>OZ038519.1:43418342-43430842 GCA_964036315.1 Acanthosepion esculentum | reverse complement strand
CAAATATGTTCACCAAACAAGTTTTAGTTGGATATACAGGGTTCGAGTGCTATTTGAGGACATTTTTAGTATGTTAAATAAACAGCAATATCTTAGTAAACAATGTATATTTTTAATTCAAATTGACACAAATATCCTTCATGATACTTCTTTATCTAATTATTCTATGAAACCACCTTTGACTTCAATGACTGCTTCTATTCAGGCTCGAAACCGTCCACAAGCTGCAATTAAGTGGTCCCTATTCATTTTGGACATCACCTGGACAATGGCGGCCTTCAGTGCATCTATGGTACCATATGAGGATGTCGAGTAGTTTCCCTTTCAACGACACTCCACACGTAATAGTCCATAGGATTTAAATCTGGCGAGTTAGGGGAGGGCACATGCGGTGGGGGGTGGATCACATGATCGTAAAAATTTTCTGATAACCAATCCTGGGTTACAATGGGTTTGTGAGATGGGGCAGAGTCTTGTTGAAAGACATATGTCCTTCCATTGCATACTTGATTTATCCAGGGCTTAACAACCGTTTTAAGAACATTAATGTATCCAGCAACATTAACCCTAAGACCTTGTGGAAAAATGTAACGTGGAATGACATGACCTTCACTGCTCACAACTCGTAAAACCATCACTGTAGCCGGATATTTGGTGTGCATCACCCTGGTATACTTCAGAAGGAGATGCACATAGCCACCTGTCATTCCGTCTGTTTGTTTTCTGATCTTGGTCAAAGTTTTTTTCGTCAAAGAAAAACCAAAGAATGCCATGTTCGTAGGGATTTTTTACTTTGTTCAGCAACCATTTTGAACGCATGAGACGGTTTTCTTGTGTCTTCGCCGATATGAATTGGCCTTTCCTCATTACATATGACTTACATTGAATGTCCTGATGTGCCACGATTCTGATAGTCCACTCTGATACCTGGAATTCTTTGGCGATAGACCTCATTGATCTTCCGGGGTTCTCATCGATGATGTTTTGAATATTTCTTATAAATTCTGGTGTTCTCACGGTATCAGAGCGCTGTGAATGCTTTTTTTCTTTTTGCTACAAGGGAAACATTGCCACCACATCCCTCTACCTTCAACCAAACCTTATGAACAAATGATCTGGCAATATGTAAAAAGTTACTGATTTTTAAATCACTGTTTTGCAGCTAAAGCAGCAATGACTGCATGTCTTTTCATTTCTTGGGCTAACATCTTCCTCTGACTGGGTTATCTGAAATAAAAGAAAATAATATTATAAATGATTTGAGTGTGTAGTGAACTTAAAACAACATGTCCTCAAATAGCACTCGCACCCTGTATTTGTGACAGGTACGAGGAGGTACGGTAAGTGGGGCACTGTAATTGTTAGGAGTGCTGTACTCCTTGTTCACTCGGTGTTAAAGATTTGCATTTTATACGCGGCTTATAAGTCAACCAGTAGATTTGAAAATATTTTTTTAGGCTTGAAAACTCGACGTATACATGGCAATTTACGAATTTTATTAATGTTGTAGAGTAACTTTCCGCAGTGGAAACTGTATTTGGACTGAATTCGGGCCTAAATAGGTTCAACGTACAAAAACGTTAGGAACTTGTAATAATAAGTATTACGCAGAGTAATCTAGTTGTGGTAGCGGACTACTTTCGTATTCGACTTCCAGTCGACCCTCACTGACTCCTACTTAGATTAGATGGGAGAGTCTATTATCTATAGACTAGGTGTGTTCCACCATAACAATTAAGAAATTAAGATGGTCTAGGGATACGCTTTTATCGGTGGTGTCTATGGACCCCTGACGATTTGAAAATAGCATGTTGCATTTTCTCGATATTTATTATGTAAAATACATAATTATGGCACAAGGCCGAAAAAGGGGAGGGGTTGAGGCTGGTCCTCACTAACTATCTTATACCTAGCTAATCTGACTCACGACCCATTCACTCATTACAATTTTCGCATTCACCATAAAAACTCGTCCGTCACCAATCAATAAAATACATAATATATAATTCTATGGATGATTACATATGAGAAGGGAGAGGGGATGAACCCAATAATCAAACTAAATATCAAACACAAAGTAAATTAAACATAACTGATGTTAGTAGGACCTGTCCAACCCTCACAAAAGGGAGAGACCGCTGTATTCTGCCCATTGGACAAAATCAAGAGGCTCTCTCGCTAATGGAGTGGGAAAGAAGAAAATATACATACGGACATGGGAAATATGAAAGCTGACCCAGTCGAAATGAAGAGGGGGACCATAACAAACTGGGGAGTTTGGGAATCTCAACTTGGATCATAACCAAAGATGCAGCCCGGAACAGGCCAGGAAAACACTTACTCACATTAACTAGGTACACAAAAGCTTGTCTAACCTAACCAAGGGGAGGGCCTCCACAGGAAACCACCCCGATGTGACGTAGGCTGACCTAAAAGAGAAAATCAAGGCTAGCCCCGTTCAAACGAACCAGGCTCGCCTCTTTCACCCACCTTTCGCTGAAGAGTGTCGCATGTAAGCGTTTTCTATCAGTTCTGATCTTCATCTTGAGCTGATGCTCAAAGAATCGGGTCAGATCCTGATGAGAAAGACGATTGGCTCGCAAGACTTCCTCCTCTCGCGTCGTCCAAATCAACATTCGGGCCGTGGCCAGCAGTGTCAGAAACACCATTCGTTTCACCCCAGAGTACGGGGGCGACATATTGTCACACGCGTAAGTTGTTGCATTTTCTCAGGTACCGTCTAACACAGGATGCGCCGCTTTAAGCATTTTGAAGCGGGAAAAAAAGGTCATGCAAAACTACCGGGCTACCAAGGAAAGATCTGAAATGATAAAGCCATAATAATATGCAAATATCGAAGTTGAAATTATTCCATCTTATTAACATGAATATAAGGTGGCTTGGCAAGTTATTGTAGTTGGACATTAGCTTGTCATTTTACACTAAAATCACATATATTTAAAACTAAAATCATCTATCTATATATAAAATTCTCTGGCTTCCGTTAGTTTGTCCATCACACCCTCTAAAATAGTCATACACTGGCTGATCGAAGTCAAATTTGGGGGAGAAGTGCAGGTAAGGGGATATAAAATACAGTTGGTTTTACTGGGGAGCGCAGCTTTAGTACAATAAATTTTCATTCATTTTTGGGAAAAACTTAAAAGTTTCATTATTTAACATATAAAATACTCCCTCTATTTTAAGACCATTTTAATGATTAAAATAACAAATATTTATTTAATAAGAATGCCATATTGTTTTTTGCATATCTTTTGAAGTTTTTAGATATATTTAATTCTGGTAAAATATAATTCGCAGTAGTATCACAGTAAATATCAACACAGTAAGGAGAGTAGAGTTTGTAAATCTCAACAAGAAATGTTAGTAATAAATTCAACAATACTAAATACTGTGAGGGTTCTAGTTATTAAAAAATAGCAAATACTTATTTAATAAAAATGTAAGATTATGTTTTGCATATCTCTTAAGTTCTTTTATATATATATATATATATATATATATATATATATATATATATATTTAAAGACATGGAAGATTGAAGTTTATAAGCAGTAAATTCGACCTTGCCAACCGAACGATCCTCAGTAGCCGAATCGGTAAGGCACGTCAGGCTATATGACGGTTCCGTATAGGATACAGGTTCGAATCCTGTCGGAAGGCGAATATTTTGTATGAAAGGGAGAGTAGATTTTGTAAATCTCGGCAAAATTTGTTAGCGATAACTTCAACAAAATACTGTGGTGATTTAAAACACGCGTCAGCGTGTTGCAGAAAGTTCTAGTGACTAAAGTCTATACTGAAACAAAGATGAAGTCTGTGAAATTGAAGGGTGAGATAACACAACGGGAGATAGCCTGGCGGCAGAGATCTTTCAGAAACAGCGTCCAGACCGCCCAAAAGACGTTTGCTACTATGGGAATTGTTTTTAATCGCCAAAGAGACTGGAAAACCTTAGAAGTTAGACATGTGACATAAAAGTGAGATTGTGAGAGTCTCTGTAGGCAATCCAAAATTAAGTGAAGGAGTGAATTCAGTCATAACTGAGCGTTTCACTTGATACAGTAAACAAAGTATCAGGAAAACGACAACTTTAAGTGGCATATAGTATTATGACACTGAGGCCATGAAGCTGTTAGATATTAATTATGAGTAACAAAGAGTTAAGCCCAAAATAGAATAAAGTGTGTGTGTGTGTGTGTGTGTGTGTGTGAGAGAGAGAGAGAGAGAGAGAGAGAGAGAGAGAGAGAGAGAGAGAGATCTGGATTATATCGTCGCTGATGAAAACGAATTGGGTAACATGGGAAAATGTAAACAAGGAATGAACCTTTTTTGACGGCCGAGATTATGAAAACAAATCCTGTCGTTGACGAGCAGGTGATCTGGTTTATATTTTCGCTAGATTTAGATAAGTCAAACAATGGAGAAATAACTTTATCTCTTCCTTGAGGAATCAAGAGAATTAAAATTAATGGCTAGAATAAAACTATCCCCGTTCACCCACACGCTTTAAAAATTAGATTTGTCATAAAGACAGTTAAAACTGCTCTGGGAGGGAGGCTGAGGGTGAATGCTGAGAAGGAAGGAGGAAGAATGAGAATTTGGCACTGCTTGTGTGGAGTGATGGTGCGAGATGTAAAGTAAAGAAGGTTGGAGTTTAAGGGAGGAGCAATCCCTGTAACTACTCACAAGAAGGTGGAGAATTCTCCAAAGAACCCTTATTAGGATTAATGTGAAAATTGAAGAATCAACAAATCCTCAGAACCCTTCGGCCCCACGCCAGTTTTGGGCCGAACTGCATATAAGCAGATAGCTTATCCCGATTCTGAAGAACTTTGAACCCCGAATTATTAGGCGATGCATAGTCTCACTATAAAGACTGATACGGGAATGGTTAACTTTTGTTGTACCAAGAACTATATAAACCGATTGGAGATTAACCCAATGAATCATTCGTTTTTATTTTTTCATTGGGAAGATATTTCTCCCCTTATGGTAGAACACGCCGCGGCTCGAACCTGCGCTGCGATTACTACGACATTCGATCTTCCACTGCTCTGAGATCAAGGATAAAACGTGGATAGAATTGGTGTGGGTCAAAGCAACCAGCAGCCAACAACCGGCTTGGACTAACGTCGGCATTGATCAATGAGTTGGACCCTGAGGACCGGAACACTGAACGTGGTTACACCACCGGGTGTAGGCTATAGCATAAAAAAAAACAACATCTAAATAGAAGATTGAAGTTAAAAGAACATCTAACACAGGATGCTAAAAGATAGCAGAAAGTAATTTTAGTGATGATGCGAAATAAACCAACATTCTAATGCAAATGTTAACTATAATGTAGTTGAAATAAAATTCTTAAATGAATTTTTTGATGGTCAGGTAAGGAATGTTAAATAATAGTCTAGCGGACTATTATTTTTTAAAGAATTGTATTTTTCTCTGACTTCCTCATTTTGCCCTTAAGGTCAGATGGTAGACAAAACAAAGGAAGTCATTTTTGATTGGTTAAAACTAGCGTGGGAGGGTTACAGAGATAGAATGTTATTTCAATGAGTAAGATTTTACACGTCGAAGAGATCAAGCGTGTTCATTTTGTGTCTCGGGGAACTTGCTCCCTAGTGGGGCTGATAGAGCGATTCCCATTGGCTAGTTAAAAATGTACACGTCGACGTGTTTAAGAAATAACATAAATTTAAAAATCCCTTTTGTTGAAGCTATCATTTTACCTCTGAACAAAGCAACTAGCGATCACCCGACCGGAGGGTGACAGAAAGAAGAAAGCAACATATGAGTGAATCAAGACCCACGCTTCAAGACTGTCAACAAAGAGACCCTCGGAACGAGAGGGACTATACAACATTTCGCTACCAAAAACATTTCGACACCTGACCAGAAGAAGATAGATGAGAAGGAAGAATTCAGCTTTATTATGGAATCGACCCCGTCGCTCCAAGACTATCTCCAGAGCGAAGGGGGCTATACAATACAAATATATATATATAAGAAAACCAATGTGAGAAAGAGACAATGCAATACGGTAATATTTGATGGTGTGCAGTTGCATCAAACGCGATAGTAGAATCGAAATTGTAAATGTTGATGGAAACCTAAACAGCGAGAACTATATTAGTTTAGTGCAGTATAATCTTCTGCCAGACTATGAATATGAAGCTGGAGAACTTTTCTAGCATGACGGTTGTTCCTTACCACACATCACGTTCAACGAAAATATTTCTTGTGGATGTTTAACTTTTGGAAGACTGGCCAGCACAAACTAATGGTTTCAATATAGCTAAACCATTATAGTAGGAACTGAAGAAATAAGTGCTCCAACGAAAATCACATAATCTCCCAAGAGCTTTGGGATTACTAGCAAGAAGAATGGGGGAAAACAATTCCCAATGAGAAAATCTGGAACTTGCTTCATTCAATGCCACATTGGATTGAGGCAGTTATTTGAGTCGAAGGTAGCAACACTAGTTAATAACTCCATACTAGTGTAGTAACACTAGTTACTAACTACATTTAACTGAACCATTATGGTGTAAAGTGCAGAAATACGTGTTCCAATGAAAGCCACGCAATCTCCAAGAGCTTTGGGATTACTAGCAAGAAGAATGAGGAAAACAATGCCACATTGGATTGAGGCAGTTATTTGAGTCGAAGGTAGCAACATTAGTTAATAACTCCATACTAGTGTAGTAACACTAGTTACTAACTCCATACTTTGAAGTTTCGTAATTTCCATAATAATAAAGATCACTTTTTGCAACAACAACAACAAAAAAAAAATCCTTTTGAGCTGAAAGTTGAATTTTCCACTGGTGGCGCAGTATTTTTGCCTGACCCTTTTACAGCATCAGCATGCTGAAGAAGCTCTATCATCTGCCAAGGGGCTTACGGAACTTAATGTTGAAATATCAATTCCCGTACGATCAACGCAGTTAAGCAACGTCAATCCTGGTCAGTACCAATTGTTTTCTATATATGTTGATACGATAGCTTTCATGGTTTTGGGCCCTGGACAGGCGGCATTTTTTGTCATGTTGTTCAAGGGCAGATAACTATGAAACCTTTTGAACCAGCTAATAATTATAACCAGGATTCATTATTGGCGGCCATAATCTTAACAAAATTAGAAACAGTTTATACCGTTGATAACAGGCACACAAAGAAAACTACGGAAAGTCAAGATTAGGACGGAATTTGGCAAAAGGTGGGTGAATCTTGCGCGGTTGTGCCGAGTAAAAGGGGCTGACCTAGAGTTGCATTTTGATACCGGTTAGGCATCAGGACATTGTTCTTCCTGGGTTGAACTTGGGAAGCCCATCCCGAAATTAGGCTCTTGTAGGTTTTGTTTTGGATTCTTTAGTTTTTCTTTTTTTTCACCAGTAAACATAGCTAGGCTGTGTTTGCTCATTAGCCCCCTTTTTTCTGTCCCTATTTTTCCTTTAGTTTAACTCCCCATCCCCTCCCTCGTTAGGTGGTCAGTGATGTCAGTTCTCTGGTGGATCCGGGGCGCTTATCGTTTTTTTCGCCTTTGTGTTTTTCGTTGTCGTGTCTGTGTGAGTGCTAGGGATGAATGAATTTTTTTTATAATCCCGCGTTGAATTCGTCCAGTTAACTGATGTTTCTGCCACATTTAAGGATTGTGGGGGGTATTAATAATTTTGTTTAGTTTATTGTAAATAGATTATTTTCATATTGTATATACTCATTGGGGATTTTTTAATTCGTTGTTTTATCCCCCCCCCTACCACCACTACATACGACGATTTGTACATATGGGGATATTTAGGATTTTCATAGAGACAATGTGGTATTATGGTGGATGTAGTAAGAAAGGTCAGTAAGAATGTGTTGTTTTGGTGTTGGGAATATTGTTTGTATACTTGGGTCAGTGCTTGCGGCTAGCTAAGTTTGAAATTAAAACAGACCGTTCTTTTCCTCATCCCCCTTTTTCTAGGCCTTGTGCCACATTTTCTGTATTTTTCACAGAAATAAATATCATAAAGAAAACTACCGGAAATTACTATGTCTATCTTTATTTCCATGGAAAGTGCTACCTGCTTTGTGAAACCGACTCTGAAGAGGATGTTTCCCAGATCATTACAAACTTAACCTGTCTAGTCTAGAGTTAACCCTTATCTTTCCCAGTCGGTTTGACAAAGCGGGTAGAGCGTTACAGAATAAGAAGCAGAGTTCATTCGGATATATGGGTTAACCCTAGATTTGAACAGGTTTGGATTGTAGTGATCGGGGGAAAAAAAAGCATCCACTTGGGAGTCGCTTCCACGGAGCAGTGGTTCGCGGAAGAAGGTGCTAGAATGGAACTCGCATCTCGCAGATGGCATACGAGTGGAATGAAGGTAGCTCGTTCGATTGTGCTTGACATGGCGGATCTTAGCCGTGAAATTTAGAACTGTAAGAGATAAAGAAAATGTAGTCTCAGGAGGCACGGTGGAGTAATGGATAGCGGCTCGGATTGAGGAATCGTCGTGCCGAGTTCGAAATCCAGTCGAATCCATTACATTATCTTACGTTCTATAGCCTTAGATGGCAACTGGTCTACCGCAGAAAGCAATGGCAATCTACTGCAGGAAAAACTCTGCCTTGTCAGTCATGCATCGAAAGATACATGATCGCGTATGCGCGTATCACATATGGCACATAACTGACTGAACACAACAGTAAAATCCCAGTCAAATCCATTACATTCAGTTACGTGCTAATACCCTTGGGAAAGGTATGAACCCTCTTCTTCTCCAGTTATGGGAAAATAGCAGTACAGACCGAGTTCTATATCCTTGGATGGCAACTCGTCTACCGCAGAAAGAAATGGCAACCTACTGCGGGAAAGATACGTGATCGCCTAAGCGTGTATCACGCATGGCACATAACTGACTGACTGAGTTCGTTTGAGCATATTCCAATGAAATAAAGATAGGCATAGTAATTCCCGTAGTTCCCTTTATATGTCTGCAATCAACGCTATAATCTATATCTAATCTTGTTAAGATTGTGGCCGCCAATAATGAATCCTGGTCGGAATTATCAGCTGGCTCAAAAGGTTTCATGGTTATCTGCCCTTGAACAACATGTCAAAAAGTGCCGTCTGTCCAGCGCCCGAAACCAGGAAAGCTATCGTACCAACACGCGTAGAAAACAATTGATTATTTGATGAAATTATTGGCGGGAAAGAAGTTAGTGTGCGTAATCAATTCGATAATTATTGATAAGCAGGAAGACGTATTCGATGTCTTTCTCAGGCTTATCATATTGCCTCAGTGTGTTCGTACGCATATCCATTCATATTTTCGATTTTCTCCAACTGTATCTCTCTATCTACAGCAGTACGTTCATATCTATCTATCTATCTATCTATCTATCTATCTATCTATCTATCTATCTATCTATCTATCTCAGTCTTTTAATACCGAACTACCTACATACCTACCTACTTATATCTCTGACTGTCTCAATTTGTTGATATCTATCTATCTATCTATCTATCTATCTATCTATCTATCTATCTATCTATCTATCTATCTATCTATCCCAGTCTGTTCTCTATCTATCTATCTATCTATCTATCTATCTATCTATCTATCCCAGTCCTTTATCTATCTATCTATCTATCTATCTATCTATCTATATATCTATCTATCTATCTATCTATCTATCTATCTAATCAATATATCTCGAAGGCATGCCTCTACGCGAAAATTAATCCAGATGACAGTTAATAATACGCCAGAGTAGTACCCCATTTCATTCGACTATTGATTACAGCCAATGGCTTCCCGCTTTCTCTTGCTGACGTAAAGACTGATTAATAGCCTCAATTTCGTTTTTATTCGCATTTCCCCCGCCATAACCATTCGCTTTCGCAGACCGAGTTTGTTATTATCGCCAAGTGATGACGTTTTCCTATTATTGGTAATCCCGGTTGAATCGTAAGCGAAGATCGCGTCTTGTTTTAGAAAGCGAAATTACTGATATGATGTTTCGCGAAGTTTGCGGCCATTTTTTTTTTATTGGCACGCACGGAGAGTCTGTAATTTTAGAATCAGGTATTTGAATGTTGAATTATTCTTATTGTTTGTAATTTTAGGAGGAGACATTTTGAAGTGATTCCGGGCGCATTTCTCTATGCGTATTAGTTTCCTTCTTCAAGCGTTTTTGTCTTAATAGACTAAACTATATAGTTCTTTCTGCAGACGTTAATCTAAGTGTAGGCTTGTGTCCGGGTGTGAGAACATAGTAGGTTCTTGCATCCACACCCTTGACACATGGATAGGTACTTTAATTTCTGAGAGTATAATTCTATTTCTGGACACGCGAGTAGAGAGTTATTAGGTTCTCCTTGAGAGGATGCGGTATTATGGTGTATGGAGGATTGATTGGTGACGGACGAATTCTTGTGGTAAATTGTAATGTGTGAATGGGTCGTGAATCAGATTAGCTAGGTATAAGATAGTGATGACCGGCCTCAACCCCTACCTATTTCGGCCTTGTGCCATAATTGTGTATTTTTACGCAATAAATACAGTAGAGAGTTATTTGATCTTGTATATCAATAGGTAGTTTTCTCTCTATCTCTATTCCCTCCCCCCTCTCTCTCTCTTTTCGGTAGGGTTATACACCCTAACACACGTGCAAACACAGAGACGTACGACGATAGGGGCAGAATCATACCTTTCCCAAGGGTGTTTTCATATGGATGTCAAGCATGGAGCTAAACTCTCCAAGAAATATTTAAACTGGCAACTGTATACAATTGCTTTCGAAGATCAATGGTTGAGAAAGGTTTTGAGTTAGTGAAGTCTGGGGGTTTTGGCAAAGAGTATTCTTCTTCGCACCTTGTGGACCGGCGCTAAGGAATGACGCATGACTATAGCGGATAAGAGAAACAATATCATTTGAGGACAACCAGCAGTAGCAACAACTAAAATGAAGAGCACATGCAAATCTAACAGAAAATAATGACATAATTAAGACATTAACATTATACGCTACATCAAAGAAAAGGTTTGGAAAGAAAGCCCGATCAATACTGGAAATAGTGATAGCAGATACTGGGCCCGAAAAGCCAGTTATCCTAGAAAAACATTTTTAAGAGAAATATTTTATAAACATCTACCGAAAGCGGGACTGGCTTCTCGGCCAATGAATTCCAAATGTTTCCTTGTAGGGAAAGAGCTATTATTACCATTAGCTTTAGAGATGAGGAGAACAGATACTACACTTTGATCCCAGCCCGATGGCAAGCGAGTTAAGAAATGTGCAAGTAGAATACCACTGGCTGCTCGGTCAGTGAATGCCAAATGTTTCCTTGTAGGGAAACGTCTATTATTACCATTACCTTTAGAGATGAGGAGAACAGATACTATACTTTGATCCCAGCCGGATGGCCAGGGAGTGAAGAAATGTGTAACTAGAATACCACTGACTGCTCGGTCAATGAATGCCAATGTTTCCTTGTAGGGGAACGGATTACCATTTGCGCGTAAGTGAATGTAACGAACCCGACCGGAATTCGAACTTGGCTAACTGATTTCTCATTCGTTGCCGCTATCCATTGCACACCCCGTACACCCGTAAGGATAATAAAGTCTCGTGAAAAAGATAATCTGTTGAAAACAATGAAAGAAAAAGGCACAAGAACAAAAAAATCCCCAGTAGCAATGCCGGATTTGCTGATCGACTTGCTGTATTTGGAAATATGGCCCCCATTCTATCATCTGAGATGTCCCATGAATGGTGATTTTCGTCCTGCGTGTGCCCATATATTCTGTCTGAAGCCGGACAGTTTTCGACATGAAAATGCTCTCGGACGGCTGCCTGAAACATGGTCGGTTGCCAGGAGCATGTCTCACATTGCGTTTGACCTTCTGGCTAGCACCTTATTTTGAGGGCTTCTTCCATAGTTTCCCTGTTGGCCCCAATCAATTTCCGACTCTTCACGTCGGTGGGCAGCAGGGAGGTTGTTCTCGTATTATCGGGGTCCAACGTCTCTGGGATTGTGAGGAATTTATTCTCCTTAATGTAGGTCTCGTATTTGGTCCTTTGAGCGACATAGTAAGCTGCATTTTACTTTTTCGGCGTGTTTTCCACCCAGGTTGGTTTTTTTTTTTACTTCGCCGGGCACCGGCGGTGCGTCCTCAGAGTCACTCATTGGCATCACTAGTTTGGTGCTTTCGATACAATTCTTTTTCTTTTTCTTTTATAATTTCAAATAAAACAAAAGTAAAGAAAAACGGACTAGAGTTGCAGGTGGGCCAACCAAATAAACAAAAGTTGGCTTTACCAAGAAACAAGTCAAACCTAAAAACACAACAAATAAGAAAAGAAACCAAGATAGGGTCAGGGGAGCGCCAATAAAATTCGGCTTGAAAATTAAACAAAGTCACATGAAAAAGAAAAGATTAAGCTAGTCAGAGCTCGTCTAAGATAGCTAGTCATAGCTT
>OZ038519.1:43363645-43413142 GCA_964036315.1 Acanthosepion esculentum | reverse complement strand
ATTTCTTTTGTATAATATGACCTTTAAGCAATATTTATTCATCGTAAAAAAGTCAATGATATTTTTTCTCTAACAAGACGCAATGGTGATTGTTTATCATCTCTAGGGAATTGTTTCCGTCCGATAAATCAAATTTCTAAGAGGAAAGGAGCGTACCTTGCCGACTGTTAATCATACGAGGCCATCTGACCTTATTTTCAAATCTAGGATTTGCAAAATGTCCACACATTCACGCACAGGCATAAATACATCAGTGAAAGTGACTTCGGATCAATGAAAGACAGGAAAAATGTTTCTGGTAGTATAACAGTAATATTAATCGTTTCCTTATAAGGAAACATTCGGCATTCATTGATTGGACAGAGAGTGCCGCTGTCGGTTGAAATGTCTAAAATCTGTCTCTTAGAATAATGTTTCAAGAAAATAGGTTTTTAAAGTCCATTAACTGTTGTTGCTCTTAAAAACTATTTATTGGCGGCTTCCATGATTATGTCACTATTTTCATTTCGAGTTGTATGTGATATCCATTTTAGTTGTTTCTACTGACGAAAATACAATATCTTCTGCGTTGTATCTGTTGTTAGGTGTTGTAAACTTAAAGAGGTTACAAACAGACGAAGGTGATACTCGAATGAAGGAACCACAACAAGCGCGTAGATGAAAGAAGAGAGGTTTATTGTAAAAGAGAATAAATGCACTACTGAAAGACAGTAAATCGGGTGGCAGGTTAGTAATTGCCGAAGCAAAGATATCTATCAACCGCCCCAACCATTCAGGTGTGGCACAAGGCCGAATTTTAGCATGGGGTATCCGAGCCCGTAGGCTCGGCCAAAAATTCCCCGTATAAAACGGGATCGGGTCGCTGTTTCCCGAGAAGAGACTCTGCCCTTCGACATAGCCTCGTCTGGCTTCCTCTCCGCCCGGAGGAAGTGAATTCGACCAGCACAGCTAGAGACGAATCTCCAACTAATTCCCGAAGCAAGGTTATTTACCATACCACCCCGATAGGCAGGATGTGGCACAAGGCCGTGTTTTCATGCAGGTCAAAACCAAGTCCGTAGGCTCGGCCTAAAATTCCCAGTAGACCTCTTATATACAGGGTCGGGTAGCTGTCTACCACCCCAGCCGAGACTCTACCGTCTGGGTTCCTCTGTGCCTGAAGGCAGAGTTCGACCAGCACAGCTGGAGACGAATCTCCAACGAATTGCTGAATCAAACCCCCAGGTATATCCTGTGCTCACCAAATATAGCTACTGATATAGTCAGTCCATATAGGCAATAGGGAGTTTGGAACATTTCATTACAACATCGTCTGTGTCCGCCAATAATAAATCCTCAGAATCACCTCGCTGTTAAGGTTACATGAATCTTCTTAGGGTTACAAATGTTTATTGTATCCATCAAAACATTCATTTTAAAACAAAGAGTACACACATAGATAAATCTAAACAGAATGGAATACATATATATATATATATATATATATATATATATATATGGATGGATAGATAGATAGAAAGATAGATAAACAGAACAGATATATAGATAGATAAGTCTAAACAGAATGGGATAGATAGATCTAAACAGAATGAGATAGATAGATAGAAAGATAGATAGATAGATAGATCTAGACCGAATGGGAGAGATAAATAGATCGTAACTCGACTCTCCAATAAGTTATCTAATAAGTTATTTGAAACTTTCTTCTTTGAAATAATTTATCTCGAAGTCAAACCCAATATTATATTCTGTTTTTTTGTTTACTAGGAATTGGTAGGCTCTCCTACCGCCCGGTCCATACACCTCCCTCTTCTCTTGAACAGGAATAGAGGCTCATCCCTTGTTTCCTTCTTAGGAAGTTGTTCCCGGATCCTTTCTCTTTCTCTGGTCTTAATAGTAGTGCTGTCATTATTTTATGTGATATGCATGGACGTTGGCTACATATATTCATACTGAGGGTACCGGGTTGGCAGTGTGCTGGTTGCTGTTCGTGAATGGTAGTTAGGAGCCCGAAATCTTACGTAGAGATTTGAGAAGCTACTCTGATCAACAGGTGCATAATATCGGCGTTTTTGCAGTGCCATGACGCGCATGGAAGGGTATCGCTGCAAGCACCTCTGATGGGCAACCCCGAAACCACACTAATTTGCAGTCTGCGCTAGTTCCATTTCTGTGCGTTATTTTAGACGACCAACTGCTACTAGTGCACTTGGCATTTCCTTACCAAAATAGCACATCAAGACTATAAAGAACGAAAGATATAAACTTAAACCAGCTAAATCTTTCTTTCTCCGACATTCGTGGTATTCTGAAGTGTGGAATCTTTCCTTTTCGAAAAACTTTCGGACATTCTAGCTCTCTGTGAAACTAATCTTAACTCTTCAGTCCCTTCCTCTGATCTCTCGATTCCAGGATACCTTGCTCTCCTTAGAAAGGACTCTAATGTCTACATGAATGTCCTGTGGTTTTATGTCCGCGAATATCTCACACTGGGTACGAAACCCTCTCTTTAATCCCCAGGCCATTCTTACATGTGTCTACATAAATGGCCTGTGATTTTATGTCCGGGAACATCTCTCGCTGGCTAGGAAACCTTTTCTTTAATCCCCAGACCATTCTTACATATGTCCACATAAATGGCCTGTGATTTTATGTCCGAAACGAGAGACGCTGGTAGTTCCAAAATCTTTGAAAGAATATTTTTGAAAGAATATTTTTATCTTTTTTTCAATCTAGCCAAATTCATCTGTATTCTTTTTCTTTTTTCTCTCCATCACCTTTGTCTCTGACTATTCCACACTGTGACAATATGAAAGCTACCAAGAATGGTGATGTATTGTAAGAGCCTGGACGCAAATTAACCGTTGCTGAACTAGCGATCAAGGCACTTTCCAAATATTTTCACCTCAGTGGAATGTTTACTTTTTTGATCAAAGTAGCATTTCCTATGTCAAAATTGTGGTCTGTTTTATTACAGTGAACAACAAATACGTTTTGTGTGTTGTTATTTAAAATGTCCCTTTTATGTTCATATAGTCTCTTGTTTCGTGCGCATTTGAAGACGTGGCAATGTCAACAAAGCCCAGTCCGATAAATTCCTAACGGATGAAACGCATTACAAAAACACTTTCCAGCTTGCCATATTTTTCTAAATACTGTTGATATATAAAATTATACAAAATTATATATCGTTATATCATATTTATACAATAAAGACAAAAGAAAACTTATCTTAGCCGACACGTTTATCAAGACAACTGCAAGGAATTTATTTTGTAACAAGTATTTATATACGCAAGAAAATGTTCTCGTTTTTATTTTAAATTTAGGAACGCTATTGTTTGTCTTGCATATAAATACTTGTTACTAAATAAATACTTGCATTTCCGTCCTGGGTATGACGATAAACTGCATACGCGTCCTGGGTAAGACGATAAACTACGTCCAACAGGAAGGCCTCTGATCAGGAGGTTTTGAGGAGCGTGGAACCACCTCTTAATTGCTGGTGTAACCAGGTCTACCGTGACCCGGGTGGTAGCACCTGTTAGGGTCCCAGCTTTTGTAAAAATAGGTTTTAATACCAGAAATACTTTGTAATAAAAAAAATTATTACCAGCAATAATTTTTGAAGGAAAAATTATTATCAGCAATACTTAAAAAAAACACCAGCAATACAAACAGCGATACATTCTTTGGAAAAAATATGACCAGCTATAGATTTCTTCAAGGAAAAATATTCTCAGAAACAGATGTTTGAAGAAAAACATTACCAGCAATAAAAATGTTGTCGGCATTAAATAACCCATTGAGGTTGATATGCCGTGAAACAAAACAAAACAAACCAAACCAAACCAAACACTTGCATTTGTTTTGATAAAGTCCCCCAGAGACCGAAACGCGTCCGTTAAGATAAGTTTTCCTTTTGTCGTTATTCATATTGTCTTTTTACAAATATATTCTATCTGAAATTTTACACACACACACACACACACACACACACACACACACACACACACACACACACACACACACACACACACACACACACACACTTACCATATATTGTGTAGTGCACCCGCTGTTCATCTGGAGGTTCTCGACAAAATCCAAAGACGGATATGCAATGTGATAGGTCCTGACCTGGCATCTCGACTACAGTCACTTTCTCACAGGCATGATGTGGCCTCCCTCTGTCTTTTCTACAAATACTTTCATGGCCTTCTGCTCTGACGAGCTACTGGTAGCCCAACTGCATGAATTTAAGCGTGCTACTAGGTTGGCATCTCGGTCACATCCTTTCACTGTCGAACGTTAAATGTAACCGCCTCTCCTACCCCAACAGATTCTTCTCTCGCACTTCCCAACAGTGGAACTCCCTTCCTCTTACTTGCTTCCCTGATAGCTATAATCTTCAAATATTCAAATGTAAAGTAAATCGATATCTTGATTTTGATCCTTGTCCTTCTTCTCCTTTTCAAATATATATATATATGTGTGAGCTCGAGTAGATATAATGTTTACTTTCCGGCCATAGGAATCAGGGTTCGAATACCCCCGTGGTCGATTCGTCAGGGAGGTGGCCTGGGGAGGTGAAGCCAGTGCGCGACACTATTGGTAAGTGGCTGAAGACCTTTTCAACGGGTTAACCATGTAAGTGACATTGGGTAGACAGAACCATTCGGAAGGCCTCAATAGTTGTGAAAGCACGAAATTACAAGTCAGCGCGACTGAGCTTTTGAGCGCACTGGCCTTTTTCACGCTAGATGATGTATTTCATCCCTAGCAGAGACTTTAACTAAGATCCGTTCAGTATAGTTGCGGTATAATCCACAGGTGGGCTCTTTGGGGTGTTGAAACAAGCACAGATGTGCGTGTTTTAATCATTCCCGCCAAAGAAGTGGATAATGTCACTGAGACACAAGGAGTTACTGGGAGTGAGAATGAATGAGAAATCTTCAGAAGAAGGTACCGGAAGTCCAATTGTAAACAGGAAATAAGGGATAAACCTCTATTCCTGTTCAAAAGACGGGGAAGGAGTAGGTGTCTGCAAGAAAAAGATTGCCTAGTCGCTTTAGAAGACAGGCATAAACTCGGATACGAGAAGCCTGCCTTTACGAGAGTCGTTCAAAAAATTCTAAGTTTCACCCACAAAGTAGAGTCATGGCTGAACATTTTTGTTATGGTAACACACTACCATTTCTTATAAAACTAGAAAAACTATTTCAAATTTCTGTTTTAATTTCTGTGCAGGCGAGGCCCATACAAAGGTGAGAGGTACGCGACAAATCTGAAAAGAGACAGAACAGAAGCCCGAGCAGTCTTAAAGTATTTGTAAAAGAAACTTATGACACCCAAGGAAATCCATGAAGACATGGTACAGACACTCGCTGAGGACAGAAAAGATTTCGATAAAGTCAGCCAAGATAAGGACACCTAATAACTCGTCCGAATAGATCTGGAATCAATCTTTATGTCAAAAATAACCAATAAAGGCAACTAGTATGAAAATACTGGTCCGAATAGATCAAATAACCGTTTGTTATTTTTTTAAATGGACAAAGGTTTGCTATAAAGACAATAAAGTTGAAGATACTTGTCCAAATAGATCAACGTGATATAATGAGGAATCTTCATGTAAGAAGTAGCGAAACCTTTTGATAAAGACCGCCATGATGAGGACATCTGATCAAATAAATCCGTATCTGTCTCAAGGACACATGACACAGTGGATAAAGGCGTTGGTTAGATCCAGTGACAGGACCCAAAGAATTGTGAGTCCAATACCCGGTTAAGGCAGTGGAGAACTTTCAGAGGGAAAAATTAGCAGGAGATAACTGATAACTGACATCCATTAAACATGGCACGTGGAACTAGAAAAGTCTACCCCAGTGAGCGAAATAAAGGGTTCATTTCGACATTCCAACCACCTGAAGAAGGCCGGAGCGTACAACAGCCGAAACGTTGTGATAAACATGGCGACAAAGATGAGGACAATAGTCCGAATAATGTAAATAATGTAAATAAATCCGTGTATAACACACAAAGCTCTTATAAATTATGGAAAAAAAAAATTATTATAGAAAAATGAGGAAATTAGAACGAAGACCATTCGTTGTAAACAGAATTAAATCTTCGAAAAACAAAAGCGTAAAATTAAAAAAATTAAAACGAAATGTACGAAGGAAAGAATGAACGATCTATAAGTGAATTGTAAACGGACAACGCTAAGATGAAATCAACTTGGAATAGATGGAAGAAAAAAGTAAACTAAATGACGAGTCAGAGAAGAAAGAAGCACAGAGAAATGCGGAAAATATTCTTGTAAAATTGGCTTTACTTGTGATCATTGTCATCTGAAGAAGGACGATTTATTTACAGAAGGAAGATATCTGCTTTTCTTACAATTGACTTTACACGAGAAGATTACGACTTCTCCGTTTTCATCCTTGTTATTAAGATTCGGCTTCTTTCTTCTTTTTTTTTTAAATGTTTCTGATCTCACTTCCTCTGAATAGGATTGAATATCAAACTTTGTAGGTCTTCAACACGAGCAATGTTCAGAAAGCAAGAAAAATAAGAAAATAATCTACACTCAAATCGAAGGAGTAAATTAATTAATTATTAGCGTTGGAAAAGACGAGGTACTGAAGAAGACAGATTTACCACCGAGGTAAGCCGAGTCGCTTTTTAGACCCGTTCGAAAACAAGAGGAGGAAAGAAACACGAAATAGTATCGAGGTTGACCCTCCCACCCCAAAAAAGGGTTCTGGAGCACTGAAGAAATATGGTGTCATTAAGTGGCTGGCAGTATGACAATTCTTTTTTGTAAATTGCAAACTGGCGCTACCGACTGTTATCTCCATCTTCATCACAATATTCACAACGTTTCGGCTGTTGTACGCCCCGGCCTTCTTCAGGGGATTGGCATTTAGAACCGAACCGTTTGCATCGTCCGCCGGGGTAGATTGTGCTAGTTCCACGTGCCTTGCCTTCAATATCTGTCTATATCTCTGGGATGAGGCATTATGATTATTTACATTATTTACATTATTCGGACTGTTATCCTAATCTTCATGGCCATATTCACAACGTTTCGGTCGTTGTACGCTCCGACCTTCTTCAGGTGATTGGCATTTAGAACCAAACAACTTTACTTCGTCCACTGGGATATATTGTTCTAGTTCCACGCGACATGCCTTCAATATCTGTCTATATTTTTGAGATGAGGTATTACGATTAATTTCTAGCTATTATGAACTTAATGTCTTAAGCAATGATTTATTTTTTACCTTTGCTCATAATTTTTGCTCTTATCATTTCATATTTTTACGAGAGCTTATATCGCAATGTTTTGGTTGTTATTATCGCTTTTCTCTGGCACTCCTTATTACTGGTTTCCATATTGTATTCATTTCTATACTTGGTCCGCTCAGGAGATTTTTGTGGCCTAGAATATGTACTGATTCCTTAGCTTTACGAATTTTCCAATGGTATTTTTGTCTATGATCTCAACCTGATCCCACAGAGGGCGGTGTTTTCCCTTTTCTCTCCATATGTGGTCAGTCACGCCTGATTTTTCAAAAAAAAATAAAAGAAAGAAATCAGGCGTGACTGACCCCATATGAAGAGAAAAGGAAGATCACCGCCCTCCGTAGGATCAGGTTGAGCAAAATAATGGGTTTAGTTCGACATTCCAACCACCTAAAGAAGACCGGAGCGTACAACGGCCGAAACGTAGTAATAAACGACAAAGATGAGGACTATAGTCCGAATAATGTAAATAGTGTACATAATACCTCATCTCAGAAATATAGACAGATACTAATGGAAATAGTATTGAACTGTTATATAATATTGGTCTTCTTATATGGCAGTCAGTGTTGGTTAATGTCCTCACACATGAAGACGAGACTTCAGAGGGATGAAGAGAATAACAGGGACTGAACATGTGAGCAATGATAAAGTTTCAGAGAAAAGGGAAACGAAAAGGAGACTTATACGTAACATTCAGAAAGAGGCAGCTCACATTTCTAGGGCACGTCACCAGGAAAGAGGGCTTAGAAAATGTGGCACTCTCAGGTCATATCGAAGGCAAGAATAACAGAAGAAAATAACGCATAACCTAAATAACGGGCTTGTACAAATGGTTGGCAGAACAGGGACTAGGTGAGATAGCAAAAAGAGAAACTTCATTAGCCCTTAAGGGAGTTTCTCTTTTTGCTATCAAGGACAGGAAATTGTGGAGAATCACGATCACCCACGTCCCGAAAGGACACGGCGCACAGGTAAAGAAGAATTTCGTAGATGGCATCTTGGTTTGCCCCACTTGGCAATAACTATGCATCGTATCCTTTTTATATTTGCCGTCATCATAACAGCGATAACCACTATGAAGACCTTTGGGTAGAAGAGGCTCCATATGTAGTGCAGTGAAAGCAGCAGCGGTGTTTCTAGGGCAACATCCCATTTCTGTCCGGTTTTGAATTTAGAGCTATTTCTCCCCTTCTCTTGGACCGGTTGTTACCTTAAGACAAGAGAGCTCAATCAGCCTTGCTATTTAGCCCGTACCTAGGGGAACATTGATTCGTGCCTTTTCCGAAGATGTTAGCACGAAGTGAACGAAACGTAATCGACTGGAAATTGAACTCGGCTAGCCGATTTTATTCTCCGGCTTGATAACCGCTACACTATCCACGAAGACAACAGATTAACGAAAAACAAACAAATAATACGATATGAAGAAGGCGTGCGTAATTAATACAATATATCTATACGACTATAACGGCTTAGCGGTGAAGAATGTTTTGGTTACTTCGTTTTAAACAAAACCTGATTCTAAATAATCTCCATACCTTAATGTTGTAATGTTGTCTTTGTTCAAAATAGCCAAGAATTAGGAAGGCCGGAGAGAAAACTTGAGTAAATGAAATACTACTCAAATCCTACTCTAATATGGATACTCACCATATGTATAAGTAGGAGCAGTCCATTGTCACAGAATCCTACTCTACAATGTTTATTATTATACAGCTTCCAGAAGATTCTATCCTAGAAGATTTGATACAAGACACTGTTGACTTGGAAGAATAAAAAGTACCGGTAATTCAGTTTTGTCATTTTGTCTTTGTTCATAATAGCTGAGAATTACGAAAGGCCGTAGTTAGAGAGAATATCGAAGGAACAGAAGACTAGGTAAAGGAAACAAAAACGAGGTTTATTAAATACTCATACATAGACCGGAAAAACTTGAGTAAATGAAATACTACTCAAATCCTACTCTAATATGGATACTCGCCATATTTATAAGTAGGAGCAGTCCATTGTCACAGAATCCTACTCTACAATGTTTATTTTTATACAGCTTCTAGAAGATTCTGTCCTAGAAGATTTGATACAAGAAACTTGGAAGAATAAAAAGTACCGGTAATTCAGATTTGTCATTTTGTCTTTGTTCATAATAGTTGAGAATTACGAAGGCCGTAGTTAGAGAGAATATCGAAGGAACAGTAGACTTGGTTAGAGGAAACAAAAAGAAGACGTTTATTAAATACTCATACAGAAACCGAAAAAACTTGAGTAAATGAATACTACTCAAATCCTATTCTAATGTGGCTACTTGCCATATTTATAAGTAGGAGCAGTCCATTGTCACAGTAGTAAAGAAGAGCATGAAGTTTACGGAGTCCTACTCTACAACAAGGTACGAAATATATTTGACACTCTGTGTCATTTTTATAATATAAAAAACAAATTAAAGGTATTTGTAATATTAATATGAAATTATTGTAATGTTGGCTTTGTTTAAAATAGCCGAGAATTAGTAAGGCCATAGTTAGAGAGGGTATCGAAGGAACAGAAGACTAGGTAGAGGAAACAAAGGAGAGGTTTAATAAATACTCATACATAGAACAGAAAAAAAAAACTTGAGTTAACTAAATACACTTAATTCTGGATACGTTCCAGAGACTACAGTTAAAAATAAAACTGTTTAAAAATATACAGTGTACATATGAAAATTAGAGATAGGTTCCATCCAAATATATTTAATATAAAAAATGATAATTTTCATATATAATGAATATATAATATATAAATGATAATTTTCATATATAATGAATATATATATATATATATATATATATATATATATATATATATATATATATATATATATATTCATTATATAATGATAATTTTCATATATAATGAATATATATATATATATATATATATATATATATATATATATATATATATATTCATTATATATGAAAATTATCATTTTTATATTAAATATATTTGGATGGAACCTATCTCTAATTTTCATATGTACACTGTATATTTTTAAACAGTTTTATATATATATATATATATATATATATATATGTGTGTGTGTGTGTGTGTGTGTGTGTGTTTAGGAGGCACGGTGGAGTAATGGGAGTCGAGTTCGAATTCCAGTCGAATCCAATTCCGTGGTGCTAATACCATTGGGAAAGGTATGCATCCTTTTCTTCTCCCAGCTATGGGTAAATAGCAGGATAGACCGGGTTCTATAGCCTTGGATGGCAACTGGTCTACCGCAGAAAGAAATGACAACCTACTGCGGGGAAAAAAAATCTGCCTCGTTAGTCATGTATCGAAAGATACATGATCGCCTAGGCGTGTATCACGCACGGCACATAACTGACTGAACACAACAGTAAAATTACATTCACTTACATGCTAATACCCTTGGGAAAGGTATGAATCCTTTTCTTCTCCCCCACCAGCTATGGGTAAATAGCAATTTGATTTCGACATTGTTACCATTTGTAAGAAAATGATTTCCGAGTTTATTTGGCTATTTGGAGGCCTTCTAGATGCTAACGACGGCCGCCGCGCGCCGTCTGATGGAGCGGTAACAGGCAGCCAGAAGTATGTACAGTGCATAGGTCCCGCCCAAAACGGAGAGCGGGGGATCACTATACGGAAAAAAATAGATTGGATTCTATTTTAATTCGCTAAATTGTTACTTAATCATGTTATATAGAGTTTCACCATTTTGTAAATTATAATTGATTGATGTTATTTAATCGTTTATTTTCCACTTGTAATAAATTCGCTGGTCACACAAGGACAGATGTTTAAACCGTGTTAAAGTTAAAAAATAGTGCATAAAATAATCGGTTCCTTTTGTTGGACCGTGTTATTTCAAAACCGTGCAAAAAATACGCGCAAAAAGAGATTTGGATGTACTACTCAAAATCCTCCTCTAATGTGGCTACTTGCCATCTTTATAAGTAGGAACATTCCAATGTTACAGCAATAGGGAAGAGCAGGATGTACGCTGAGTTCTACACTACAACAATTAAGCACAGTGTCTGCCGTAATGAATATTTTTCACGGTGTGCACAGATACCAGACTGATCTTTCTTTTATTTAACTTCGATTTTCAAATAGAAGGCACGATTATTCTTTTTTATTTTTATTTTTATATTTTTTTTTAGAGACAAATCCACTGTGCACATCTTATTCCAACCACCTATTCAGGAAATTTCACCTTAACCCTTAGTTTAGCTTTCGGTCATTTCAGGACAAGCTTCTTCATTATTGGAGTATTTACAATATCATTCCTAAGAAACACATAAACAATTCCTTATTTCTTTGCCTTCTGGGCTTGGGCGATCGTGGCTCTCCACAGCTTTCCCTCTTTTATTACTCTCTCACATGCGGGACGTGTCAAGCAAGCCCCTCACTGATCTATCTACTAAAGTGCTCGGACGAACTGCATTCCTTTCTTCTGTCAGGTCTAACGTTCATGACCCGGATCCTGAACAACCACCAGTCACGATAAATGGATGTTCCCTCAGGGAGGTCTCGTGTCTTGAGCGATTATTGGGCCTCAAACTCAACCCAGAACTCAAGTTGAACTCATACATATGACTCATCTCTAAAGATGCAGAAAAAATGGTCGGTTCTCTGTACTAGTCCTGTAAGTACCCGACTCCTGGTGCTCGGACGAACTGCATTCCTTTCTTCTGCCAGGACTAACCTTCATGACCAGGACCCTGAACAACCACCAGTTACAATGAATAGATGTTCCCTCAGGGAGGTCCCGTGTCTTGGGCGACTATTGGGCCTCAAACTCAACCCAGACGCACAAGTGAGACTCGTACATATGATTCATCGACAAAGATGCAGGCCTGACAAAATGTTCGGGTCCCTGTACCGATCTAGTAAGTACCTGACTCCACGTGCTACCGTCTATCTTTACAAGAGCCAGATCAGGGTTGAAATGAAGTACTGTGTTCATATTTGGGTGGGAGCAGCAACCCCTCTTCACAGACGAGATGCAGCAAGCCTCTCGCTGCTATATCGCTACTTCTATGGAAAGTGCTCAGACGAACTACATTCCAACAGATGTAACCTTCACGGCTAGGAGTCGCCACGCCACACACCTTGTGCCGAACCACCCGCATTCCCTCCGTCTTCCATTGGGGAGAAGTAATCTCCACACAAGCAGCTTCTTCCCCAGAACCATTGTTCTGTGGAACAGCTTCCTAAAAGGATGCATTCCCGATCACTACACATTTAACCTTTTCAAGTCCATGGTTAACCGTCATATTCCAAGGAAACCCCGCTCTCACAGACGAAATGTATCAAGATCCTCACTGCTCTATCGCTGTTTCTATAGAAGGTTCTCAGACGAACTACATTCATTAGTTCCACCAGATTTAACCTTCTAACCGAGCAGCTTCCTTCCCCGAACCACTGTTCTGTGGAACCGACTCCCAAGAGGATGCTTTCCCGATCACTACAATCTTAACTTGTTCAAGTCTAGAGTTAACAGTTAACACCTATCCGCATAAACTGTACTCATTGCTTTGTAAGCCTCTACTTCGAGTGGCCTTGTACAGGGCGAACCTCACTGTAAAAAGTATGTTTTAAACCTTTATCACTTGTTTCACCGTCTATTCACACGAGATCGTTAAGTAGCTTACTCTCAGTTTTCACCAGCTTCTCTTGCGAGTATTAGATTCTTCAAGCAGTCTTTCCTTACTTGATCTTAACCATTTGAGCCGTGCGTTCCTGAACAATTTTAACCCTTCTGCCTGAGTCAAAATTCGTAAATAATTGGTATGTACTGTTTCATGGTAGTTACAAAAATATAAGCATTATAAGGAGTGTTTCATTAAGACGGATCAAAGTCAGCAGTTAATAAATCAGTATTATTAGTGAAAATTTATTTATTTCTCTATTGGATCATGTTGTTTAAGTCATGGCAATTATGTGTGAAAAATAATATTGCCCAAATGTCCGCTAAGGCTTTGGTGGCACACCTCCACTCGATGGTCAAAATCTTTGATGACGTCTCTGCATAGTTGCTCCTCGATCTCACCGATATGCCTTATTATCCTTCAGCTGTTGAATTGTTGTTGGCTTGTTGGCATAGACCTTACTTTGGAGATGACCCCAAATGAAAAAATCTAAAGGCTTCAAGTCGCACGATCGTGGTGGCCAATAGACTTCGCTGTTTCGTCGAGATGATGCGACCTCGGAACACTTTCTGTATGAACGTCCATTTTCGTAATAGGCTTCGATAACTTTAACACATTGATTGTTCATCTTTCCATAGATGAATCTGCCAAACTTAAATTGTTAAATCTGAAAGAAAAATCAAAAAAAATCATTAGATGCTTAAACTTAATTCACATTTAAAATCGGTCCAAGTTATAGGAACACCCTTTACTTAGCAGGGAGAGAGTATGATTGCACGCCTTCACTTTATCGCCAAATTCTTTCTTTGTGTGCCAGACTACCCAGCAGGAGCTGCCTTTCTTAATGCACAAGAATAGCAAATCATGACGCAGGTGTTCACCCACCGTTCAACCGGTGGCTGGGCATCAATTCATTTTTCTCTACTATCGTTAAAACGGTGGTCAAAGCTTAAGTATGATTTTTTGAAAAGTTTCTATTTTATTTTGCACACGTATTCGGTCCATATCACGTCTCTGCGTTAGTGATGGTGCAAATATACAGAAAATTGATTGATTCGTTTTCTACTGTTTATCAACCCGTTGAAGGTTATTTAAAGCCAGAAAATATGTTTAGATAGTAAGAAGTTTTTCTTGGGAGTGGGGGGGATATTAAGGGTCTAGTGATACAAGTTTTGGTAATTAAAGTAAAAGAAGTGGCTTCCTACATCTCCAAAGAGTATTTGCGCGTATGTGAATATAACGAACCCAACTGGAATTGGAACTCGGCTCTCCGATTAACAATTCCGAGACATTTTCCATTGCACCACCCGCACAAGCAATCTTTCAGCGCCTGGTGTATTTGAAAAATGTTACCAACATCGTCACTAAGCGATTTTATTGAGCAAAAATTGACTTGAATAACAAAATCTGATATCGTGTAATAACAGCAGTCTTCCTAATAACCCGTTGGGAATAATCTGATAATAAATAAATAAATAAATAAATAAAGGAACAGGTAATAATGCCTCTCGAAGGAAACTCGCTGTGTAAGTTTTCGATGGCGCCAATAAACTCGTCACCTGTTTGGCTTCTAATGTTGGCATCGACAGATTAGAATTCATACAATTTGCTTCTCGCAGTAAATACTGGATAAATGTACCGATTTTTTGTTTGTTTGCACTAATTCTTATCTGCAACAGAGTTTGGTATATACTGTAATTAAACGGAAGCGTAACCGAGTGGTTAAATTTTCTCTTTTCGTTCATGAGACCCGGGTTCGAATCACACCATTGCTCGATTTATTTTCACTGGCGAAGCGATCACCTTTTGAAAGTGCTGGGTTGACCCAAGCCTTGTGAGTGAAATTGGACAGACGGAACTGTCCGGAAGACGTTGCGCTCGCACGAAATCACGAGTCAGGTCAGAGTTTGAGCATACTGGCCTCGTTCGGAACTTGAATATTTCAGACGAAGCGCCCTTCTCATTCAGAAACGGTTTTTAAGAACCGCTCTGCATAGCTGAAAATATAAACAACAAATGGGCTCTGTGGGTGTTGGACAAACGCAAATGTACCTGAGCAGGTGTCTGCGACAGTGATTGGTCAGCTACTCGAGCAGACGGGTGTCCTCTGAAAACTATTAGTCGGTTATTATAATGATGAATGTACACAGATATAAATTTTGTTGAAAAGTTCGCGGCCGGACCAATTTCCCCGAACCTGTCCAAATGAATAAATATATATTTTTTTAAATTCAATCTTAATCAAGTTGAGAATCTTTCACCTCACCCTTGTATATATCACCCTTGTACACCCTTATTATATAATTGTAGGCAAATAAATATATGAAAATAGATAAATCAATGTTCTGTTCGAAAAATTTGTAAGCTTGAGAACTTTCTGGAATAAAAAAAAAAATAATTACAGTTTAATGTTTCTTGGACTTACAATAAACCGACTAATAATCTGAAACTTAGAACATCCAGAAAAATTCCTAAAGCCACTGCCATATTTTGAGAATAGCATGAAATCTTTAGTTTAACGATTGTAATGGTGATGGTGATTGTAACGGTGATGGTAGTGGTAAAGGTGATGGTATTGGAAACGGTGATGGTAATTATAATGATGATGGTAATGGTGATGGTAATGATACGTGTAATGGTGATGGTAATGGTACGTATAATGGTGATGATGATGTTAATGGTAATTATAATGGTGATAGTAATGGTGATGGTAGTGGTAATGCTGATGTAAATGGTAATGGTGATAGTAATATTAACGGTGAGTTTAATAGTCATGGTAATAGTGATGGTGATGGTAATGGTAATGGTACTAGTGATGGCAATGGTAACGGTGACGGTAACGATGAGGGTAATGGTAGTGGTGATCGTAATGGTAATTGTCATGGTATTGGTCATGGTAATGATAAGCGTTATGGTAATAGTGATGGTAAAAGTGATGGTAATGGTAATAGTGACGGTAGCGGTAATGGTGATAGTAATGGTGATGGTAATGGTGATGGAAATGTTAATGGTGATGGTAACTGTGATGGTAACAATAATTGTAATGGTGAAAGCGATGGCAGTAGTAATGGTCATGGTAACGGTGATAGTAATAGAGATGGAAAAGGTAATGGTGATGGTAACTGTGATGGTAACGGTGATGGTAATGGTGATGGTGTTGGTAGTGGCAATGGTGATAGTAATGGTCATAGTAATTGTGATGGAAATGGTAACTGTGATGGTAACGGTGATGGTAGTGGTAATGGTGATGGTAATGGTGATGGTAACTGTGCTGGTAACGGTGATGGTAAGGGTGATAGTGATGGTAGTGGCAATGGTGATGGTAACGGTATGGTGATAGTAATAGTGATGGAAATGGTAATGGTGATGGTAACGGTTATGGTAATGGTGAAAGTGATGGTAGTGGTAATGATCATGTAATGGTGATGGTAAAGTTGATGATAATAATGATAGGTAATAATGATGGAATGGTAATGGTGATGGTAACTGTGATGGTAACGGTGATAGTAATGGTAATAGTGATGGTAGTGGCAATGGTGATAATAATGGTGATGGTAACGGCGATGGTAATGGTGATAGTAATAGTGATGGAAATAGTAATGGTGATGGTAATAGTGATGTGATAGTGAAGTTAACCGTTACCATATCGGAAATAATAGTCATTCATTAAATGGTATTTCGAAACAGCTGAAATATTCCTTATAATCTTACAGGATTGATAATCCTCAATTAATTCTTTTCTTCTTTCTATTTCCTTTCAATATGTTTCTGATGTTTCGACCATATTTCTTGTTTCCGGGGATAATTTGAACATAAATTGTCCACCGAAATTAAAGTGCGTTCAGCTTTCATAAGGTATTAGGAATGACACCGAGCCACGTTTGAAAACTCGACGCTCGAAAATCGTTGAAAAAAGACAACGCCGACAACAACCCACTTTGACAATTGCTTAGGAAAGTCGAAAGCGTGAAGAAAACTTTAGAAAAAATTATGTTCGAAACAAGAATTTGACTCCATTAGAGAGAGAAAAAAATAATGAAAAAATGTTAAACAAAGAACATCTTTAGGTCTTAAACCAAACTTACATGAATGAACAATCGCTGTAGAAATACACAATATATATATATATATATATATATATATATATATATATATATATATATATATATATATATATATATATATATATATATATATATATATATATTATACGATATGTATATATATATATATGATATGTATATATATATATATATATGATATAGCTGTGCTGGTCACTGTCAGTCACTGTGTGTTTATCTAAATCTAAAAATAAACACGCTAAAATTCAGCTCCATCCCTGCCAACGGTTTAGTGGTAGAAGTTCCGACTGACGCCAATTCAGTCGGGTTTCGATGCTAGCTAGAGGCAACCGGACGTCTAGTCACACTGATGAGCTGCGAAACAGTCTGTCTGTGGATTATATATACATATATATATAATGTATTTTAAGATATTACACTGAAACGTTAAAACATTGAAAAGCAAAATAAAAAATCTTTTTTTTTTATACGCATCGAAACACGACTGCAATTGTGTAGCGATTTTGATATGTTTTCGGTGTAATATCCTAAAAAAAATAATATTGCTCTACTTTGTATTGAGCCCTCTTTTAAATTAAATGTTACGAACGTTGGAATTGTACTCTATTCGTTCTCATCGTACTTGGATATATATGGATATATATATATATGTATATATGATAGAAATTGTGAGGAGGATTTGATAATTATAATTAAGTAATTCATTGAGTCTGAAAGAAACCTCAACAGAATGCAGAAAGCACTGGACGGCTGTTTCGTTCTATATTTGGGACTCATCAGCAGTGCGCATCCACTACCGAGAATTGAAACCCTGACAGGTTGTCAAGCAAACACCATACCAACTGTTCCAACAGGCCTCGGGCTATATTGAGTCTGATTTGCTATCTCTTCGTCACCGAGGCCCGTTGGGACAGTTGGTATGGTGTTTGCTTGACAACCTAACTGTCAGGGTTTCAATTCTCTGTAGTGGATGCGCACTGCTGATGAGTCCCAAATATAGGACGAAGCGGCCGTCCAGTGCTTCCTGAATTATGTCGAGGTTTCTTTCAGACTCAATGAATTACTTAATTATATATATATATATATGTATAGGATAAATGGTTGTCTAAATTATGAAAACAACACTGACATTGCATTTTAATAGATATATATTTAACAAAATTAATAAAAAATAGCTTGAAATACTAAAAAGTAAATTAATTCAATAAAACCATCATTGGCTGCAACGACGGCCTCCAGATTACTTCGGAATCTCCTGCAACTCTTTTTAGACGGTCTCCTTGTTTAAGTGGGTGAATGCTGCCATAATTACCTTCAGTTCATCTTTGGTGTTACAAGGAGTTTTGTTGGTCTCTCGTTCAACTGCGCCCCACACATAATGATCGAGGGTGTGGCAGTCTGCAGAGTGAGGTGGCCAGATTTAAGGGGTTATGTGGTCGCAGAAATTGTCTGACAACCATGACTGGTTTCTCCTTCTTGTGTGACATGGTGCAGAGTCCTAATGCCAGATATAGGATCTTCCAGTAACCACCCTCTTGATCCAGAGTAGCACTACCATCTCAAGGCACTTCCTGTAGGCCTCCGTGTTGAGTCTGAAGCGAAACCAGCTCATTGGAGCAGTTACCATGAAAGTATTTGTAAAAAAGACAGAGGGAGGCGACGGCGCGTCTATGAGAGAGCGACTGCAGGCGAGATGCCAGATCAGAGCCAATTACATTGCATATCCGTCTCTGGATTTTATCAAGAACCTTGAGACAAACAGAAGGGGCTCCAGATATTATGGACACTCTTGTCTTAAGAAAAGAAAATTTTCGATATATAAAGAATTTTTACAAGAGTTGTCATTTTTATTTGAAATTTAATTATAATAATTTATAAAGTTTGAAATCTTTTAAAATTCTGTATTAATTTGTACCTGTTACGAGATATTGCTATTAAGTAAAAACTATATTTGCAAATCATAAATAGAAAAGATTACTACAATTCAGCGACCCGCAGTGCTTAAAAAAAAAATTTGATTTTCTTGTATGTCTATACACCTGCACCTGAGTTTTTAATACGTACCTACAAACACGACATTATCAGAAAAATTAACATCAGAAGAACTAAAATTCAATAATGCATTTGATTACTTAGAATATTTTTGTAAATTTTAAAGATTACAGGGTACATTATTTACATTATTCGGACGATTGTCCTCATCTTTGTCGCCATCCTTATCACAACGTTTCGGCCGTTGTACGCTCCGGCCTTCTTCAGGTGGTTGGAATGTCGAACTGAACCCTTTATTTCGCTCACTGGGGTAGACTGTTCTAGTGCCACGTGCCATATTTAATGGATGTTAATTTTCTTTCTTCAAGTTCTCCACTGCCTTAACCGGGTATTGAACTCACACTCTTTGGGTCCTGTCACTGGATCTAACCAACGCCTTTATCCACTGTGTCATGTGTCCTCAAGGACAATACCTGGTTGATATGTTTGAATAATCAATACATTACTTTTTGTATTTCATTAATATACCTACTTTTGACACCTTTGTATACAGATAAATAGATATATTTTCGTTCAACACATTTAAAATGTCTATTAATATCGACACACACACTACTTACTATCTATATATCTATCTATCTATCTATCTCATTTGTTGGTATGTCTCTGTCTCTCTGTCTCTCTCTCTATCTATCTATCTAATTCAGTTTTTATATCTATCTATCTATCTATCTATCTATCTATCTATCTATCTACAGGGATTGGACAAAATAATTGAAACACTTGTTAAATTCAAAGAAAATTTATTTAATATGGAGTTGGTCCTCCTTTAACCTCACATACAGCTTTAATACGTCTAGGAATGGAATCATACATCTTCTTGACTTCATCCAGAGGAATCTTCAGCCATTCTTCCATTAACACCTGCTCTAGCTCTTTAAGACACGACGGTGGAGGATAGCGGCTCCTAACTTGTCGCTCCGAAATGCACCACGAATGTTCAAAAATATGAATATCTGGAGATTGGGGAGGCCACTCCATGTGTTCTAGCTCACTTTCATGCTCTTCATACCAATTCTTAACCACTCGAGCGGTATGTATTGGAGCATTATCGTCTTGGAAGATGCAGTCACTATCAGGGGATAAAGTCTGGGCCATTGGATGAACATGATCACCCAAAAGGCTCAGGTAATCTTTGCTGTTGAATCTACCACGCAGGGCAACTATTGGACTGAGACATTTCCATGATATGGCGGCCCAAACTATCACTGATCCACCACCATGCTTCACTGTTGGAAGAAGGCAGTCAGGGTTGTAAGCTTCTTTGGGCTGCCTCCACACATAAACTCGCCCTGAAGTTGGGAAAAGAGAAAAACTGAACTTGTTTGAGAATATGACTTGCTTCCATTGGTCTGCAGACCAGGCATTGTGATCTCTGCACCACTCAACCTCTTCTGAATGTTGCAAGTGGAGAGTAGAGGTTTCCTTACGGCGGCTACTCCATGATATCCAGCCTTATGGAGCTCACGATGAACAGTTTTAGTAGAAACTGAACTATTCAGATGGTTATTCAACTCAGCAGTCATTTTGGCCGCATTTGTCCGATGATTTTTGCCACATTGCGTTTCAATGCACGTCAATCCCTGTCAGTAAGTTTGCAAGTCCGGCGCGAATTGCTACGGTTGCTAGAGGTCTTGCCCTGTTTCTCGAATTGCATCAGTGTTCTTGATATGGTAGCTCTTGAAAAACCAAACAGTTGAGCAACCTTAGTGATCGAGGCTCCTGCCATGCGAGCTCCAACAATTTGCCCTTTTTCGATCTCGGAGAGGTCACGCATTTAGCTTAAGTTTTACTAAATTCTAAAAATAAATAAGACAAAGACATTAAATTAGATAAATAAACGTATTTACAATAGATATAACCTGCAATTACGAAATTTTAGTTAAAGTTCTTAATATAATAGGTTTTTGAAATATAGGAGTGGATTTTGCAACTGTTCCAATTATTTTGTAACCCCTGTATCTATCTATCTATCTATCTATCTATCTATCTATCTATCTATCTATCTATCTATCTATCTATCTATCTATCGCAGTTTGTTTATACCAAGTTATCTATCTATCTATCTATCTATCTATCTATCTATCTATCTATTAGCCTCTCCACATCTATCTATCTATCTATCTATCTATCTATCTATCTATCTATCTATCTATCTATCTATCTCATTTGTTGGTATGCCTCTCTCTCTCTCTTTATCTATCTATCTATCTATCTATCTATCTATCTATCTATCTATCTAATTCAGTTTCCATATCTATCTATCTATCTATCTATCTATCTATCTATCTATCTATCGATCTATCTATCTATCTATCTATCTATCTATCTATCTATCTATCTATTAGCCTCTCCACATCTATCTATCTATCTATCTATCTATCTATCTATCTATCTATCTATCTATCTATTAGCCTCTCCACATCTATCTATCTATCTATCTATCTATCTATCTATCTATCTATCTATCTATCTCATTTGTTGGTATGCCTCTCTCTTTCTCTTTATCTATCTATCTATCTATCTATCTAATTCAGTTTCCATATCTATCTATCTATCTATCTATCTATCTATCTATCTGTGTACACACACACACACACACACACACACACACACACACACACATATATATATATATATGTATATATTTATATATATATATATATATGTATATGTATATATTTATATATATATATATATATGTATATACCAGGATATGTTTCTATTAATCTTTCCGTAGCTTCCATCGATCGATCAACTCTTTGAATCCATCAATCAAATGTGCACTCCTGAAACCGCGGTTCCATTTCCAGCAAAATTCTGCCACTATCTGTTAGCACTGGTAACATCCGATTCAACTCAAATAGCATCTATTATCGCTCCGACTGATTCGCCATTCATCACTCAAAGATCTAAGCATCCTTCGTCTCAACCTCTTCACCCCTACCCACTTACCCATTCTTTTAAAACACCCCCTGTCCCGTCAATTATTCTCTGTGATCGCTGCTTTTAATGTCTTCCGCCCGGTTCGATCTCTCGCTAGCTTATTGCCGGATTCACTGTTCAGAACGCCGGCCCTTTGAATTTCTCGACGTGACAGTGTTCACACTGTGACTTATCGTTAGTTGCTTTGTGGCCATCTTTCTTTCTTCTAGTTGTTTCGATTCGCCCCGCTCCCAAATAAATAAATAAATTCATAAAAAAAAAAAATTAAAATAGTGAAATAAAAAATAAAAAAATTAAATAAATAAAAGGAAGACGGAAAATAATTGAAAATTCCACAAAAGAGATGTTGCGATAAATTCTGTTGTTTCCATCCTCGGCTTCTAAGTTCCTTTAGTTCTGGGTATGACGATGAACTACATCCGGCACCAAGGCCTCTGATCTAGAGATTGGAGATTTTGAGAAGCGCTGAACCACCTTTCAGTTACTGTCGTTCCCAGATCCATCCTTACCCGGTGTGATAGCACCTTTTAGGGTCCCTGCTATAGGCAAATAGTCAACTCCCAAACAAAAACACTATAAAAGTATAAAAATACATTTTTATACTAAAAATACCAGCAGTTCATTTGATATAAAAATACTTATTTATAGTAAAATCACCAACAATACATTTTATAGCAAAATCACTAACGGTATATTTTATAGCAAATTGACCAACAACAAATTTTATAGCAAAATGAGCAACAATACATTTTATAACAAAATGACCATCAATATATTTTATAGGAAAATGACAACAGTACATTTTATAACAAAATGACAAATAATACATTTATATAGGAAAATGACCAACAATATATTTTATAGCAAAATTAGCAACAATACATTTTTATAGGAAAATGACCTAAATGTATTTTATAGAAAAATGACCAACAATACATTTTATAGCAAAATGACCAACAATATATTTTATAGCAAAATGAGCAACAATACATTTTATACCAAAATGACCAACAATACATTTTATAGCAAAATGACCAACAATACATTTTATAGCAAAATGACCAACAATATATTTTATAGCAAAATGACCAACAATACATTTTATAGCAAAATGACCAACAATATATTTTATAGCAAAATGACGAACGATATATTTTATAGCAAAATGACCAACGATATATTTTATAGCAAAATGAGCAACAATACATTTTATAGCAAAATGACCAACAATACATTTTATAGCAAAATGACCAACAATACATTTTATAGCAAAATGACCAACAATATATTTTATAGCAAAATGAGCAACAATACATTTTATACCAAAATGACCAACAATACATTTTATAGCAAAATGACCAACAATACATTTTATAGCAAAATGACCAACAATATATTTTATAGCAAAATGAGCAACAATACATTTTATACCAAAATGACCAACAATACATTTTATAGCAAAATGACCAACAATATATTTTATAGCAAAATGACCAACAATATATTTTATAGCAAAATGACCAACGATATATTTTATAGCAAAATGAGCAACAATACATTTTATAGCAAAATGACCAACAATACATTTTATAGCAAAATGACCAACAATACATTTTATAGCAAAATGACCAACAATATATTTTATAGCAAAATGACCAACAATACATTTTATAGCAAAATGACCAACAATACATTTTATAGCAACATGACCAACAATATATTTTATAGCAAAATGACCAAGAATATATTTTATAGCAAAATGACCAACAATACATTTTATACCAAAATGACCAACAATACATTTTATAGCAAAATGACCAACAATACATTTTATAGCAAAATGACCAACAATATATTTTATAGCAAAATGAGCAACAATACATTTTATAGCAAAATGACCAACAATACATTTTATAGCAAAATGACCAACAATACATTTTATAGCAAAATGACCAACAATATATTTTATAGCAAAATGAGCAACAATACATTTTATAGCAAAATGACCAACAATACATTTTATAGCAAAATGACCAACAATATATTTTATAGCAAAATGACCAACAATATATTTTATAGCAAAATGACCAACAATACATTTTATAGCAAAATGACCAACAATACATTTTATAGCAAAATGACCAACAATACATTTTATAGCAAAATGACCAACAATATATTTTATAGCAAAATGACCAATAATACATTTTATAGCAAAATGACCAACGATATATTTTATAGCAAAATGACCAACGATATATTTTATAGCAAAATAACCAACAATATATTTTATAGCAAAATGACCAACAATTTATTTTATAGCAAAATGACCAACAATACATTTTATAGCAAAATGACCAACAATATATTTTATAGCAAAATGACCAACAATACATTTTATACCAAAATGACCAACAATACATTTTATAGCAAAATGACCAACAATACATTTTATAGCAAAATGACCAACAATATATTTCATAGCAAAATGAGCAAAAATACATTTTATACCAAAATGACCAACAATACATTTTATAGCAAAATGAGCAACAATACATTTTATACCAAAATGACCAACAATATATTTTATAGCAAAATGACCAACGATATATTTTATAGCAAAATGAGCAACAATACATTTTATAGCAAAATGACCAACAATACATTTTATAGCAAAATGACCAACAATACATTTTATAGCAAAATGACCAACAATACATTTTATAGCAAAATGACCAACAATACATTTTATAGCAACATGACCAACAATATATTTTATAGCAAAATGACCAAGAATATATTTTATAGCAAAATGACCAACAATACATTTTATACCAAAATGACCAACAATACATTTTATAGCAAAATGACCAACAATACATTTTATAGCAAAATGACCAACAATATATTTTATAGCAAAATGAGCAACAATACATTTTATACCAAAATGACCAACAATACATTTTATAGCAAAATGACCAACAATACATTTTATAGCAAAATGACCAACAATATATTTTATAGCAAAATGACCAACAATACATTTTATAGCAAAATGACCAACAATACATTTTATAGCAAAATGACCAACAATATATTTTATAGCAAAATGACCAACAATATATTTTATAGCAAAATGACCAACAATACATTTTATAGCAAAATGACCAACAATACATTTTATAGCAAAATGACCAACAATATATTTTATAGCAAAATGACCAATAATACATTTTATAGCAAAATGACCAACGATATATTTTATAGCAAAATGACCAACGATATATTTTATAGCAAAATAACCAACAATATATTTTATAGCAAAATGACCAACAATATATTTTATAGCAAAATGACCAACAATACATTTTATAGCAAAATGACCAACAATATATTTTATAGCAAAATGACCAACAATACATTTTTATACCAAAATGACCAACAATACATTTTATAGCAAAATGACCAACAATACATTTTATAGCAAAATGACCAACAATATATTTCATAGCAAAATGAGCAACAATACATTTTATACCAAAATGACCAACAATACATTTTATAGCAAAATGACCAACAATACATTTTATAGCAAAATGACCAACAATATATTTTATAGCAAAATGAGCAACAATACATTTTATAGCAAAATGACCAACAATACATTTTATAGCAAAATGACCAACAATACATTTTATAGCAACATGACCAACAATATATTTTATAGCAAAATGACCAAGAATATATTTTATAGCAAAATGACCAACAATACATTTTATAGCAAAATGACCAAAAATACATTTTATAGCAAAATGACCAACAATATATTTTATAGCAAAATGACCAACGATATATTTTATAGCAAAATGACCAACAATACATTTTATACCAAAATGACCAACGATACATTTTATAGCAAAATGACCAACAATGCATTTTATAGAAAAATGACCAACAATATATTTTATAGAAAAATGACTAACAATACATTTTTATAGGAACATGACCAACAATATATTTTATAGCAAAAATGACCACCAATACATTTTATATTACAATGACCAACAGTACATTTAATAGCAAAATGAACAGCAATATATTTTATCTCTAGTTGAAGTCATACAATTCAACCAACCAACCAACATGAAGGAACTCTTTCATGACATTAATCCTTATAAAATCCTACAATATCTTAAAGAAATCAAACTGTATTCCCAAATACAACTCCAACGAAACAACATAAAACGTACATATCACCGCTTCTACTAATTATGACCGAGCCAACATTTATATGTACAAAAGCTGGGTATCATCTACCATGTATTCCATTGTGCATATATCATATTTGTATTACTTCAAAGCTGCCAAGAAAATTACATTTTGGCATTAAATGACCCATAAGGATCGTCCTGGGTAAGATGTTAAACTACATCCGCGTCCTGGGTTATACGATAAACTACATCCAGCAGCAAGGACTCTGATCAGGAGGTTTTGAGGAGCGTGGAACCACCTCTTATTTCCTAGTCTTCCCAGGTCCTCCCTGACCTGGGTGGTAGCACCTGTCAGGGTACCAGCTATGGGAAAATAGTTAACTATTACCAGCAATACTGTTTTTGAAAAAGATTATTACCACTAATACAATTTTGAAGGAAAAATATTACCAGAAACAGATTTTTGACAAAACAAAATATTACCAGCAATAAAAAAAAATGTTGTCGCCATTGAGGTTGATATGCCGTAAGACAAAATAAACCAAACCAAACCCATAAGGAGTTGATGTGCCGTTAAAACAAAACATAAATTAAAAATAAAATCCATGTTCCGTGTTATTTAAGACACTTGATGTGGAGGAAGCAATGGCATTCAAACATTTGTGTAGCGGTCGGTCAAGGTAAGGTGCGGGGAATCAATAGCTAGGTCTGCTATTGAGAAAATTGGTTTACTATGTCATGCTAGACAGTTTTCTCATCAGAATTCATCTTGGACCTTTATAAATCTGTCATTCTTCACTGCATTGTATATTGCTGTCATATTTGGTCTGGTGCTTCTGCTACGTATTCAGAGATTTTTGACAAAATCCAGAGAATCTGCAGTGTTATTGGTCCTGACCTGGCATCTTAGCTTTAGTCACTTTCCCAAGCTGTGATGTAGCTTCCGTTTCTTTTTCTATAAATATTTTCATCGTAATTTTTCTCTTTTGTACATCAACTTCATAAATTTATGCATTGTACTAGGTTGTCAGCTGGGTTTGATTTTACAGTTGAAATTGCTAGATATAACTAAGTTCTATTCTAATAGTTTCTTTTCTCACACTTCTCGCCTGTGGAATCTTCTGGTTCCTTGCTATCCTGTCAACTACAATCTCCAAAAATTCAAATGCAACATCAATTGTCATCTTCTGTCTCTTTGAATCTCATTCTGTTGTAACTTGTACCTACTAAGAAACTCGATGTGGAGTGGGGAAGCGATGGAATTCAAACAGTTGTGTGGCGGTCAGTTGAGATAAGAAGCAGCGAATCTGTGTCTCTTTCTTGACCAGTTTTTATGTTTGGTGCTATAGTAGATCCTATTTGATTGGATGGATGAGACCACAATACATTTAAATAAGACCGTCTGGAAAGCTATAAAGGAAATCACTTTCACACTGCAGATAGATTTTTCTTAAGTCTGTTACTCTGTTATACTGTTACTATTACAAGAACAGATGTTGCTTGTAAGCAACAAGGCATCTTGTTCCAATCTCAAACTATTATTACCCAGGGCTGCTGTGAAATTCTGCTAAAAGAGGCAAGAGTTCTATCTTTTTTCCTACTTTCATATCGAGTTTTGGGTACAACGCTTCTGAGTTGCCTAGCTGTCAAAGTTTTCCCCTCCCCCAATCTGTCGGCATAAAAAAATCTGACAATTCTTTTTTTGTCCTTTCTCCTCAGTAACATTTTCTGTTTTTTTCCCCTCTTGTGTCTTAGTGGCATAACCACCTTGTTTGAGGTGAAATTAAACAAAAAATAAGTGAACAAGTATATACCTTCATTTTTGTGGGGAGAGTAATGAACAAGCCATTCACAACCTAAGAAATACTTAAGACCGATTTACAGGCAGCTGGCACAAAAGTAAAACTCCACTGGGCAGAACTGCTATCTTAAACTCCTAGAATAACCTCATTACTGAAGCCCAAGCATCTGAAAGACTTGCCTACAGTTTGCCTGTTATCTCAAATAGTTTGTTTTGTCCTGAGATAAAATATTATGATCTGATGAAGCTAAAATCAAACTCTTTTAAAACAGGTTGAGACTTTGGAGAAAGGCACTTCATATCACACCCAAAATGCCATGCCAACAATTAAACACAGTGGTGGATTGGGGAGGGGGCACGGTGGAGTAATGGGTGGTGGATTGGATTGAGGAATCAGAGAGCCGAGTTTGAATTCCAGTCGAATCCATTACATTCACTTATGTGTTGATAACCTTTGAATATGCGTAAAGGTTTATCCATTGTTTCCTGTTTAGGAATGGGTTTCTGGTTCTTTGTAAAGTCTACCTCAACTCTATCCTCTTTTGGACAGGAGTAGTGGTTTATCCCTTGTTTCCTGTTTAGGATTGGGTTTCTGCTTCTTTCCGAAGTCTAACTCAACTCTATACTCTTTTGAACAGGAGTAGAGGTTTATCCATTGTTTCATGTTTAGGATTGGGTTTCTGGTTCTTTCTAAATTCTATTTAATATCTCCACTTCTAACGTCTCCGCCTAAACTCTGAAATTTTGACTGTTTATTGGGTTTCCGGTTACTTCTATAGATTTTTTTATTTTTCTTTCGCTCCCAGCAGCCCCCTTCGTCTTAGTGGCTTTATCACCTTGTTTGGGGCGGAATTGATTGAGTATAAGTGTCCGTTTTGTTTCCATTTTTGTAATCATTTCTTTGTTGAGGCGACCCGTCCATGGAATTCTCTGCATGCTTTTGTAGAACCACATTTCTGCCGCCTTACAATCTTCTTTTCAGGAAACTGTCTAGCATGCACTGCCATGTAGGAGGATTGATATTACTTTAATATTCCATGGCGTTTCATCACTCATTACTCCGTTTCTAACGCGATCTTAAGGTTTCTAAATACTTCGATTAGCTTTTGGAAAGGTTCATTTGCATGAAGCTTTCTCATTTCCCGCCCTGTGTGAAAAGTAGTTGCCAGATATTGAAACTTCGACACTTGTTTGATTTTGACGTCGACAATTCTTAGCATCCATCTTGGACCGTTTTTTTACCTGTTCGCAACCATATATTATAGATCCGCCTAAATCATCTGGGTCATAATATCTATCCTCTCAATAGATAGATAGATAGATAGATAGATAGATAGATAGATAGATAGATATGACCAGACTGAGATAGATAGATAGATAGATAGATAGATAGATATGACCAGACTGAGATAGATAGATAGATAGATAGATAACTGATTATGAGCAGACTGTGGTAGATAGATAGATAGATAGATAGATAGATATATATGACCAGACTGAGATAGATAGATAGATAGATAGATACCCATCTATCTATCTGTGTATGTAGGTAGGTTATGTGGTGATTTATGTGTTCGGATCTCTCTCAGGCGTTTCACATCTATCTATCTATCTATCTATCTATCTATCTATCTATCTATCTATCTATCAAATCTCATCTGTTCGTATGTGTCTATCTCAGATTTTTTTATGTTTGTTTGTCTGCCTATCTATCTATCTATCTATCTATCTATCTATCTATCTGTCTCATTTGTTTGTATCTCTCGATCTAATTCAGTTTTCATATCTATCTATCTATATATCTATCTATCTATCTATCTATCTATCTATCTATCAATCTATCTATATATCTAACTAACTAACTAACTATCGCAGTCTGGTCATATCTATCTATCTATCTATCTATCTATCTATCTATCTTTTAGTGTTTACATTCTCACAATCAAAGCATATTGTATTGGATTCAAATGCCTTTTTCGAATCTTCTCTCCTTCATTTTTGCTTGAGGCCAACTTCCCTGTTATCTTTTTACTGTTCAGATTTTACCTTTTAGTCGACGATCTTATTTTTTACCCATTTTTGGTGCAGGGGCTCCTCCACCTGCATCCACCTTCGGCTGCTTTTCTCAGCCAGGCAATAGATTCAAACTTTTAAAATGTTTCACTCGGAATGCATTACTGCCCGTCGAAATACCTGCATCATTTCGAGAAATTTCGCACTGGAACCCTGCATAGGATGACCCCAGCTTTTTATTTTCACCATATCGAAATCATTACAAAGGAAAATCAATTTTTAGTTATGGCATCTTAATGGTACTTAATGGTATTTTAATGGCATTCGAATCTCTTCATCCCAGATATAGAGAACTGCCATTTGATCTGTGTAGCGCAACACACACCCAACACACACACACACACAGACACACACACACACACAGACACACACACACACACACATATATTCAGTCTATTCATACCTATCTATTTATCTACGTAAGTTTCTTCATATCTATCTATCTATCTTAGTCTATTCATATCTATCTATCTAAGTCTATGCATATCTATCTATCTATCTATCTATCTATCTATCTATCTATCTATCTATCTATCTATCTTAGTCTATTCATATCTATCTATCTATCTATCTATCTATCTAAGTCTATTCATATCTATCTATCTATCTATCTATCTAAGTCTATGCATATCTATCTATCTATCTATCTATCTATCTATCTATCTATCTATCTTAGTCTATTCATATCTATCTATCTATCTAAGTCTATGCATATCTATCTATCTATCTATCTAACTATCTATCTATCTATCTATCTATCTTAGTCTATTCATATCTATCTAAGTCTATTCATATCTATCTATCTATCTATCTATCTATCTATCTATCTATCTAAGTCTATGCATATCTATCTATCTATCTATCTATCTATCTATCTATCTATCTATCTTAGTCTATTCATATCTATCTATCTATCTATCTATCTATCTATCTATCTATCTTAGTCTATGCATATCTATCTATCTATCTATCTATCTATCTATCTATCTATCTATCTATCTATCTATCTATCTATCTATCTTAGTCTATTCATTATCTATCTATCTATCTATCTATCTATCTATCTATCTTAATCTGTTCATATCTATCTTTCTATCCCTATCTGTTCATATCTATCTATCTATCTATCTATCTATCTATCTATCTATCTATCTATCTATCTATCTATCTATCTATCTATCTATCGTAATCTGTTCATATCTATCTTTCTATCTCATATCTATCTATCTATCTATCTATCTATCTATCTATCTATCTATCTATCTCTGTCAGTTCATATCTATCTATCTATCTATCTATCTATCTATCTATCTATCTATCTATCTATCTATCTATCTATCTCTGTCAGTTCATATCTATCTATCTATTTATCTATCTATCTATCTATCTATCTATCTATCTCTGTCAGTTCATATCTATCTATCTATCTATCTATCTATCTATCTATCTATCTATCTATCTATCTCTGTCAGTTCATATCTATCTATCTATCTATCTATCTATCTATCTATCTATCTATCTCTGTCAGTTCATATCTATCTATTTATCTATCTATCTATCTATCATATCTATCTATCTATCTATCTATCTATCTATCTATCTATCTATCTATCTATCTATCTATCTATCTCAGTCTGTAATAATTAATGCTCTATTATCAATTAAATCTAAATCTAAAATATTTATATAAAAATCCGATATTAACTAAAGTTGTAAAAAAGCTATTAAAAAAGCTATAAAAATATAGTACTAATTATAGCCTTATACTGATATCCCATGGACATTAAAATGTAAAGTTCGTAGTTTTAGAATGCATGCTATTTTCAGAAACATTTTTCACAAATTAATCTCCGTTTGGAAATCGGCCTATGGGTTCTACTGGTGCAAATTCTTCCCTCGAACTGCTGACACAAACATTGCTACCCGATCGCTACAATCTTAACCTGTCCAAGTCTAGGATTAATCGTTATCTTCCGCATATATTTCCTTAAACTGTGTCTCTTACTCGGTAACACTGTACCTCGTGTGACTCTTTAGCCTTCTACAGAGTGAACATCATTGTAAAAGAAAAACTGTTATATATATGTATATATTAGGTTGGTGCATAATTATCAGGCGTTTTTTAGAGGCGAGTTATTTGTTAATAAAAATTGCTGTTTTGTTTACTTATTTTTTAATGAAAATATTTTATTTTCTGAGTTTAAAAATGCGTGACGATAATCATAATCTCCGGATTGATCGTTTAAAAATGTTATTGTTGAATTGTTTTGTTTCTTTTTCCATGATAAATATTGTTTAAAAAACGCCTGATAATTATGCACCAACCCAGTATGTATATATATATATATATATATATATATATATATATATATATATATATATATATATATATATATATATATATATATATATATAAGGAGTACAGAATCCTTTAAAATCCATTCTGTTTTATGGATTCTGTACGTATTATTATATTGCTCTGTTCTTACATTGAGCTATCTTTGGATTAATGTCCTCCTTGGATTTATCGCTACTAATTATCAATTTATATCATATATATATATATATATATATATATATATATATATATATATATATATATATATATATATATATATATATATATATCATATATATGTTTATGTACATTCAGGCCGGTAAATGTTATCTAATAATGTTTATTATAAAACAGAGTATTTACTTAAATATGTGTATCTATAAAAAGAATGTATAAACATTAAAATGTCTTAAAATAATTGTGTGACGTCATTTATTTACATTTGGATACGCTTTCAGCAGATATGAATGTACGTGAGAGATTCATGGAAGATTGTAGTTTAAATACAGTAAGATCGACCTTGCTAACGAAACGCTCCTCATTGGTGAAATTGGTAAAAGCACGTCATGCTATATGGCTGTTCCGTATAGGATACAGGTTCAATTCCTGTCGGAGGACGAAAAGGTTCTATGAAAAACTTTCGGACATTCAGGACGGCAAATGTTATTAAATACTGTTTATTATAAAACAGAGCATTTACTTAAATATTTGTATCTATAAAAAGAATGTATAAACATAAAAATGTCTTAATATATATATATATATATATGGTAGTTGTTGCCAACTCGTGTCCGAATACGACCATTACTACATAACTTTTGGGAAACTATCTACTGATTTGCTGAACGAATTTGGCACAAACAGGGCTCAAACAAGACGTGCAACAGCGGGTGTTACATTATCATGCAATGAAGTTGCTTCTGGACCCGGATGTCTTGCAGCAAATATTACATTTCTGTTGCTGAACGTCTACGGCTTTATAGTCCTTTGCCACCCTCCGTCGGTGCGCTCTCAAGTGACTTCTTAGACCAGCCATCGACCAACACACTCTAGCACAATGTGTACACGTCAGATCGAGCTGCCTGCGGGTGTCTTCAGGAAGTTCAACCGGGACGTCTTTATGCGCATCCATTTTTTTATATATAAGATAAAGAACAAAAACGAAACGTTTATCAAGCTAAAATATTTCACTTTTATTAAGGGCTTCATCAGAGAATGGAATATGGAGAAAAAAGAAAGGAATTATTTTTACTTTTGTGCTGTTTGGTTTTCATTGGTCAGTCATGTATCACGTGTATTCGACTCGTTAAGCAAACGTTAGGATAATTTATGGAGTTCAAATACAAGGACAGACGACGTGTTTATCCATTTCAGGTAGGCTTGGACTCTTTCATTTCTTGAGACTTTGGATGGACGCGTCGTCTCTATGGGATTTTCGGCTGAATTTCAAATCCAGCACACAAAATATAAAAATATAAAAATAACAATTTAGTTTCATTTCAAATTGAAATGAAACTAAAGTGTATACATTTCTGTCTGGGGTTCTGAACATCCCTTTCAACATAATTTCAATGAAAATACAAATTAAATAGCATATATATCTTTTATTTTTATTTTTATATTTTTATATTTTTTCTCCTCGGTAATTCTACAATTTAAAACTTAATAGAGATTTGATTTAGATTTCTAAATAGGTAATTTTTAATTTTTTACTTTTAATTTTAATTTCAAATTTTATAAATCTTTTAATATCTATGATAACCTTGCTTAGTTGTCAAATTTTTCGAATCACCCTATACTTGTATTTTGATTGGTCATTCTAGCTTATGTAACAGCATTTACTCCTAGCTAAGGATCGTTAATTAATTTGAAACTTTTAAAACCATTTATTCTATATTCTACACCATCACTTGATAAGACACCAGAAGTGTTGAAACAAAATGGCTATTTTTGTCGTGATTTTATAACATATTTATGTTGTAATATTCAAATAAATAATTATATATATATATATATGTGTGTGTGTGTGTGTGTGTGTGTGTGTGTGTGCGCGTGTGGATGACAAAAATATATATACAGTATTTACATTAGTCGGACTATTGTCCTCATATTTGTCGCCATATTTGTCACAATGTTTCGGCCGTTGTACGCTCCGGCCTTCTTCAGGTGGTTGGAATTTCGAACTGAACCCTTTATTTTGATCACTGTGGTAGACTGTTCTAGTTCCACGTGCCATGTTTGATGGATGTCAGTTATCAGTTATCTCCTGCTACTTTTCCCTCTGAAAGTTCTCCACTGCCTTAACCGGGTATTGAACTCACACTCTTTGGGTCTGTCACTGGATCTAACCAACGCCTTTATCCACTGTGCCATGTTGTCCTTCCAACCACCTGAAGAAGGCCGGAGCGTACAACGGCCGAAACGTCGTGACAAATATGGCGACAAAGATGAGGACAATAGTCCGACTAATGTAAATACTGTACATAATACCTCATCTCAGAAATATAGACAAAAATATATATATATATATATATATATATATATATATATATATATATATATATATATATATATATATATATATTATGCAGTGTTACATTAGAACATGCACATATCCACAAAAAATTGTACATAGGATTTACATGTAGAGATGGAAGAAAATCTAATGAATTAAACGGTCGTGGACGAACGAAAAGGAAGGGAAAAAAGAAAAAAGGGAAAAGAAAGAGAGAGTCTATGGGAAGAAGATGAGGTGATAAGCGCTAAGAGGAGATAAAATCTGTCCATAGAATTTCAACATTTCACCATTCCTGGCAGATCTTCAATTATCACATATATATATATATATACATATACATATATATATATATATATATATATATATATATATATATATATATATATATATATATATATTTATCTTATGCAGTATTATATTAGAACATGTACATATCCACTACGAAATTGTACATTTTTGTTTCAACGTCAAAAAAAAAAAGGGGAACACCTTTTTTAGACGTCTCATTAGGTGGGGAATCACGGTGTTACTAAAAAAACTTTTATTCAGAAATCCAGATATCGAAGCAAATAACCCCCACTTCCGTTCTTCGAAAATTTTCATAAAATGTCTTCTAGGATTTAAATATAGAGATGGAAAGAAATCTAATGCATTAAGTGGTCGTGGGCGAACGAAAAGGAAGGGAAAAAGAAAAAAAAAGGGGAAAAGAAAGAAAGAGGCTATGGAGAGAGGATGAGGTGATAGGCGCTAAGAGGAGATAAAATCTGGCCATAGAATTTCGTTAGGATATAGATTTCGGTTTCCTAGGTTGGTTAGGTAGGTGTTTTAAGTAAAAAATTGTAAAAAAGAATAATAGTAATTTTCAGCTAGATACCGTTAAAGCAAAGGTTAGAATTTTAGGTATCATTTTTTTAATATTTTTTTAGCCTTCACATTATTTTGGGATAAAGCATTGTCAAGGAGTAAAATAATTCGAGTAATATATTTTTTTATTTTTAGGGGGAAATAGATGGTAAATTCCATATAAGAATAAAACACCGCAAAATAAGTTTATATTAATACTAACTTACCATTTCTATTAACGTAGGTTTGAAAAGCAGATCGAAACTATTGTATAAAGGAAGGTAGTTATTAACAAATAAAAATAATAAACATAAAAAGCGCTAGCTTAGATCGAAACCTAACCAATGTAACCAAGCCCGAATCTCTAGCACTTGCGCTATCCAGAGAGCAATAGGGCGGTCATTATTCGAAGGGTTAAAGTAATCTCATTTGGATCAGCTAATGGATAAATCATAGAAGTAGGTTCTATGAAACTAAAAAAGAATAAAGACTAAAGGTAGTTTAAATAAAACTAAGATTATTATATTATTACATTTACAGAAGTCGGAATAAATTATCATCAGTTAGGTGTATATTTAATATTCAAAGTGAACTTGACTAACATGAATCCTGTAGTGTATTAGGAGTAGAACTCGGGTATAATCGGTGATGGCTTCGGTACCATGTTTACAAACATAAAGACCAAGCACCATTTAAAAAATTTTCTGATGAAAAAGTAAGTAATGTTTCTTTTAAATTACATTAAGTATACTTTAAATTTTCTAATTTTCCTAAAATAACTTTTGAGAATAGTATCATTGAATTTTACATGATTTTTAAATGGGGAAACTTTATTTTTGTTTATAAAACTGTCAATAATGATTGATTTTACCGTTTTACGTCAATTATGATGACTAAAAAAAAAAGATGAATTTTAGCTAAGATTTCGGACGTGCTAGAAGGATAAAAAAATTTTAAAAATATTTAAAAAATACTTTAGTCTTTCCTCTAAATAATGACAAACATCTAGACAATACAAAATTATTTTAATCAACTTTGGGGCTTTTTTTGCATCAAGGTGCTTTTTTTAGTGAATTATGGGACAACCTTACATAAGAGGATTCATTCGTAGATTCAAAATTTCTTTAGCAAGATTGCAAAGTTAATTCTTTTTTATGTTTAAAAATAAAACAAAATATATTACTCCAATTATTTTTATCCTTAAAAATGTGTTATCCCAAAATAATATGAAGGATAAAAAAATATAAAAATATGATACCTAAAATTCTAACCTTTATTTTAAGAGTATCTAGCTGCAAATTACGATTATTTTTTTTATTATTTTTTACTTGAGACACCTACTTAACCAACCTAGGAGACCGTTGAAGTAGTGGGTATGTGCATGTTCTAATGTAACACTGCATAAGATAAATAAATATTTACGGGTCTACTTTGTGTATTGAGCACTGCTTTTAAATTAATGTTTTGAACGATGTAATCTTACTATTTGTTTTCCTATAATTGGACACACACACACACACACACACACACACACACACACACACACACATATATATATATATATATATTATTGTCATCCACAGACAGACTGTTTCGCTGTATCACAGCTCTTCAGTGTGGCTAGACGTCTGGTTGCCTTTAGCTAGGATCGAAACCCGACTGAATTGGCGTCAGTCGGGAATTCTCCCACTAAGCACTATATATATATATATGATATCAATTGATAATTAGTAGCGATAATTCCAAGGAGGACATTAATCCAAAGATAGCTCAATGTAAGAACAGAGCAATATAATAATACGTACAGAATCCTCAAAACATAATAGATTTTAAAGGATTCTGTACTCATTATATATATATATATATATATATACATACATATATATATATATTGAGCTATCCGAGGTTTTTCCAAACGAATGTGTTATAGTGGAAGACACCTAGTCTCTAGGTAATAGACTCTCTCACCTAGTAGTCAGTAGGTAGTCGAGAGAAGAAGTTGATCAGCGACCACAACTCGATTACTCTGCGTAACTCTTATTTACAAGTTCCTAACGTTTCTGTACGTTTACCCCATTTTGGACGCATTTAGTCCGACTACAAGTTCTATTGTGGAAATAACTCCACAACAGAATGCCACCATTTATATATATATATATATATATATATATATATATATATATATATATATATATTGTTAATTGCATTGCAAAAGTCAGCGCTTCTTTGGTTCGCTGCGTCATAGGTTGTGGGACGAAAGAGGAATACAGATTTGCACTAAAATCCAAATGTACAAAGCTGTCATTTTGTCAACTCTTTTGTATGGCTCTGAAACTTGGACATCTTATAGATGGCACACTATTCGAATAGATATCTTCCATAAAGGCCGTCTCCGTACAATCTGTGGCCTGACGTTTGATGATTGCCTATCAAATGCCGACCTTTTCGAGAAATGAAAGATTGGTACCATCGAGACCGTCATAATGCAGTCACAACTGCGTTGGGCTGGTCATGTGGCAAGGATGAGTGGTGATGGTATACGAAAAGTTGTTTTTTTTACAGTCGACTCCATAGTCGTCATAGAAAAGTTGGTATGCCTTGGCTCAGGTATAAAGATGAACTGAAGAGCAACTTTTCTTGCGTAAATATTCCATTCAAGAACTTTGAAGAGGTAGCTATGAAAAGATCAGAGTATCGTTCTAGTTGCCATTCAGGAATAATGCACCATCAAAAATTAGTCGACAGCGTGAAACATGAAAATGAAATAAAACAGCTAACAGTGTTCCGGCTGCACTTGCATGCAATATTTTCTACTGTACTGTTTGTGGTCTTTTGTGCAATTGTTGAGCTGGCCTCAAAAGTTATGCTCGTTGTAGTAATACAGACAAATAGCAGGTAGTCGTCGGAACCTCATACATCGAACTCGACGGGAGAGTCCATTATATATATATATATATATATATATATATATATATATATATATATATAGTTAAACAAAACATTTTTGTTAGATATAGTTAAAAAATTTTTAAACAACATCTAAAATATTATTAGTTAGATTTACGTTAGAAATATTCAAACACAGTTGCATTCCATATCACGTGACGTCCGCGTCTCGTGACCGACGCTACTTAATGTAAACAAACTTCTGAAAACTGTCATTTCTGATGAAAGATCGGGGCCGATCTGAAATATCATATATATATATATATATATATATATATATATATATATATAAATACTTTCACAATTTTTTTTTTTTAATTTGCATCTTTTCAGTTGTTTTTTTCTATATTATATACACATTAAGAAAGTATACGTGATACGTGGTTTCTAATTATGCTATATATATATATATATATATATATATATATATATATATATATATATGAGTGTGTATGTGTGTTTATACGCTAAAGAAAGAAGTTTAGTTGAATGTTGAATGTTCCCGACCACAACTTATGTGAATCAAAATCAGTTTATTTCCATTTATGCGCCCATATTTGGAACGCACATAGTCAGGCTTAGACGAAATAAACAATTCTGTCTGCCACAATTTCAGTTCCCTGTCTGATTTACAATTCTAGACTTGCGCCAGACTTATGCATAAAAACATTGGTTCTAGGCGTTTTCATTTTTACGGTGCATCGAGTTGAAATTTCAGTGTGTGCGTCAGTATTGTGGATTTGTCGTGGACGACATTGCCCTATTTTTAATTCTGACATAAATCCTAAGAAAAAATATCCCTTTCCAATTATTGAAAGTGAAAGTGAAAGTGACTAAATCGATTCCAATACATGCAGTGTAAACTTAAAAGAAAAACAAGCACGTTTTTTTTCTTTTTTTTTTCATTAGAGTAACTCGTTTCGCCTTCTCAGTCTGATGTTTTCCACGGATGTAAATGCTGAATAACTAAGTTTGTTGCTAAGAAAATTGGTACACTGCGGTGTGTTAGAGAATTTTTCTCACTGGAATCTACTTTACAGCCTTTTAAGTCTACCATTCCCGGCTGCATTGAAAATTGTTGCCGCATCTGGTTTGGTGCTTCCGATGTGTATCTTGAGATTCTGGACAAAATCCAAACAAGCATCAGCAATATTATCGGTTGCAACCTAGCATCTCGGCTTCAAATATTTTCCAGCTACAGTAACGTAGCTGCTTTGCACCTTTTTTTTTTTTACAAATACATAGCTCTTGACAAGTGTTCTGATGAGCATGCCTCCTTGGTACTTCTTGGTAAAATCCAAAGAAGAATCTGCAATGTTATTGATCCTGACCTGGCATCTCGGCTTCAGTTCATTTCCCACTGCCATAATGTATCTTTTCTATTCCTTTTCTATAAATATTTTCATATTGTTCTGATGCGCTTACCTGCATCGTACTCTATTTTTAGTTGTATATAAATTGTATTTATTTTTTATTCCCCTCCCGACAACAGACACATTGTACATATGGGTACTAATCAGGGCTACATAGAGACTTGAGGTACTATGGTGGGTGTAGTAAGAATGGCAAGTAAGAATATGTTGTTTGGTGTAAGGAATACTGTGGTATGTTTGGGTCAGTAATTGTGGATAGCTTGGTTTAATTATAAGGTAGAAGTCAAGCCTTCCCTCCCCCCTCTTGGTCTTGTGTCACATATTTGAATCTTTACTAAGTAAATATTGATTTCCTTTTTGGTACTTCGACTGCGTGATATTTAAGCGCAGTACTAGATTGGCAGCAAGGTCTCCTGATTTTACCGTTGAAATTGCCAGTGGTAACCATGAGTTCTACTCTAATAGTCCCTTCTCTCGTATTTCCTACTTACGTAACATATTTTCAGCTTCTTGCTTTCATGTCAACTACAATCTACATAATTCGAATCCACCGTCAGTCGTCATCTTCTGTCTCCTTGAAATCTGTTTTTTATTGTCCTTTCTCGTCAGCGACATCTTCTTAATTTTCTTTAATTCAGGCATCTCTTGCGTCTTAGTAGATTTATGACCTTGCCTTGGTTAGAGTTAATTATTTAGATTGTTTTCGGATTGCATAGAAACATTTAATTAGATTCTTTTTCTGATCGGTTAGAAGTATTTATTTAAATTCTGTTTTCTGATTGGTTAGAAGTATTTAGATTCTGTTTTCTGATTGGTTAGATTTATTGAGATACTGTTAAATGAGTTAGAAGTATTTGTTTAAATTACGATTTCTGATTGACTGTAAGTATTTATTTAGGTTAAGTTTTCTGATTGGTTAGAAGTATTTATTGAGATGATTTTTCTGATCGGTTAGAAATATTTATTTAGATCCTTTTTTATGATTGGATAGAAAGATTTAGATTCTGTTTTCTGGTGTGATGGAAGGATTTATTTAGATTCTGTTTGCTGGCTGGTTAGAAGAACTTATTTCAATTTTTTTCTGATTAGACAGAAATATCTACTGCGATTCATTTTTTATGATTGATTGGAAAACATTATTGAGATTTTTTTCTGATTACACATAAGTATTTCGATTTTGTTTTCTGATTGATTAGAAATATTTTTAGATTCGCTTTTCTGATCAGATGAAAGGATTCTGTTTTCGGGCTGGTTAGAATCATTTATTTATATTCTTGTCTCTGATTGATTAGAAGTATTTATTGAGAATGTTTTTCTGATTAGTTAGAATGATTTATTTCGCTTCTGTTTTCTGATTGGTTAAACATATTTATTGATATTTTTTTCATTCTTTAGAAATATTTGTTTAGATTATCTTTTCTGATTGTTTAGAACAGAATCTAAATAAATATCTAACCATTCACACAAACATTCTAAATAAATGTCTAGAACCAGCTTTCTGAATAGTTAGAAGTATTTATTGAGAGCATTTTTTCCTATTGCTCAAAAGTATTGGCATTCTGTTTTCTGATTGGTTAGAAATATTTATTTAGATTCTGTTTTCTGATTGGTTCCAAGTTTTTATTTCGATTCTGTTTTCTGAGTGTTTAGAAACATTTATTTAGATTGTGATTTTTGAATGGTTAGAAGTATTTATAGAGAATCATTTTTTCTGATTGCTTAGAAGTATTTCGCTTCTATTTTCTGATTGTTTAGAAAAATTTATTTAGGTTCCGTTTTCTGATTGGTTAGATATATTTATTTAGATTCTGTTTTCTGATTGGTTAGAAATATTTATTTAAGTTCTGTTTTCTGATGGGTTAGAAATATTTATTTATTCTGTTTTCTGATTGGTTAGAAATATTTATTTAGATTCTGTTTTCTGGTTAGAAATATTTATTTAGGTTCTGTTTTCTGATTGGTTAGAAATATTTATTTAGGTTTTGTTTTCTGATTGGTTAGAAATATTTATTTATTCTGTTTTCTGATTGGTTAGAAATATTTATTTAGATTCTGTTTTCTGATTGGTTAGAAAAATTTATTTAGATTCTGTTTTCTGATTGGTTAAAACTGAAGTTATCATTCTTTACATTCGGACTAATGTATTCATCTTTGTTACTATTATCTTAGCGTTTCAGCCATTTTCGGTCTGGAATGTGCCGCCACTGAAACCAATCAGAATCTCGATAAATACTTCTGACGCATCAGAAAGCGGACTCTAAATAAATCTTTCTGCAGGTGTCTGTCGATCTGGTTCGCATTCAGGTAAATTGGAACGTTTTATTATTCAATGTTCGGAGTTAGATTGTTCTCGGCCCACGTCGAAAAATATCTGATCTTGATCTTTTTTAGTAATGTTTTAATTGTTGCTGTGACGGTTTCCAATTAATCTAAGTTTGTACTGCCCAGCCCAGGGATTGAACTCACAATTACTATATCACGAAATAGACATACCAAAGCTTTCCTATTGCTCAAAAGTATTGGCTTTCTGTTTTTTGATTGGTTAGAAATATTTATTTAGATTCTGTTTTCTGATTGGTTCCAAGTTTTTATTTCGATTCTGTTTTCTGATTGTTTAGAAACATATATTTAGATTGTGATTTTTGAATGGTTAGAAGTATTTATAGAGAATCATTTTTTCTGATTGCTTAGAAGTATTTCGCTTCTATTTTCTGATTGTTTAGAAAAATTTATTTAGGTTCCGTTTTCTGATTGCATCCACTGATGCGCGTATGTGTAGTCAAAATCAATTCCTGGCACAGCGCAAAATTGTGAGAATAATGGATAGGTAGACGTAGGGTCGCCAATGAGTTGGTTCGTTAATTTGGTATTATGTTGGAAAGGCTAGGTAACTTTCACATGTCTACGAAGGATATTAGAATAATCCAAAACCTATACTGGCAGCAAACTGCCTGTATACAGATGGAAAATGAGTCCGGTAAATAGACTAAAACAAAAAGGAGCGTAAGGCAAGGATGTGTCTTCTCACCGGACTTATTCAACCTATACAGGCGGGAGATCCTGAGAGATTCCAAATTTATTTATATAGGTACCTCCACAAAATCGCTAAAAACTCAGCATACCGTACCCCACAGGAAACGAAAACTTAGTTTTATCATAAAAATCTTTATGTTATTATTAAGAGAAAGGATCAAAGTATTTTTTTTTTTATATTTAATTAATTTTTTTAAGCGTTTCACCCCAAGCAAGGCGGTAGGGCCACTAGCATGCAAGGGGTTACAGAGATTGAAAGCAAGACTAAGAGACGTCATTGAGGAAAGGATAAAGAGAAGGACGGGGAATTAGATCAAGGCATCAGATGTCGATTGACATTACATTTGAATATTTGAAGACTATAGCTATAACTATAGCTCGTCGGAGCAGTTACCGTGAAAGTACTTGTAGAAAAGAATAGAGGGAAGCAACGGCACGTTTGTGAGAAAGTCACTGTAGCCGAGATGGCAGACCAGGACTGACCACATTGCATATCCGTCTCTGGATTTTGTCAAGGACCTTGAGATGAACAGCGGAGGCTCGAGACCATATATGACAGCAATATTCCATGCAAGGACGGATGGTTGATTTATAGATTTGAAGGATGGACTCGGTTGAGAAAAACTTTCTGGCGCGACACATGGAACCAAATTTCCTTGCGGTAGATGGTGTTATTGAATCAATGTATTTGTTCCATCTTAGGTCTGCGTGAGACCGAGCAGGCGCGGAGAGGCACTCTTGAGGAGGTGAGCATCAGGCATTCTAATGGGAGGCCCGAAGGGTTCTCTGTGGTGGGTAAATGAGAGCAGTTTTGTTTTTGAGGCATCAAAGTTCGCCAGCCTTTTCCTGCCCCATTCAACCACAGATAGGAGGTCTTTTTCGAGACCAACGGTTAGGTTAGTTTTGTCAGCAATACCAGATTTTCTATTGAGGCAGGAGTAAATAGTCATGTCGTCTGCGTAGATGCCTACTTGGGAACAGATGACATCAGGAAGATAGTTAATGAAGATAAAAAACAGTGTAGGTTCCAGGACAGAGACTCTTTTTTAGATGATTCAAAATTTAGATTAAAAACTTGTTTTTCTTGCGTCAACTTTTAACAAAAATTTTAGCCTCTTCTTGCGATGAAAGACACAATAATTTGGAAATTCTTACAAAAATCAAATAATTGTCGGATTTTAATGAAATTTTCAGGACTTATTTACAAATGAATAAATTTACTTTAGATCCTTTTTTATTAGAAAATCTTCTTAAATATATTTTTTTTCATGTGTTTCTCTCCCTTGCCTAATTTTATGAAAACTTGAGAAATTGAACGTGATAATTTTTAGTAACCATATTAGTGAAAAGCAGAATTCTTTGAAGAATTTAAATCAGCGAATTTTTTTTGCAAAATCGGACCCGGTCTTACCAAAAATCTGTTCTGAATCGAAAAATAAAAATCGTAATAAAAATAAGACATTATTTAATTAGAGAAGCTTTTAATTGATTTTATGAATAATATATATTAAAGAAAATGTTGTCTGAAGAAACAAAAAATCAATGAAAAATGAATTTTTACAAGATTTGTTTTTCATTTTTTTACAATTTTAAATTGAATAATTTAAAAAGTTTTAAATCTTTTAAAATTCAGTTTCAATGAGATAACTCTTAGAAAATATTGTTATTAAATAAAACTGTTGTGGATTCCGGGAATGGAATCCTGCACAAATAAATAAACAACGCCAGTAATTTAGATTGAAAATTAAGTGTATTAAACGTAAGAATACAGACTTGAAGTGAAGATTAGTAGTCCAGGAATGCGGGTTAGTAGAAAGTATATGTACAAGTCTCTGTAAGTGAAGCCGTAATTATCTCTCTCTCTGGACTTTCGTATAACTCTCTGTGAACACCCTGTGTACTGTCTCCGTATCTCTCACCCTGACTCAACGTATCTCAACCGGCAGGTATTCTCTCTGTCAGTATAAGTATACTTTGGACGAGTCCATCTTGTGTAAAAGGGGTCTGCCCCCACAACAAAAAACTATATTTACTAATTATATATTGTAAAGCTTATTACAATCTGACGACCCGAATGTTTTTAAAAGAATTTCGATTTGTTTTTGCATGTGTATATACGTGCAGAATTTATAAGTATAGATGTTCAAGACTATAACATTATTATTAAAAGCTCACGTGTTTTAAGGGTTGTCTCCACTTAAGGGGGGGGACTCATATAAACTTTATCCTCTGCTTCACCATACTTAGCAATGAACACCTTCGGTGGTCATTCGACTGTCAATGAATCGATTAACACATCAGAAAACCAAAACCCTGTGGGTAAGAAATGCTTGTATACAAAATGTCATGGTATAAGGAAGTAATATTTGTCTCAAAACATATTAATTTAACTTTAAATTTGCTAATTTTATTTTTTAAAGATTTTTAAAAACGAGAATTAACTTTTGTTTATAAATGTGCCAAAATGGCTGTTTTTAAGGATTTTATAGAAAAATTGATTCAGATCAATTTATGATTGAAATAAACCACAGAGCATTTTGCTTACTGGAAATAGTAAATTTTGAATCCTTTAGCTTTCAATTAAAGCTAAAATGAAAGCTTCAAGAAAGCTTTTTCATTTAAAAAAATCGTTTTAAACGTTACGTACGCCGAATTAGTGGAGCTATATTTATATATATTCATTTTATGCCAGTAAATCGCCTTATCCGACGCTATAATCCACAATTACGATGACAGTAAATCCTCGAATCAATGCATTGATCCACACGGTTAAGCTTAGTAGTTAGGGTGATACATTTATCACTAAAATTGGTTTATTGGGTATGACGATAAACTACGTCCGGCAGCAAATCTTGTGATCCGGAGATTGTTTTGAAGAGCGTATAACCATCTCTTCATTGCTGCTGTTCGCAGGTCCACCCTCACCCGGAGCGGTAGCACCGGTCAGAGTTCCAGCTATGTACAAATAGTGAACCCATTCCCACCAAAAAAACAAACAAAAAAAAACAAACAAAAAACACTATGAATTTTTATAGTAAAAATACCAGCAATACATCTCTATATAAAAATGAGTAGAAGTACATATTTATAGAAAAATTACCAGCAATACGCACATTGTATCCGTTTTAAACGCTACCAAACAAACATGAATGACCTTTTGGACCTCTATCACGGATCTTATTTTTCAGAAACCGCCATAGATTCTCTATTGGATTCAAATCCGGCGACTGACTGGGCCATTGTAAGATGTTAACGTTGTTATTAGCAAGCCAATTCTTCGTACTCTTAGCAGTACGCTTGGCATCATTGTCCTGCTGGAAGATCCAATCAGGAAGAAGCCCAAGATTCTCTACAGAAATCGATAAATTTTCGCTTAGGATTTGTTTGATATTTTTCTGCATTCAATCTACCGTCTATAATTGCTAGTTTGCCAACACCTCGCATCGAAAAGCAGGCCCCAAGCATGATACTACCCCCACCAAATTTCACAGTTGGTATGATGTTCTTGGGTGTATATGCTTCGCCGTCTTTCCTCCATACATGATTCAGGGAATTGCGACTGAACAACTCAATTTTACTCTCATCTGTCCAAAGAACTCTTTCCCAAGAAGAATTTTCCTTATCTTAATGCTCTGTCGTAAACCTGGCATCTCTATGTCGTTTCAGAAGGAGTGGTGTCTTTTTGGGGGAGCGCGACTTTATACCGTCTCTGCGTAGTTCATTTGCTTAGTTATGTTAACTCCTGACAAACTCAGATCATTCCGAAGGTCTTGTCAGATGGCCATTGGGTTAGTTTGGACCTGTCGCATCAACTTTCTTCATAATCTGGGAGAGATCTTCCTGGGAGCACCGGCTCTGCTTTTGTTCTCAACAGTATTACGTCTTTTAAATCTTGCAATAAATGAACCAATTGTTGAAAAAGGTATGTTCGCGTCACTGGAGATGTTTCTGTAATTTTTTCCATTTTTCCTTAGGTTAACAATTAGCTCTTTTTGAGCACAAGTCATTTCCTTATGTCTAGCCATTATTAGAACCGTTATCAGTGAACAGTGACTGCAGAATGATTCAATTTTGAACTGAATGTTGCAACAGAGTTACTGAGAATATTCTAGAACAGTTTAGAATCTTCTACTTTGAAGTACAACCAAAATCTACTGTATTATCATGCAAAAATCGATACTGTACTGTTTCCACTATTTGAAATATAAAAAATTGCATAACTATCACTTATCGATGAATTTCTAATTTTAAATTGCAGATTCTGATTCTATGCCCCAAAATACATATATAACATTGTTATTCGAAGTTTTCATTCGCTATAAGTGAGAATAACAAGCAGTTGTTTGCTGTACGATCACGTATTCAACCCCACTGTATCTATATTAAAAAACTGAAACCAACACTTAATAAAATTAATTATGAATACTACACAAATGTTTCAAAATGTTTACAGTAGATAGTTTACAATATTGAGCTTTTAACTAATAGTTCTAAATAGATGTTTTCATTTAAAAACAAAACATTTTGACATTTCATTACTTAGTTACCTCCCCTGACGTTTACATTGTGAAATTCTAATCGTACAGTACATAACCTTAGCGTTTTTCACTTCACAGGTATAAAATTTAACCTTCAGATGAATACAACAATTTTGTCTTAGAAAAATGATGAACAAAACAGTTTTTGTCTTAGAAAAAAAAAAACAAAAACAAAAAAAAAAAACCCTGATGATGACATTGCGCTAATGTCGAAAGTACTCAGAATAAGTGAATATGTATCACATGGTAATTTTTTCTCTTCTCTCGTAAGGATACTAAAATGCTTGTCGGTGTATACGAGAGGATCCTATCGAAAATAAGTAGACACAACTTAAATTATTCAATGAAGCATGTCTTAATATATATATATATATTATAATATATAGTGTATTAATTTACACACCCGTTCAGATATTGTATCTCTGATACTAGTAATAAACCCAGTATATTTTCATGTGTACGATCACTTATTCAAGCTCACTGTATAACTTCAACAAAACTACAACATAAAACACATATATTACCGCCTCTAGTAATTATGCCCACACAAAGATGTATAGAGACACAAGCTTGGGCACCTCGAGGCGGTGTAATGGTTAGCAAGCTTGTCTTACTAGAACAATTACGACTGAGTAGTGAGTTAGATCCTCACTGGGTGTCCCCTACTTTCGGCCTTGTGCCACAGCTAAGCTACGCTTGGAAAATCGCTATAGACGCAAGCTTAGTATCATCTACCAAGTATTTAATTGTGAAATCAGAATCACATATATTTTTATTACTTCCAAGCTTACAAGAAAATTAAATTTCGGCTGAGTAGTGAGTTAGATCCTCTTCCTTTCGGCCTTGTGCCACAGCTAAGCTACGTTTGGAAAATCGCTATAGACGCCAGCTTAGTATCATCTACCAAGTATTTAATTGTGAAATCAGAATCACATATATTTTTATTACTTCCAAGCTCACAAGAAAATTAAATTCCGGCATTAAATGATCCTTAAAGAGTTGATATGTCGCTAAACGGACAAATCAATCACAACTGGTTTCTCAAAACGAAAATTACTTATTTCTTGATATAATAAAACGAAACCGTCCTTAGAGGAAATTGTGACAGGCAGAAGGGTTTTCGTTAGATTACTGAATCTTGCAGATGCGGAATTTCCCAGATAGATGTTACCCCCACCCCAGGAAAAAAATGATAAAATCATGAAAAACTATCATTGAAGAAAACATTAATCTGTTAGGGATTATGTTGAATAAATATAATTAAAAATTATAGCAAACCATCTGGGAATATCGAATTGAACACTTTATTCAATCTACAACGTAGATAGTTCTCGTTCAGCTGTCCATGTTTCGGAATATCCACGAACCAATGCATTAGTCCATCCGGCTATGATTAGTAGTTACAGTGATACAGTTGTCATTAAAACTGGTTTCTCAAAGCGGAAATTACTTAGCCTAATAAAACGAAAACCGTCGTCAGAGAAAAATTGCAACAGAAAGAAGCGTTTCCGTTTGATTACTGAATTTCCCAGATGCTTTTCACGGTGGACCGTTCGTAAATGTTGCAAACCTGATAAAATCATGTAAAACTAACATGGCAGAAAAAAACAAGAAGTAGCAGTGGATTATGCTGAATAAATGTAATTAAACATTCCCAAACGATTATCAAAAAAAGAAAAAGAAAAAAAATTCAACAAATTGAAAATACAAAGGAATGAATCAAAAATTCATGCAAGTAACGAACGTAAAGAAAGCAGTCAGAGTTA
>OZ038519.1:43266145-43361145 GCA_964036315.1 Acanthosepion esculentum | reverse complement strand
CGAGCAGTAGAGGAAGTTGTGTGTGTACATGTTATCCTACTGGCAGAATATGAGTGTAATGAATCTTGTACAGCAGACTAGCATAAAGGTGTTCGTGTGAAATTCTAGTGAAAAACGGCTTATGTTACCGCGTCAGTCCAAGAAAGGGTGGGTAAATGTGTCTAGTGACGCATGTAGCGGTTACTAGACAAGAAACTGACGCAATGTTCCCTTACCACTTTATAGAATAAAGGGTTTCGAGGATCTGGTCAGGGGAAAGGACCTGGGCGCAATTAGATCGAAGATCACGAGTGAGACTGACGGAGGAATTGAACATGAATTGGGAAACCAATATAGCAGATTGTAACAGAAGATTTCCTCAGAGATGGTCCCTCGAAATATCACTGATGATCGTGGGTTTCATGTTTCATACGATCGGTTTCAACAAAGCAGAGTGGTTTGACGGGGTTCATGAAACGTGGTGTTTTAAATACGAGCAAAAATGCCATAACATTTAGTGGGGAAAAAAATTACCGAGGTCGAAAAGTAGAATGCATACCACACTAGAGGAGGTTGATTTTTCACTTTTTCTCAGAAAATCAATATTGCACTCAATCTAAATGCTGAGGTTTGATGTCATAAATACTGACTCCAAAAGATAGATTTATAGCCTTTACCAATTTTTGAGCATTTAGTTTTAATATCGTCTAAAAATAGACGTACAGAAATACCGAATTTCTTCAGGATTTGCTTACAAAATGACTTCATTATTTTGCTATTTCAAGAATAAATCCAAATTAAATTGATATTTTTTTGTATTAGATACATTGAATAGGAAACATATTGATTCTTTTCCATATACAATTTGTGAAGCTTCAGTAGTTAAATTAATTGTTCTTGCCACACTTTGAGAATGTGCAGGTAAGTTCTGTAAATATAAAGTCGTTCAATTCATTATAACCTCTTGCAGTTCATTATTGGACAAAAAAAAAACTTCGGCAAGCATAGGTTCGCAAATTCTATTTTGAGAGTGGTTAATCAAATTTGACCAGTGTGTCGCTATAGAGTTGATAAATGTAATTTTTAAAAATCTCTTTTTGGTGGTTCGCTACATTTGAAACGAAAGAAATATTTTTATTGAAAGATTTACCCATTACATCACAAAACTATATTTTGCGATGTAATTGGAATGTAATTAAAAAAAAAGTATTTGTTGTAACCTAGGGAAGGTTATTGAATAGAATAATCACACGAAGGTTGGTAATGAATGATAATACTTAGGACAAGAACCACACATATAAGATTCACCAGCAGCACGTAGAAGAAATAGTCAACTGCTAGAAGTGAGTCAAGTGAATTCCACAATGGTTCTCCAACTGCAAAATATCTACCAACGACTCTACGCGGTCTGATGTGGCACAAAGCCGAATTTAATACGGGGTATTCGAGCCCATAGGCTCGGTCAAAAATTCCCCATAGACCTCGTATAAAACGGGGTCTGGTTGCTGTCTCCCGAGACGATACGAGAATCTGCCCTCGAGAATAGCCACGTCTGCGGATACTCTCTGCCCGGAGACAGAGAGTTTGACCAGCACAGCTGGAGTCGAATCTCCAGCTGCAGGATACCTACCAACCGCCTCACTCGGTTAGATAAGGCACAAGGCCGAATTTAATGTGGAGCAATCCGAGCCCGTAGACTCGGCCAAAAATTCATCGTAGACCCCGTATAAAACGAGGTCGGATAGCTGTTTCCCGAGACGAGACTCTGCCCTTCGACATAGCCTCGTCTGGCGATCTTCTCTGCCTCTTGGCAGAGAGTTTAACCAGCACAGCTGGGGACGAATCTCCAACTGCAGACCAACATACAGTATTTACTACAGTATTTACGTGAATGGTGACATACCCATTATCGTCCGTAGGTATACTACAAGAGTCTTGTAAATTGACATAACAAATTAAGTACGAGGAAATGTTTACTTTCAATTCTTTTAATGGCCTCTTCCCTCGCCTCCAACTCATCCGACTTTAACATTCAAATATTTATGTCAATATTTTGTATTTTGGCTGATTGTTGCTTTGTCCTTTGGCTCATGTTGAAGATCTACAGTTGTTGGTTATCGAATTTATTATTTTAATTTCGAACCAACTGCCTATATTTCAGTTATAAATTTTATAATGCTGTGCTCTAAGGCTTTCAATGGTCTCTGGAATTAAATTATAACGCTCCAGTTTTGGACCATAACGTAATCTTTAAAAACCTCTCCTCAAAAATGCAATATTTTGTGCTATTATTTCATTTAATCCCAAACTTTCACATTGAGCGCAAGGCTTTATGCTCTAAAATCTACCTGTTCTAATGTCCCAGGGGAATGTTTCTATGATTTTCTTTTAACACAAGGAGAATAATTTATTCAAAATTCTCAGTTCAGTAACGAAAGTGCTATTCAAGAAATTTATTTAGAAGTGCTGAAATTGGTAAGGGTAATATTAAATGTTTCCTTATCAGGAAACATTCAAAATGAATGCTGGTATGTATTTATATTGACAAAAATAGGTTATACAACTACCAGAGTGCGGTATTCTATCATAATGACATGTTTTCAGTTTTGTGTGGGTAAAAATTCGAAATCCCAATTGAAAATATTGATGTCATTATATATTAAGACTTCCCTCTGTATACAGAAAGAGTAGCTTTTAGGTTTGAATGTAATTTAATGTGATCTTGATTAGATTACGTGTGTTCTAATTCTGTAAATTATAATTGTATTATATATATATATATATATATATATATACTAAATATATGTGGTAATAGTAATATTAATCGTTACCTTATAAGGAAACATTCGGCAGTCATTAACTGAATAGCTTGTACCACTATCGGTTGAAATTTATAAGATCTGTCTATTTAAACAATTTTTCAGGTTAATACGTTTATCAAGTCCAGTAACTGTTATCGCTCTTTCCGATATCAATAGAGGTTTCCTTCCTAGCCTTTTGGTTGAAGTAGTGTGGAAGGTCAGTATCTTGAGAATGTCATTATTTTCTCTTCGAATTACGTGTGATATACATTTTAGTTGTTATGTTATTGTCTCCAAATGACACGGTTTCTGTTATTTGATACAGTTCATTGTGACTCTGCAAGATGTCCTCCCACCTCCCCCGGTAAGAATTACACGCTCCAGTCACTGGAAGCCATTTTTAACTAGCGATAGAAGAAAATGGTTCCATACAGCTGGTAATTTAGACATTTCTGATCGGGTTTGGCGTCATGCACGACATCCGTGTGAAAGTCGTGATCTGGCGAACGCATTTAAGTACATAACTCGAGTTTTTAGATTTTGTTAAATTTGTTATAATTGATTTATACACCTAGGCTTTTGAAGTGTTTAATATTTGCTAAGTCCACGTACTGATTTTTATGATGGACTAGCAGCATGGCCCGGCGTTGCCCGTGCTTGATTAAAAAATCGTACGACTCACAGCAATTGCTATCACTCGACTTAAAATATTTTTGCACTTCCTTGCCTTTAAAGGAGTGCCCTTTGTCGTGCTGACGTTGCTACATGCCTTACTTCTTGCCTATCACAAACTGCGGTTCTCTATACTAAATATTAAATCTGTTACGAAAAAAGAACTAAACAAAATGAACACAAAACGATCAGCTTTAAAAAAGGAGTCGTAACTGGAAAAACCGAATGAAAAAAGAATGTTAACAACAAATACTTTTTCACACCCAACCCAGTTCCGCGTAATCAGAATCAACGTTGAGTTTAAGCAAGCAAATGAGCCAATTGGAGTAAGGTGCCATGCAGATTTGATTTTTCACACTTGTGACATGAAAAACTCGATTATTTCCACTATCAATGGTAGTTGGGAAATGCAAAGTCGGCCATAGCCCTTGCGCTAACTTGGAGCATGTGCATGTACATTTTGGTGCAAATCCGTCGAAAATTCCGAGCATTCGTTACACACACACACACACACACACACACACACACACACACACACACACACACACACACACATCCTGCCTTTTATAGATAGAGATTCAGGGTAGGTGCCTTCGAAAGGGTCACAGTAATCAGTTCGGATGAAAAGGTTCGAACACTGGCTTGATTGTCTACCAAGCCAATGTTCTTATCTATCTATCTATCTATCTATCTATCTATCTATCTATCTATCTATCTATCTATCTATCTATCTATCTAATCTGTTCCTATCTATCTATCTATCTATCTATCTATCTATCTATCTATCTATCTATCTATTTATATCTATCTATCTACCTATCTATCTCAGTCTGCTCATATCTATCTATCTATCTATCTATCTATCTATCTATCTATCTATCTATCTATCTATCTATCGAGATTATTTTATTATGCAAGTCATTGATTTCTGAACAAAATCTGTATCAAACATCTACTCTTGATAAATTTTAGAGGCTATAATTCTGTTTATATGAATAACATATCCCGCGAATCTCAACATTTACTATCTTACCCAATTAGTAAGACTTGCTTTAAGGGTGTCACGTTTTATTATAAAATCCAAGGGCAATGAAATTCATTTTTTTTTTACTTATAATTAAATGCAAAAGACATAGGCCATAGAAATTATATGTGATTAACATAATGACCTATATTCTTCTTCCCCTATGTGTTGTGTACGTTAGCGATCATGGCTCTCCCTAACTTCCTGTCCTTTTTATCTCTCAGTAAGTTCCGTCTTTTTGTTGTCTCTCTCTGTTCTGTTATCCATTTACACAAGCTCGTTTTCCTCTGTCCCTCTTGCCTTCAATACGGGATTTATCTGAAAAGTAACGTGGATGAGTGTGCAGTGTGATCTATGGGCGAAAGAGGGATAAGGGTGTAGTGTTGTCATCTAACATGACATGTTGGGAGTATATAACTGTAATAGTCTGCTTCGCTCAGTGCGCGAGAAGAGAGGAGAGTTGTGTCAGGACAAATCGCGGCTGCTTCAGAAACGACGAAGCATCTGTTCACAACGAACTATCTCTGTGTGGGATATCGGTTGGGGAAAGACATTTGGCCTTACTTCCGCTGCATCAGTGTGTGAGCGGAAATCGGTACTGTCCACACGAAGTTGCGTCGTCGACATACCGGAAGAAGCCGTACCCTGACTATCCGCGTAATATATATATATATATATATATATATATATATATATATATATATATATATATATATATATATATATATAAGTATAATAATAATAAGAAGAAAAAGATCACAATGAAGCTTACTTAAAAAGAATTAATATACGATAATTTACTTGACTGGGACTAAGAGATATTAGCTGTTATATATCACCTGCTGTTCTATGATAATCTAATCTTTGCGTTCACTGCTTTTATCGTCATCAACGAATTGTTTTGAATCTAATTTTTTTTAAGATAAATACTATTCAGGATTGAGTTTAAACTAAAAGTCCGAAGGCTTATTTACTATTGACATGTTCTTTTCTCAGCAGGAGTAGATAGGTTCGCTTACCGTCCGGTTCACGTTCCTCTCTAGTATTTTGGACAGGTGTAGACGTTTATACTTTGTTTCCTGTTCAGAATTCGGTTTCAGGTTCCGTCTAAAGTTCTCTTCAACTCTATGCTTCTAACGTCTCCGTCTAACCTCTGAAATTTTATTTACTATTTATTTAGTTTTTTGCTCAATAGTGGGAAACAGGTTCATCTATCGTCCGGTTCATACTTCTCTTCCGTCTTTTGGACAGGAGTAGATGTTTATCCTTTTAAAACTGGGTTTCAGGTTCTATCTAAAGTCAACTTCAACCCTATACTTCTGACGTTTCCGCCTAAACTCTTAAATTTTATTTACAATTTAACTAATTTGTTACTCAGTAGTGGGATACAGTTTTGCCTATCGTCCGTTTCATACTTCTCCTTTTTAATAGGGGTAGAGGTTTATCCCTTGTTTCCTTTTAAGATTGGTTCTAAATTCGTCTCCTGCTGTAATACTCTGCATTTAGTGGCTCTTGGGCCTTGTACAGGTTGAATATCATAGCCAAAAGCAATAAGTATTTTTCATATCTATCGTCAGCAAGTAAAGAAAGGAAGGAATTTCTCGCGAGATATCTCGTCTAGATTTCTTATGTACCGTTCAAGAGAAAGTTCTTGTACAGAAAATGGTAAATGCTTAACGTGTCTGTTTCCGGATCTTTGGATGAGTAACAAAGGAGCCAGGTACGTACAAGTTCAACCAATTGGTGTTCATTTTTCTTTTCTTACTTTCTTTACTTGTCCCTTTTTGGAAAAGAAAAAAAAACTGCCTGGAATGTAGAAAACACATTGGAAAAGCCAATTCGCCAGTATCGTGTATTGTTCTCGTTAAGTTCTTGCTACGCTGGTCGGCGACAACTGCACCAGCTCAGGTCACTGTATTATGAATGTAATTTATTTCACAATGGCGTGGAGATTTTCCGACAGTTGGTGTGGAATTGTCAATAAAAGAGCGCCAAATCGAACAATACTGCAAAAGAGAAGCTAGCAATAATAGATTCTTTTACTGGTAATAGCTTGTCCTAATGACATGCATGGGTATTAGTAAGTATTCAAGCATTTATAGTGTTAGAATTATATATATATATATATATATATATATATATATATATATATATATATATATATATATATATATATATATATATATATATATATATATACGACACATTGAGTGCTGGTGGTCATAGATTAGTGATTGATGTATAATAACAGCTGAAATGTATGTTAATAATATATATATATATATTATTAACACACACACACACAAACACACACACACACACAAACACACACACACACACATATATATATATATATATATATATATATATATATATATATATATATATATATATATATATATATATTATATATAAACATACATTTCAACTGTTGTTATATATCAATCACTTATCTATGAACACCAGCACTAAATATATATATATATATATATATATATATATATATATATATATATATATGTGTGTGTGTGTGTGTGTGTGTGTGTGTGTGTAAAGAACTACAGTCTTAAAGAGTGGTATATTTATGGAATAAAGTGCTCAATATCAGAGATAGGGCGTGTGTAAATATAAAAGTGAACATAGAAGTCAACACTTAGAGGCGACAGTCTGTTTCATGCTAGATGCAATCGTCAGGCCTGCCGATTGCATCTAGCATGAAACAGACTGTCGCCTCTAAGTGTTGACTTCTATGTTTACTTTTATATATATATATATTATTAACATACATTTCAGCTGTTATTATACATCAGTCACTATTCTATGACCACCAGCACTCAATGTATATATATATATATATATATATATATATATATATGGATAGAGTGAGTCTCATTCATGATGAAATCAACATGTGGTGAATGAAATCAACAGACACACACACACACACATACACACACACACGTGTGTGTTTGTGTGTGTGTGTGTGTGTGTGTGTGTGTGTGTGTGTGTGTGTGTGTGTGTGTGTGATTATGTATGTATTTGCATATTTCTCTATTAAGGATTTCAACGGCAGAATTAGAATGAAAAAAAATTAACCCTGACGGCACCTCCCCTGACTTCACCATAAATATTTCGAATGTGGAATTAATAAATTCTAAACACTTCAAATGGCTGGCTGTATGAACAGGTAATAATAAATTTAGTAACTAATATATTTAGTAAATTTATGCATGTATGGACAGGTAATAATAAATTTATTGATATATAGACATGTAATAATAAATTTAGTAAATAATATATTTAGTAAATGTATGGATGTATGGACAGGTAATAATAAATTTATGGATGTATTGACAGGTAATAATAAATTAATTGATATATAGACATTTAATAATAAATTTAGTAAATAATATATTTAGTAAATGTATGGATGTATGGACAAATAATAATAAAGTTATGAATGTATGGAAAGGTAATAATAGATTTAGTAAATTTATGGATGTATGGACAGGTAATAATAAATTTATGGATGTATGGACAGGTAATAATAAATTTATGGATGTATGGACAGGTAATAATAAATGTAGTAAATTTATGAATGTATGGACAGATAATATTAAATTTAGTACATTTGCATGGACATGTAATAATCAATTTCTTAACAATATAGTTCTTAGGAAAGTTGGTGATAGATTTTCTACATTTCCACAGTACGTATCGTCACAGGGAAAGATCATGGCTCTCCACAACTTCCAGTCGTTTGTAGTTCTTAGCAATATAGTTCTTAGTAAATTTGGTGATAGATTTTCTACATTTCACCAATACTTATCTTCGATGGGAAAGATCATAGCTCTCCACAACTTCCAGTCGTTTGGAGTTCTTAGCAATGTAGTTCTTAGCAAAGTTGGTGATAGATTTTCTACATTTCTCCAGTACTTATCTTCCCTGGGAAAGTTCATGGATCTCCACAACTTCCAAAATCTTGTTCTTAGCAGTGAAGTTCTTAGCAAAGTTGGTGATAGATTTTCTTCATTCCTCCAATAATTATCTTCCCCGGGAAAGATGAAGGATCTCCACAACTTCCAATACTTTGTTGTTCTTAGCAGTGATGGTTTAGCAAAGTTTGTGACAGATTTTCTACATTTCTAAAATACTTATCTCGTTGGGAATGCTTCATTCAGTTGTGAAGATCATGGATCTCCACAACTTCCAAACTTTTGTACTTCTTACCATTTTTAAAAAAATTTCATTATCGTCCCCGTTCCCTGTTCTGCTATCAATTTACACGTTAGCGAGATTAACATCCGTTTTCTTCTGTCCCTCTTTCCTTCGATATGCCCTGTGTGTGTCAGAGTCTGTAGGCTCTCTTTCTTCATTATGCGCCTTACAAATTTCAACTGATATTTTCTGATGCTAAGCGTAAGCGCATCCTTACGGAATTAATCTTCCTTAAAACTTCGTCATTGCTCACATGTTCAGTACATGGTATTCTCAGTATCCTTCTGTAGAAACCACTTTTTCTATGCCTCAAGGCTCTTCTTCACATGTGAGGAGATTGCATAGCATTTACTGCCAAATAGATGGACTGATATTACGTAATAGCTCACTACTCTTTGCTCTCTTTCTGTTGCTTCAAGTCTCTTCTTCATCTGTGAGGAGTTTGTCCAGCATTCACTGTCATATAGGTGGACTGATATTACATAACAGTTCAGTACTCTTTTCTTTGTTTCTGTTGCTTCAAGTCTCTTCTTCATCTGTGAGGAGATTGTCCAGAATTCACTGCCATATAGGAGGACTATTATTATATAACAGTTCAGTACTCTTTTCTTTGTTTCTCTTGCTTCAAGTCTCTTCTTCATCTGTGAGGAGATTGTCCAGCATTCACTGACATATAGGAGGCCTATTATTATATAACAGTTCAGTACTCTTTTCTTTGTTTCTCTTGCTTCAAGTCGCTTCTTCATCCGTGAGGAGATTGTGCAGCATTCACTGCCATATAGGAGGACTATTATTATATAACAGTTCAGTACTCTTTTCTTTGTTTCTCCTGCTTCAAGTCTCTTCTTCATCTGTGAGGAGATTGTCCAGCATAAACTGACATATAGGAGGACTATTATTATATAACAGTTCAGTACACTTTTCTTTGTTTCTCTTGCTTCAAGTCTCTTCTTCATCTGTGAGGAGATTGTCCAGCATTCATTGTAATTAAGGAGGGCTGATATTACTGAACAGTTCAGTAGTCCTTTCTTTTTTTGTAAAGAATTTCCTTTCATAATACTTTGCTTAGATTTGGAAGGCATATTTCACTTTTCCAATCCGCATTCAGATTTTGGTGACGTGTTTTTCGTCCTTTGTTAAAGCACTTAATAGATATTTTAGTTTTTATGCTTGAAAATTAAAATTGTAGTCAAAGTGCACAAGTCAAGTTCTTAAATAGCTTCATCAGAACCATACTCTGTTATGGATGTTATCGATGTCACCTCCCTTGTTCAAATAATTTTCTTAATTATAAGATATAGGCAATCGTTTTCTCAGTTCAATGATTAATAATGGCTTCAAGCGAATGCTTCCTGTAGGTCTTACTAATGACTATCCTTCATCTGGTCTCACAGACTGGCGCTACATAATCACAAAGCTCTTTAACAGATACCAGAAATCACTTTACAAGAGAATTCCCAACAGCAGTAATATCGATATCACATGAAACCGGAAGGGAAACTCATGACATAATCAAGACATAATCGACTTTCCACACTATCCTATGCAAAAGGTTAGGAAGGAAACCTCCATGAATAATAGAAAGAGCGGTAACAGTTATTGGACTTGTGAAACCTATTTTCCTTAAAATCTGTCTTAAGAAAAAATAATTATAAAATTCCCCCGACAGTAACACTAAAGGTCAGATCAATGAATGCTCAATGTTTCCTTGTAAGGAAAGGGCTATTTTCACATTTACCATATATATAAAGACATTTTTTTTATGTTTATACGTTCTTTTTATAGATACAAATATTTAAGTAAATGCTCTGTTTATAATAAACAGTATTAATAACATTTACCGGCCTGAATGTCCGATAAACTTTCATAGAAAATATGCGTACCTCCGACAGTTGGTTGTTTGGTTGTTTGGGGTTTTATGGCATATGGGTTTTTATGGATTATTTAAATGATGATCTCTCTTCCATTTGTGAGATCTAAGTTGAAATAATGATCCCTGTTCCTGTTGTGACCTCCTGATCCAGTTTTCCTCTTTACTGTTCCCTTTTTTAAACTTATTCACCATTCTCTTGATGCTTCTTGAATGGATTTTGGAGATGGAAGCCAGAGTATGAATGTTCGTAATATTACTGAAGGCCTCAATGATCTTTTACCTCACACCATTGCTCATTTAGGAAGACATAGTGGGGCTGGCACAAAACGATTTTAACCTGTTCTATTTCTAGGTGAATATCTTGAAGAGTTTTTCAGTGTTTTTTTCACGACAAATGGTGTCAAGATTGCTAAATATCTTATCTGAGAACCTGAATAAGAAACTCAATTATGTTCAGTATTTTTTAGGTATTAAACATTATGTGGGATGGACAATTATCCCATGCTGTTACAATGATTTGGACAATTTTGCTCTTACACCCGGTATATATATATATATATATATATATATATATATATATATATATATATATATTGTAAATTAACTGATTTAAAATATGTTTTTTCGCTACACATAATAGCCATGTTTCAAAAAGGTAGCTAATAACTGATACAGCAAAAGTTAATAAAAATGAACACGCTACCACCCCTTGTCTGAATGATTGGATTTCTCTGTGTCCTTGAAAACAGTGAATTATTAATTTTTTTCTGTGCCTTTAAAACCCAGTAAATTTAAAAAATAAGTTACTCCAAAATTCGCTTGAGTATGAAATGGAACTAATGTTTTTCAATTTAATTACAAAATTAAATTCGAAGCTTTTAGCTTCCATTTTTGAAACATGTTTATTACTGTGTAGCGAAAATACCATATTTTAAATCAGTTAATTTATAATATTAATACTCTACATTGAACACTCTTTTGTAAAAATAAAAATATCAATAAGTACACCGGATTATATATCTTACTGTTCTTTCTTATATATATATATATATATATATATATATATATATATATATATATATATATATATATATATTGATATATGTTTCATTAAATAATATAGAAAAGCTTTGTCTATTTATTTTAAGTAAATTACACAAATATTCTTAAATACCTATAATTGTTAACCGAAGCAATTGTTTTATATCAACGGCTTCCCATTCTTAATAATTCTCGTTTTCACTCTCGCGTGGTCATGTGTGACGTCAAGAGTTGCGATGCGATTTGTGTGTGTGTGTGTGTGTGTGTGTGTGTGTGTATGTGTATTATAGGTTTTTTGTACGGCAATGATATTCACGTACTTCTTGCTTTTTTGTACAGTAATAATAATCATGTATTTCTTGTATTTCTGTACTGTAATGATATTTACGTATTTCTTGCTTTTTGTACCGTAAAGATATTCAAGTCTTTCTTGCTTTCTTGTACTGTAATGATATTCACGTATTTCTGGCTTTCCTGTACTGTAATTATATTAACATGTTTTTTGCTTTCCTGTACAGTAATGATATTCACGTATTTCTTGCTTTCCTGTACGGCAAAGATATTCAAGTATACCTTGCTTTCCTGTACTGTAATGATAATCACGAATTCTTATTTTCCTGTACTCTAATGATATCCACGTATCTCGTGCTTTCCTGTACTCTAATGATATTTACGTGTTTCTTGCTTTCCTGTACTCTAATGATATCCAGGTATCTCGTGCTTTCCTGTACTCTAATGATATTCATGTGTTTCTTGCTTTCCTGTACGCTAATGATATTAACGTGTTTCTTGCTTTCCTGTACTCTAATGATATTCAGGTGTTTCTTGCTTTCCTGTACGCTAATGATATTAACGTGTTTCTTGCTTTCCTGTACTGTAATGATATTCAAGTATTTCTTGCTTTCCTGCACTGTAATTATATTCACGTATTTCTTGCTTTCCTGTACTCTAATGATATTCAGGTGTTTCTTGCTTTCATGTACTTTAATGATATTCAAGTCTTTCTTGCTTTCCTGTACTGCAAATATATTCAAGTATTTCTGCTTTCCTGTAATGTAATGATATTCACGTATTTCTTGATTTCCTGTACTGTAATGATATTCACGTATTTAGTGCTTTCCTGTACTCTAATGATATTCACGTGTTTCTTGTTTTCTTGTACTCTAATTATATTCACGTGTTTCTTGCTTTCTTGTACTCTGTCATACACATATTTCTTGCTTTCTTGTAATTTAATGATATGCACGTGTTTCTTGCTTTCCTGTACTCTAATGATATTCACGTATTTTTTGTTTATTGTACTCTGTCATACACATATTTCTTTCTTTCTTGTAATTTAATGATATGCTCGTGTTTCTTGCTTTCCTGTACTCTAATGATATCCACGTATTTCTTGTTTCTTGTACTCTGTCATACACATATTTCTTGCTTTCTTGTACTTTAATGATATGCACGTGTTTCTTGCTTTCCCGTATTCTAATGATATTCACGTATTTCAGTGCATTGTCAAATTCCATCCTCTGAACCCATTATTTGTATTCCCCTTTTATTCTCATTAAAGTCTTCTCAGTTTCTTTCTGCCCTACTGATCCGTTTGTTCTTCGTGACATCATCGATTGACTTTGCAGAAAATGATTAAAAGAAAAAAATGAACATGAAGTGAAGACTGAAATGAAATGTAACAATGTGTGTCAGAACGGAGAAACGACTGATGCTAATTAGTCAAATTCTGCTTACAACTACAAAAGGCAGGATTTTGTGGAGAACTATGATCACCCTCACCCTGAAAAGATATGGCATACTAAAGAAGAATATATATATATATAATGTAATTGGCCCTGATCTGTCATCTCGTCTGCAGTCGCTCTCTCACAGACGCGATGTTGCCTCGCTCTGTCTTTTTTACAAATACGTTCACGGTTATTGCTCCGATGAGCTGCTTTCGCTGGTTCCCAGGCCTCGTGAATTCAAACGTCCCTCGAGGCTGGCATCCCGTTCCCACCCCTTCACCGTTGAAACTATTAGATGTAGACGTCTCTTCTACTCCAATAAATTCATGTCTCGCATATCTCGCCTGTGGATCTCCCTTCCTTATTCCTGTTTCCCTGGCAAATACAATCTCCAACTATTTAAGTGTAACGTCAATCGACATCTCCAGTTGCCTTGATCTATCCACTTCCCTTCTCCACATCCTTTCACCTTTCATTCCTATCTGCTCTCGCTCCAAATCTTCTGTAACCCCCTTGCCTTGATCGATCCACTATCTTTCTCCACATCCTCTCCTTTACCACTCCTATCTGCTCTTCCTCCAAACCTTCTGTAACCCCTTGCGTGCTAGTGGCTTCCAGTGTTGCTTGGGGTGATAAGCTTAAAAAAATATATATATATGTATATCATAATAATTCATCTTGTTTATGCCTAGAATTCTCAACAGACTGTGGAAAAGCGCTGGACGGCCATTCTCCTTTGGGATGATATCGTTTGCTTATGTCACTAAAGCGTCTCTTAGTGCGTCCCATTTTGAGTTTCCATTTCCCTTGTGTCCCTCGTATCTTCTTTTCTCACTGTCCAAATATTTTCCTTCAACTAGGGGTCCCTCCAGAATCAACACTAAAACAAAACAATAAGCTAAAACCTGAAAGAGGAGTTTACTCCATCACCTGTAATGAATGTCACAAAAAATACACAGGAGAAACCGCAAGGAATCTAAATAGAAGATTATATGCACACAAAAGGGATATTTACAAAACAATCCATCACCTTCTTTTCGTAAGGAGACTAAGTAGAATTTTGACATAAAATATGCTACTCTGGTCAAAGGAAAAAATAATTCACTACGACGTAAATGTCAAGAGAGTGCCTTGATCACAAGGCCATCTACAGTAAATTTGCGCCCTGGGTCGTGCAACGTTTCACCGTTCCTGGCAGTTCTTCTGTTATCACAGTGTGAGATAATCTATTAAAGAGAGTGATGGTAGTTAAAAGAAAAAAAAGACTCGAAATTAATCCGGACAGATATAAAATTTAAAAACAAAAAACTCTAAACGCCCCAGCACCCCTTTGTAGTGCGCATGTGTAGTTCTACCAGAACAAAAGATTTAGTCCTGATGAAAACCTGATGGACGAAACGCGTCACAAGCAAACTTTCTCCCATTTTGTTAGTTTCTCAGACAATCTCCCTCCCCATATATATATATATATATATATATATATATATATATGTGTGTGTGTGTGTGTGTGTGTGTGTGTGTGTGTGTGTGTGTGTGAGAGAGCAAATATAGAAAAATAGGAGAGAACCGTTAGGTTAATAATCCAAAGTTCTTTAGTATTTTTGTTTTTTATTTAAAAAAAACAGTGCTCAATAGAAAATTAGAGCCAAAATTAGTGTTATTTTTTAAAAAATGTGATGCCTTCGCTACATAAGAGTTGTCATGTTTCAAAAACAGACGCTAAATAAACAGCTCTGTTTCATCTTCAAGCGAATTTTGGAATAACTAAGCCTGAAATTTACGAAGCTTTAAAGCGATGGAATCATATTTTTTTAAAAATAATTATATATATATATATATATATATATATATATATATATATATATATATATATATATATAATAAAAAGGCTTAAACACTAGTACTCCATGGTCATAATTTATTCCACTGGAATCGTAAATACGATCCAATTCATCAGACATACAAATTCAAAATGAAAACAGAAAAAAACAACTCCGGGAATAAAAAATAAAATTTAGTGAGAGTGTATGTATGAGAGTGTGGGACGAATGCTAGAGTAAATGAAAGCTATAGGGAGGGGTAACAGACGAGAGAAGAACAGGAAGGTCTAAAGATGAAGGGGAGATTAAAATTTAACAGAGAGAAGTTTTAAAGGGGGGAGTCAAAGACGGTTTAAGTGAGAGAAATATGAATAATTTCAAATGTATAATACATTAAAGATACACCGGAAAAGTGTATACATTTTGTGGTGACATACACACAATATATATATATATATATATATATATATATATATATATATATATAGATAGATAGATAGATAGATAGATAGATATGCATATATATATATATAATATATGGATAAAATAACTTTTAAAAAATTGGGTCTTTTTGCGCGAAAGTATTTATTTCTATGTTTTTATATATATTTAATATTTCAGACCACCTCTGTCCTTCCTCAGAAATTAATTGAATTACTGTATTACAATATTTGGCAGTTTGTTTACACTTTACAGCGTTCGTCGTTAGACGCGGACATCACGTGAATTGAATTTTTTAACGTAAATCTAACGATAGTATTTTAGATGTTGTTTAAAAAGGTTTTTTAACTATATCCAAAGAAATTTTTTAACTATTGAAATATTTATACAGATTTAAAATAGCCAAGTCTTTGTTTAACCCTAGTTTATATGTGTCTAATTTGAAAATCCAGTATTTCTCTTTTTGATAGTTCTATCTAGTGCTTCTTTTATTATATTTATTGGGTATTTACATTTTAGGAATTGTTCTGTTACGTTATTAATGTTGTGTAGAAAATCTAGATGGTCTGAGCATATGCGTTTGATTCTTAGAAATGAGCTGTATACGATAGATTTTTTTTAATTTAAGAGGATGATAGCTTTTGAAGTGTAGGAATTTATGCTGGTTTGTGGGTTTGTTGTATAGACGGGTAGAAAGTGTATGTTTGTGTAATTTTATCACAACGTCTAAGAAAGGGACGGATGTGTATGAATGTTCCATTAAAAGTAGCACTAAATAAAACTATCCATATAAATCGTAACACACTCCTCACATACAAGAAAAGTAAAAACAACAATCGGATTCTCATGGTTTTTAACCATAATCAATATTCTCACACACTTATTCATAAATTAAAAAATGATTACAAGAACCTCCAATTAAACAAAAATATCAAAGACATTTTCGCTAAACCACCCATCAACGCAAAAAAAAAAAAAACTCCTAACTTATCAGCTATCCTCACCTCTACCAAATATCTAAATAATACAAACCAAACCGGAAATTATAAATGTAATAAAACTCGTTGTCTAGTTTGCAAACACCTAATAACAGATAGTGAATTTTCTATACCCAACTCCAAAATCAAAATACATCCACTTCGCCTCACCCGTGATAGCAATAATATAATTTACTACCTATTCTGCACAATATGTCCTAAGAGTGGATATATTGGCGAATCTGGAACTAATTTTAGATTTCGTTTCAACAATCACAAACAAGACATACGTCAAAACAATCCGTATTCCCCCCCCCCCCATAGCTGAACACTTTAAACAATCAGGACACTCATTAGACAACTGTAAATGTATATTAATAGACTCAGGTTTTAGTACAACATACACACGAAGAAAAAAAGAGAAATACTGGATTTTAAAATTAGACATATAAACTAGGGTTAAACAAAGACTTGGCTATTTTAAATCTGTATAAATATTTCAATAGTTAAAAAATTTCTTTAGATATAGTTAAAAAAAAAACCTTTTTAAACAACATCTAAAATACTATCGTTAGATATGCGTTAAAAAATTAAAACATAGTTGCATTCACGTGACATCCGCGTCTAACGACGAACGCTGTAAAGTGTAAACAAACTGCCAAATACAGTAATACAGTAATTCAATTAATTTCTGAGGAAGGACCGAGGTGGTCTGAAATATTAAATATATATAAAAACATAGAAATAAATACTTTCGCAAAAAAAAAAACTCAATTTTTTTTTCAGTTATTTTATCCATATATTATATACATATCAAGAAAGTATACGTGGCTTCTCATTATGCTATATATATATATATATATATATATATATATATATATATATATATATATATATATATATATATATATATATAATTCTAACACTATAAATGCTTGAATACTTACTAATACCCATGCATGTCATTAGGACAAGCCATTACCAGTAAAAGAATCTATTATTGCTAGCTTCTCTTTTGCAGTATTGTTCGATTTGGCGCTCTTTTATTGACAATTCCACACCAACTCTCGAAAAATCTCCACGCCATTGTGAAATAAATTACATTCATAATACCGTGACCTGAGCTGGTGCAGTTGTCGCCGACCAGTGTAGCAAGAACTTAACGAGAACAATACACGATACTGGCGAATTGGCTTTTCCAAGGTGTTTTCTATATTCCAGGCAGTTTTTTTTTCTTTTCCAAAAAGGGACAAGTAAAGAAAGTAAGAAAAGAAAAATGAACACCAATTGGTTGAACTTGTACGTACCTGGCTCCTTTGTTACTCATCCAAAGATCCGGAAACAGACACGTTAAGCATTTACCATTTTCTGTACAAGAACTTTCTCTTGAACGGTACATAAGAAAACTAGACGAGATATCTCGCGAGGAATTCCTTCCTTTCTTTACCTGCTGACGATATATAGCACAAAAAATAGTTACAATGATATTCACCGCATACAAGTCCCAAGAGCCACTAGAGTGTTGAATGAGGAGACGGTTTTAGAAGGAACCGGAAATCTACTCCTAAACAAGAAACAAAGGATAAACCTCCATAAAGACGTAGGAGGAGTGTAAACCGGGCTATAGGCGAACTTATCTACTTCTGTTGAAGGGGAAAATAGTAGATAAAATTTAGGCGGAAATGTTGGAAGTACAGAGTTGTAGACTTTAAAAAGATCTGGAAACTCAATCGTCAAATCATGTAACAAGGGATAAACCTCTGTTCCTGTTCAAAAGACAAGGGAGGAGCTTGAACCGGGCGATAGGCGAGCCTATCTACTCCTATTGAGAAAAGAAAAAGTAATTCAATAGTATATAGAAGTCTGTCTATATCTTTGAGATGAGGTATTATGCATATTTACATTATTTATATTATTCGGACTGTTATTCTCATTTTCATTGCCCTATTCACAACGTTTCGACCGTTGCACGCTCCGGCCTTCTACAGGTGATTGGAATTTCGAATCGAACCAATTATTTCGTCCACCGGGCTAGATTGTTCTAGTTCCACGTGTCATGCCTCTTCCGGATGTCTCAGGTATTTCTCTTTAACTCAACTCTCCAAGACGTTTGGTTCACCACTGTTGTAGCCCGGTATTGAAATTACGACTCTTTGCGTCTAGTCACTGGATCTAACAAAAACATACCAATCTAATAGACCGATTAAGTACATACAGCAGGGAATAGAGGCTCGTCAGAGGAGTTGCCGTGAAAATATTTGTAGAAAAGACAGATGATAGCAGTTTCGTTTTGGAGGCGTTAAGATTTGGAAGCCATTGCTTGCCCCTATTAACCACTGCCTAGAAGTCATTTTCATGAGCAGCTGCCAAATTTACGGATGATATCGGGAAGGTCGTTAATGGAGATAAACAACGATGTAAGTTTATTTAGTTCTTCTTCTTCCCTCGCACTTCCTGTCTGTGAAACTCCCTTCCTCTTACTTGCTTCCCTAATAACTATAATCTTCAACAACGATGTAAGTTTATTTAGTTCGACAGATCTACTACCTCTCGGACTACTTAAAACGGGATTAAATAAGCGTATTATCATCATATATACGTAGTTGATGTTTTAGAAGTGACATTTATGATACTAACTGGGCTCTCTCGTCTTTGTTGGAAGCCAGTCTAGGAGAAAAAATTGAACCCTCGTAAATAATAAACTAAACGGTTTTCTTTAGTTTTGTCCAGGGTTAAAGAAATCTCTGGCTTCAAAACCAGCCTGCAAAGGGATGGGCTTTGTCGGGCTATCTTGCCGTAGACACATACACTGAATGACACGAAAAGGTTACGGTCCTCGTGACTGTGATCGACAAGACAAAGCAATCGTAATATTGCCTGTTTTTTTTTAAGTCACAGTTTCAAAATGTAAAATAAATAATTCGGCTTTTGTCTTTTTGGTTTAAGACATAAATAATTAGTTTGGGTTGTATTCGTAAATCTCAAAATCTCAAAGATATGGATTTTCGATAGATTGTCTGCTAGTCGATGTACTAGTAGCTAGAGTAGTACGCACCATCATAAAAGTAATCTAATGCAGGTAGATGAAGACTTATTAAAGTTAAAGACTTAAGTTCTTATTTCGAAGACGATATGAATAATTAGCAGTTTTTTTTTTACTTATTCTATTACATGATAATACATTTTTAGTTCCAAAGATATACCAGGAATTTTCAACACAACCTGTCTATTTCTTTCTTTCTTTTTTTCTTTGTGCGTTCTTTGGATTTTGTTTGTTTCTTTCCCAGTTTTTGTTCTTTCTTTTTTTCTTCGATTTAATTTCCTTTTTATACTCCTTTCACTGTTTGGTTTTCGTTCTTTCCCTCTTTTCCTTTTTTCGTGTATTTTACATTCTTTCTTTTGCTTGACGCCCTTTCTTTCTTTCTTTTCCGTTTTTGCTTTTTATTTCTTTCGTTGCGCGTTGTTTATTTGTTTGCTTGTTTCTTTCTTTGCTCTTTTTTGTTCATTCTTTCTTTTTCTTCTTTCTCTCTTTCTATTTTCTTTCTTTCTTCGGCTTTCTTTTATTTTCGGTGTTTGTTTCTTTATTCCATTACCAGTTTTTGTTCTTTCTTTCTTTCTTTCTTTCTTTCTTTCTTTCTTTCCTTCTTTCTTTCTTTCTTTCGTTGCTCTTTCTTTCTTTCTTTGTCTGTTTTTGTTCTTTTTCGTTTATTCTTTCTTTCTTCCATTTCATTTGCTTTTTTACGTATTATTTTTTCTTTACACGTTTTTCTCTCTCTCTTTTCCTTCTTTCTTTCTTTCTTTTTCATGCATTTTACATTCGTTTGTTTATTTAATGACCTCTCTTTCTTTTTTTCTTTCTTTCGCCTTGTCTTTTCTTGCTTTCTTTTCCCGTTTTTATTCTTTCTTTCTTTCTTTCTTTCTTTTTTCTTCGATTTCATTTCCTTTTTCACATCATATTTCTTTCTTTGCTCGTTTTTCTTTCTTTCTCTCTATTCTTTCTTTTCGGGTATTTTTCACTCTTTCTTTTTTGTTTGCCACCCTTTCTTTCTTTTTATCTTTCTTTCTTTCTTTCTTTGTCCGTTTTTGTTCTTTTTTTTTCCCTCCGTTTTAATTTCATCTCTTTTCCTTCGGATTTCTTTCTTTCGCTCGTTTCTCCCTCCCCTTCTCTCTCTCTTTTTTTCTTTTTCTTTTTTTTTTGTATTCTTCGTTTCTTCTCTTTTTCTTTATTCTTCATTTCTTTTGTTTGATGTCTTTTCTTTTTTTGTTTGTTTGTTTCTCTCTTTCAGTTCTTCTCTTCACCGTCTCTTACTTCCTTCAGAGTGCATTTCCTGTGAGTACACTTTATCTGCATTAGCTTTAACGATTGTCGATTTCTATACAAATATTCTCTTTTAATTCTCCCCCTTGAATTATTGACAGAATAAAAAAACGAAAACCCAAATCAAACGCTGAGATATCAACAACCCCCCCCCAAAAAAAACAAAAACAACAACAACAACAAAAACAAAAACAAAACGAAAACACCGAGGCTAAATGTCGTTGGTATTTTAACGTTTTTTTTCTATTTCCTTCTCGAATGCGTTTTTCTTTCTTTACATATGTTTGACTTTGTTCGGCAAACAACATTTTCGCTATTACCATTTGGTCTTTTATTCCTTTCAGACCTTCGCATTCTTAGAAAAAAAAAAAAAAAAAGATCTACCAATTCCATCGTCGATTTCTTTTTTTCTTTTTTCGCGCATAAAACACACCGAGTATGCATTGGTCAATAAATTTATTTTGTTTAATCTTCGAGTGTTTGTTCAGGAATCAAATAACATAAGTCTAGCCGTTTTTTTTATCCACTTGTTTTCCTATTTCTGCACATTGATCGGAAATATACTCAGCTAGTATGACACAAGGCTACACAAAAAGGAGCGCTAAAAAGAAAATAAGACTACCTTACAGCATTCAACACTCTCAACAAAGAGCCAACATTTCCTACCAATTACTCCAAGAAATCCAACTCGAGTTAAACCTATATTATTTACATTATTCGGACTATTGTCCTCATCTTTGACGCCATATTTATTACAACGTTTCGGCCGTTGTACGCTCCGGCCTTCTTCAGGTGGTTGGAATGTCGAACTGAACCCTTTATTTCGCTCTTACTTCTTTCAGAGAGCATTTCATGTTCTAGTTCCACTTAAGGGCACAGTGGATAAAGGCGTTAGTTAGATCCAGTGACAGGACCCAAAAACTGTGAGTTCAATTCCTGGCTAAAGCAGTGGAGAACTTTCAGGGGGAAATTAACAGGAGGTAACTGATAACTGACATCCATTAAACATGGCACGTGGAACTAGAACAGTCTACCCCAGTGAGCGAAATAAAGGGTTCAGTTCGACATTCCAACCGCCTGAAGAAGGACGGAGCGTACAGTGGCCAAAACGTTGTGATAAATATGGCGACAAAGATGAGAACAATAGTCCGAATAATGTAAATAATGTACATAATACCTCATCTCAGAAATATAGACAGATACTCGAGTTAAACCTTTCCAAATGACCTGGAATTGGAATGAAAGCAGTGATGGCACCGAACCTGAATCCATCAGGAAAACGCAGGATGTGGAATTAGTAAATTCTAAACACTGTAAATACCTCAGTGAACGGATCTGTTTGAACATATTTAGGACAGGAGATAAGGTAACTGAACATAGACTAGGTTACGTTAGGGATAGTTTCGCATAATACCGCACATTACTACCTAACCAAAATACTAACCTAAAAATTTGAGACATGTTTTTAACTATCGATCTACCAATGGGTACAATGGACTCATTTTTTTTTTCAAAATCCGAATTATTTTTGTGACTTTTATTTTGTCTTCGCTTTCTATCATCTACATAAAGGAAATAAATTCAGCTGGCATCTCGTCTACAGTCACTTTCTCACAGACGTGCCGTGTCTTCCCTCTGCCTTTTCTACAAATATCTTCACGGCAACTGCTCCGACGAGCGACTTTCACTGGTTCTCAAACTGCATGAATTTAAGCGTGCTACTAGGTTGGCATCTCGCTCGCACCTTTTAACTGTCGAAACGGTCAAATGTAGCCGTCTCTTCTACACTTCTTCTCTCGCACTTCCCGACAGTGAAACTCCCTTCCTCTTACTTGCTTCCCTAATAACTGTAATCTTCAAATATTCAAATATAATGTCAATCGACTTCTTTTGATGTCTTGATTTTGCTAACCCGTCCTTCTTTATCCTTTCCTCAAACACGCCTCTTTATTCTTGTTCTCACCCCTTACGTGCTAGTGGCACTCCAGCCTTGCCTGGGGTGAAATGCTTTAAAAAAAGATCAAAGATTAAATTTTGGAGAGTGAGTCCTGTTCCTATTACCAAGTTGATCCATTGAACCCATGCTTCAAATTTTTAATTAAATAAAAAAAATATCGCCCATTCTGAATATATGTCCTTTCTTTTTCTTATAATGTCAGCATTACTTATTCAGAATCGGATGATGATATGACAAGAATTGTGACAGAGATGATTCTTCAAACCCTTCAATGATGAATGAAAAGTCTTACTCGTAAGATAAGTCTGAAATCTGGTCTTGTAAACCAACTGAAATGGCACAAAGAAGACGCCTTCCTACAGAGTTTTACATCAAAAGCCGTTTTGCAAGATCTTGTGATTCAGTTCTTTCATATATATTATAATGAGGCACAGTGGACTAATAGATAACCGCTTGGATTGAGTCGAATCCATTACATTCACTTACGTGCTAATACCCTTGGGAAAGGTGTGAATCCTCTTCTCCCTCCAGCTATGAGTAAATAGCAGGAAAGATTGGGTGCTATAGCCTTGGTTGGCAACTGGTCTAGGAGAAGGAAAACTATGAATTCAAACCCGGAGTGGAGCCTCGAAGGCGGATGGACGGCACTTTGTGCTACTTATTCCTGCAGCCGCGTTGGTACCAAACTGTATTGGTTTATCCTCTCCTTTGGACTCTGCTAGCAAGGCCGAGAGGGGGAACTAAGAACTAGACGTCTGGGCAGCTCTAGTTCTCCAGATATCCCGCCCAGGCTCGTAGCGCACCGCGCCACTCCATCGTCTCTCGAGAGACCGACGACGGCGATAATGAAGCTAAATCTGGAAATGATCCAAAATTGGACACATGCTGAAAGAATTCGAATCTTGAAGCTATCGATACAAATACAAACTCTAATGAGGAATAATACACTGCCCCAAAACCAGCCAATGAGAGAACGAGAAAAGAAGCCCCTTATGTTGTCCTAAAATGGATAGAAAAACGCAAACTGTCTGTCATATTTGCCAAAAACATGTCTGCCAAATCTAGTTGAAAGTATTCCGTGCAAAATTAAAATTTTGATGGGTGACTTCTCTTACAAAGTGGGCTCATTAAATCTATGATTGAATTTTTTAATTAAATAAGAATATCGTCTATTTTGAATCGGTGTTATTTCTTTTTTCTGAAGATGATAACGAAAGTGATAATGTCAGCATTCCTCCTTCAGAAACGGATGATGATATGAATAATGATAACAAAACTGGCAGAAACAATTCTTCAAACTCTTAAATGAGGAATGAAAAGTATTCGGAGGATAAGTCTGGTCTTGTAAACCAAATGAAATGGTACAAGTAAGACATCTTCCTACAAAATGTTTTACGACAAACAGCTAGATCAACATCATTCATATTGCTCATGAAGGAAATAATCCAAAAATGGACAAATGTTGAAGGAATTCGTGTCTCGCATGTATTGATACAACGACAAACTCTAGTAAGCTATACACTACCCAGGAACAGTCCAATGAGAGAAAGAAAAAAAGAAGATGAACCTTGTGTAGTCCTAAAATGGATAGGAAAAAACGCAAACTGTCATATTTGCAAAAAAACATATCTGTCTATATCTCTGAGATGAGGTATTATGGTTACTTGCATTATTTACATTATTCGGACTGTTATCTTGCATTTTTTATTTTACGATTCAAAGCCGATTTTCGTAAAATGTAGGCCTTCTATTAACATTATTCGGACTGTTATCCTAACCTTTATTGTCATATTTACAACGTTTCGAAAGTTGTACGCTCCGGTCTTCTTCAGGTGATTGGAATTTCGAGCCGAACCCTTTATTTCGTCCACCGGGCTGGATTGATCAAGTTCCACATGCCATGACTCCCCCGGGTGCCTCAGTTATTTCCCTTTATATATATATATATAGAGAGAGAGAGATGCATGTATATATATATATATATATATGACGTCACACATTATGAAATGGACAAAAGTCCGACAATTACTTAAAGACATTTTTATGTTTAACATTCTTTTTATAGATACAAATATTTAAGTAAATGCTCTGTTTATAATAAATAGTATTAAACAACATTTACCAACCTGAATGTCCGAGAAACTTTTATAGAAAATATTCGACCTCCGACAGGATTCGAACCTGCATCCAAGACGGAACCGTTATATAGCCTGACGTGCCTTTTAACCGATTCGGCCACAGAGTAAAGGTCGAATTTACTGCTTATAAACTTCAATCTTTCACGTACATTCATAACTGCTCATGGCGTATCAAATGTAAACAAATGATGTCACGCATTATGAAATGGACAAAGTCCGACAATTATTTGAAGACATTTTTATGTTTAACATTCTTTTTATAGATACAAATATTTAAGTAAATTCTATGAAAAATTTCTCGGGCATTCAGGCCGGTAAATGTTGTTTAATACTGTTTATTATAAACAGACCATTTACTTGAATATTTGTATCTATAAAAAAAATGTTAAGCATAAAAATGCCTTAATATATATATATATATATATATATATATATATATATATATATATATATATATATATATATATATATATATATATATGCATGTATATATATATATATATATATATATATATATATATTGAACACACCAAATGACGAATATTGAAAAATAATTTGTAAAACTTATAGTGGGTCCAGTTTGCTATATAAATTAATTATAATTTGATACCGCTACGGAAGCCAACACAAGATATGCTCATGCCATCTGATTTAAATTTTTTTTTTTTAATCTCGTAATCTGGTGTGCGTAATCGAATGTAATGTCTCCAAATTTTGTTTTGGCTTTCGTAGGGGGATCAGTTTTCAATGAATTTACATAGAAAACTGGACGCCCTATCTACTCTTATAACTTGTTTGTGTCTCTAATATGCTTAGTTTTCTGGAGTGTTTAATTTATAGAAACATAAGAACAATGTTTAAAAAATATTTTTTCTTGTCACTGTGTTATTACAATTCCACTGTAAACTGATTATCATTTATCTCTCCTTCCATCAGTCTCCCTCTCCCTCTATCACTTTCGTTCTCTCCCTCTCCTTCTCTCTGTTCCACCCTCGCTACAGCTCTACCCAGTTTACGTTATCCGATATTAAAGAGTGAGTCTAAGAGAGAGAGAGAGAGAGAGAGAGAGAGAGAGAGAGAGAGAGGGAGAGAGAGAGAAAGAGAGAGATAGATAGATAGAGAGAGAGAGAGAAAGAGAGAGGGATATATATATATATATATAGAGAGAGAGAAATGAGAAATATATTAGGTAAATCGAGATTTTAGAAAGCGAGGGAAAGAGAGAGTATGAGAGAATAAGTCAGGGTGGAGAGAGTGCGAGGAAGAGAAAAAGTTAGAGAATGAGTGACAGAGTGAGAAAGATATATATATATGTATATATATATATATATATATATATTCAGAGAGAGAGAGAGAGAGAGTGAGAGAGAGAGAGAGAGAGAGTATGAGAGAGAGCTGGTGACACGCCCCCATATAAATCTTGCGAAAGGTCGGGCTGGCCATTTGCAAAAGTGCAGAACCTTCGTCTCGTTATCGCCTCTCACCGACCGCCATTCCTAAGTTCCTCCCCCACATCACCACTCCCCTCCCCCACATGGCCGGTGTTTGTTAAAATTTAGCCCTACCCAAGAAAGTCCCAACCCCCTGCAGAATGATTAACAACGATTCGCTAAGCACACCTCATGCACATCTATCACAAATACAGACCTCGCGACCTTTCGATTCTTACGCCTCTACCGAGATTTCCTTGATGGAACGAAGGAGACCTTTTCGAAGGACAACCCACTGTGGAGACATGCTCTGTCAGACAGCCAAAACTTGACAGGCATGAGTTGTGCTTGCAGTGATCGTTTGATCACTTATTTGCGGCTTCAAGTTTTACTTAATATTCTTGCATCGCTATGATTCGTTTGGTTTGTTTTGTTTTACGGCATATCAACCTCAATGGGTCATTTAATGCCGACAACTTTTTTTTCCTGGTAATATTTTGTTTTGTCAAAAATCTATGTCTGGTAATATTTTTTTTCTCAAAAATGTATGGCTGGTAATACTATTTTCAAAAACGTATTGCTGGTAATTTTTTTTTCAACTAATAGTAATAGTTTTTTTTCTTCAAATATGTATTTCTGGTAATAATATTTTACAAAGTATTTCTGGTATTAAAACCTATTTTTACACTTTCATAATGTTTTTTTTACCCCAGTTTCGGTGTTAAATATTTGCCCATAGCAGGGACCCTAACAGGTGCTACCACCCAGGTCAGCGTGGACCTGGGAACACCATCAATTAAGAGGTGGTTCCACACTCCTCAAAACCTCCTGATCAGAGGTCTTGCTGTTGGATGTAGTTTATCGTCTTACCCAGTACGCAGATGTAGTTTATTGTCATATCCAGGACGAGGATGTAGTTTATCGTCTTACCCAGGACGCGGATGTAGTTTATCGTCATACCCAGGAACGGCTATGATTGGGATATCCGTGTAGTGAGGGACGCTGTATGATTTTTTCCCGATCACAAGTTTTTCGTGTTTTATGGCCGGTGTTAAAGTCTTTGAATTTGGGTTTTCTAAGCGGTACCCACTTGACCGAAGAGGAACAAATGTATAAAATAAATAAATGAAAATTTTGCGGGGTCAAGTGACAACAAAGACGGACATCAAGCATTTCCGGTCCCAGGCTTGTATTAGTAGACATAGTTGAAACTAAATAAACCAGTTCTCGACTGTACTGGCGGGGGGTGTATATGTGGGGGAATAATCTCCCTCAGTTCTGATTCCGCTCGTTCTTGTTGCCAGCCACGCGTTGCGATGTTGAGAAGGTTACAGGAATGGCTGGAGGAATTGTCGACGTTAATAGCTGATCTGTTTGTTTGAGTAGAATTTGTCTAAATCATCTCCTACCTACCCATTCAGACCGATTCAAGCGGATCCCTGTATAAAACATCTATTTTATTATAATGGGGACAAGGGTCCAACGTGACGTTTGTTTTCATCTTTTCCTCCATTGTGAACGTGCAGCGGCACTTTCCCAGTTTTTGCTAATGATTTTTATAGTTACATATTTATATTTAGAACGAAAGGTAGTGGTTGGTGGTCAGGAATGAAAAGTGTTACAGATCATGTTTGGAGTGGATAGTAAAAGCTTAGCGTTAAATGAAAGAGGTTTTCTGTTCTGTATTCAGTTTGAAAATAGAGGACGCCAGAGTCTTTTCCTCTTTTTAGGCATTGAAATTTATTGTTGCTCTAGAAATGCATAGAAAATATTTTAAGATAGAAATGCATATATATATATATATTGAGACATTTTTATGTTTATACATTCTTTTTATATATATACAAGCAGCATGACCCGGCGTTGCCCGTGCTTGATTAAAAAATCGTACGACTCATACAGCAATCGCTATCACCTGACTTAAAATAGTTTTGCTCTTCCTTGCCTTTAAAGGAGTGCCCTTTGCCGTGCTGATGTTGCTACATGCCTTACTTCTTGCTTTTCTCACACTGCGAATTTTTTCTAAGCTCTATACTAAACATTAAATCTGTTACGAAAAAAGAACTAAACAAAATGAACACAAAACGATCAGGTTTAAAAAAAAAAAGACTCGTCACTGGAAATACGTTTTCACACCCAACCCGGTTCTGCGGAATCAGAATCAACGTTGAGTTTAAGCAAATTGCAGTAAAGTGCCATGCAGATTTAAATTTTTCCCACTTGCGACGAATGCAGCTACCGATTTTTTTGCATGCTAGCATGCTAGTTAACATTCGTGTCAGTCAGCTGTTGGCTCTCACGCTGGTCAATAGAATCTTCCTGCCTATTCGTGGCTGCCAGCTACAGGCTCTCACTCTGGCCAGTAGAAAATGGCTGCAAACTACATGAAAACTGCCGTAGAAGCATGAAAATATCGATTATTTCCGCTATCGATGGGAGTTGGCCTATCCGCTAACCTGGAGCACGCGCATGTAAATTTTGGTGCAAATCCGTCGAAAATTGCATCCGTGCATTCGTTACACACACACACACACACACACACACACACACACACACACACATATCCTGCCTTATATATATATATATATATATATATACATACATATATATATATATATATATATATATATATATATATATATATATATATATATATATATATATGTGTGTGTGTGTGTGTGTATATATATATATACATATTGCTATTTTACTGCTGTTTAAAAATGAAATGATCTGGTGGTGCATTACTCAGAATATTCTCTTTGACCTGCAGCATCCGTTTGGTTAAATGATTGCAGGAGAAACTAACGAAGCATTAATGCGATGATGACCCGAAGGTGAAATATGCGGCTATAAATATGACTGTTCACACCACTTTATGCAAGCGTAAAGGATTATAGACAAGGGACTGGGCATTACTGTCATTCTTTCTTTCTTTCTTTCTTTCTTTCTTTCGTAATGAATCTTTTTTTTCTTTTTATTCTTTCGCTCTTTAGTTTCGTACTGACTCTTCCTTCTTTCCTACCTTTCTTTCTTTCTATCTTACTTTCTTTCTTTCTTTCTTTCTTTCTTTCTTTCTCACCTACTCTTTGTAAGTTTTCTCTCTGCTTCTATTTTCCCTTTCTTTTTTTCACTGACTCTTTTTTTCTCAACGATTTTCCTTTCTTTATTTTCTCTTTCTTCCTGTTTGTCTATCATTCTTTCTTTCTTTCTTTCTTTCTTTCTTTCTTTCTTTCTTTCTTTCTTTTCAAACCGATTGTTTCTTTCTTTCCCACTGACTCTTTTCTCACTGACAATTTTTTGTTTTGTCGTGTACTTTCTTTTTTCTTTCTTTCTTTCTTAATGAATTTTTCTTTCTTTCGCTTTTTAGTTTCTCACTGACTCTTTTTCTTTCTTTCTTTCTTTCTTTCTTTCTTTCTTTTCACGCTGACTCTTTCTAACTTATCTCTCTGACTCTTTTTTCTTTCTTTTTTCACTGACTCTTCTCACTGATTTCTTTGTTTCTTTCTTTGTTTCTTTGTTTGTTTCTTTCTTTCTTTTCTCACTGTCACGTTCTTTCTTTCTTTCTTTCTTTATTCACTGACTCCTTTTTCTTTCTTTCTTTTTTATTTCTTTCTTCCTTTTGTCACAGATTTTTTCTTTCTTTCTTCATTGACTCTTCTTTCTTTCTTTCTTTTCTCACTGACACTTTCTTTCTTTCCTTCTTTCTTTCCTTTGTCACTGATTTCTTTCTTTCTTTCTTTCTTTCTTTCTTTTGTCACTGATTTCTTTCTTTCTTTCTTTCTTTCTTTCTTTCTTCACTGACTCTTTTTTCTTTCTTTCGAACTCTTTGTATCTTTTCTCACTGATACATTCTTTCTTTCTTTCTTTTGTCACTGATTTTTTTCCTTTCTTCCTTTCTTCCTTTCTTTCTTTCTTCACTGAACCTTTTTTCTTTCTCTCTTTCTTTCTTTTGTCACTGATTTTTTTTTCGTTCTTTCTTAATGAGTTTTCTTTTCCTTTCTTTCGTTGCTTAGTTTCTCACTGACTTTTCCTTTTCCTTTCCTTCTTTCCTTCTTTTCTCACTGATTGTTTTTCACTGACTCTATCTTCTCACTGACTTTCTTTCTTTGTCAGTAACTATTTTTTCGTACGTTCTTTAGTTTCTCGTTGATGCTTTCTTTTTCCTTTCTTCTCTCTTTTTTCTCACTAACTCTTTCTTCTTTTTCTCGCTCACTTTCTTCCATTTATTCTTTCTTTCTTTACTTTCGTATTTTTCCTCTCTTATTTCATTTTCTTTTAAATTGATCTTTTTACCTGCAAATTATTTCATTTTTTTCTTCTTTCCACTTTTTTTTTATTTTTATTTTTTAATAAAGTTCTTTTTCTTTCACGGTTTATCTTTTTCCCTTTTCTTCTTGTTCATTGAATATTTTCTTGCATATTTTTTTCGAATTTTCTTTTAATTCCCTTTCTTTCCCTTCAGGTTCGCGTATTTATTTACTTTTCTCTGTCCTTGAAGTTTTCATTTTTTATACCATATTGTCGTTCAAGATGTTACAAGTTTTTGTAAAACAAAACAAAAAAGTATCTTTTAAATTTTACTTGCCTTTTCATTCGAAAATTTTCATTTCATTGCCTTTCTTAAAAATTTTTTTGAAATCCCTCCTTTTATTTCTTCCATCTTATTCCTTTTTCCTGTTTTGTTTTCTGTCTTTCCCTCTGGTCCATCATGTAAATATTTTAGACGCCTATCAGAACAACATGTTTCAGGTAAAAGCCGTTTACCAAACACAAAATATAAAATAAGATTAAAAATTTATTGAAGAAATAGAAAACATGACGTAAACAACGGGAAATTGTTGATTTCAGAAAATTGAAAACAAATCCCTGTTCGTATCCCCTGTAAACAGATAAAAGTGAAACTTTGCAACAGGTTGTAGTCAGTCATGTCAAAAATACACCTCAGCTGCATAAATCTATGCCCGATGACTCCTTTTGCCAAAAAGAGGCAAGCAAACCGCCTTGAAGTCAAAATATATGTTGGCAACTAAAAATACATGCCAAATCCAAATTTATGTTGTATTTTTTCCTCCTGTAAATTGTAATGACGCTTACTAAACTGCATGAACTTGCTCTACATCCGACAATATCTGAATATCTATGAACATTTCAAATAATGCGACTGTTTGTTATTGCGACAATGTTATTGGGATACCCATAGAGTAGAATAAAGTGTTTTTTTTATCTTAAGAGTGTCGTGTTTTATGGCCAGTGTATGGGGTCTGTGATGTCGGGTCTTTTAAGCGTCACCAACTTGGACGAACAAAAACAAAAGATCAAATAATTAAAAGAAAGAATTTAGGATCGAGTGACAACAAAGCCGGACATTAAGGATTTCCGGTTGCTGGTCTATATTAACAGTCAGGGTTAGGATCGAGAAAGTTGAGGTCTGCCCTTAGCAAGAGAGAGAGACTGTGCCTCGGGTACTTCCGTATTGCTAGCCACATGTCGTAATGTGTAGATGGGCGGAGAGTTGGCAGGAGGAAGAGTCGGGGGGTAGAGCTAATATTATTAGTCCGTCATGGCAGAGGTTGTTAGTAGTGTCACCTACCTACCCGAGCAAATAAAGCCCTAGATGAATATATTATTAGAAAGAGGGTTGGAGTTCGATATCTTGTGAACATGCATTGAGTCTTTCCCAGTTTTTGATGCACATCGACTCGGACGAGAACAGAGCCGCAACGTGTGGTACACATTGGCCAACCAGTGGAAAGCTGGTTCGACTGTTCCGTTGTATGTTAAATGTTGTGAAAAGAATACAACTACACCTTGTCTTTCCATACAGATACTTTGTTGTAAACTTGCAAAAGCCTCCTGGGTATGACGATAAACTACGTCCAACAACAAGGCTTCTGATCAGGAGGTTTTGAGGAGCGTGGAACCACCTCTTAATTGCTGGTGTTCCCAGGTCTACCCTGACCCGGGGTGGTAGCACCTGTTAGGCTCCCAGCTATGGGCAAATAGTTAACACCCAAACTTGTGGAAAAATAGGTTTTAATACCATATATACTTTGTAATAAAAAAATTTGATACCAGCAATAATTTTTGAAGGAAAAATTATCATCTAGCAATATTTTTAAAAAATACTAGCAATACAAACAGTTATACATTCTTTGAAAAAATATTACCAGCTTTCGATTTCTCCAAAGAAAATTATTCCCAGAAATAGACTTTTGAAGAAAAACCAGCAATAACATTTTGTCGGCAATAAATAACTCACTGAAGATGATATGCCGTAAAACAAAAACCAAACCAAACAAAACTAAACTTGTAAATAACTTAAAAGATTTGCCACTGTTACTGGCAGTTTTGTTTTTAATTTTAAACAAGCGCAGATGACTAATTACTGGTATATTTTCTTTAAATCTGCCTAAAGAATTCGAAGACAATGCGAAACTTTTAGTTTCTTCGAAAAAGTTCACACCAGCAAGTTTATGATTCCTCAACTGGAGAAGGAATGCCTTTCGCCGTTCATTGAATCGATAATTGACTTCGTTTGGAGATGAAAATTCGGCAGAGCCGAATAAACCATTTTAATTAGTCCTGGAGCAGTATGACTAGTGTCGATGGTAATGACTTCGTATTGTGACCCTTTGAGGCAATTTGCAACTTGATTTTCCCATTTGTCTCTCTCGTAAACTTGATTTCTTTATCAACTTAACTCCTTGACCAGATCTAGTCCGTTCAATGTTGTATTGTCTTTTGGTCTGTTGGTCAAATCAGCCGGCTCAAGTTGATCTCATCTTCTCCTGAGCTTGATCAGGTGTAAATAAATTCGCCGGCTTCTGATCGCATCTCGTTAGAATCTTGTTACTACAGGCATTTTTGCCTGTGGCCGAACGTCTTTGATTCAGTGAGTCAGCTTGATTTACACAGGTGTAGTTAGTAAATCGATGAATAAAAACGTATAGGGGGAAAAAAGCGCAGAAAGCCAATCGCATGTGTTAAAGAAAAGAAGAGTGAGAGAAAAGAGTAGAGAGAGAGAAAAGAGTAGAGAGAGAGAGATAGAGAGAGAGAGAGAGAGAGAGAGAGTGAGAGAAAGAGAGAGAGAGTGAGAGAGAAAGAGAGAGAGAGTAGAAGCAAAACGAAAACGAAGAAAAAAGTAGAGGAGAAAGATGATGAAGAGAAAGAATTAAGAAGAAAGAGGAAAGCGAACAAAAGAGAAAGGGAGGAAGAAGTAGGAGGAATGAAGAAGAAGAAGAAGAAGAAGAAGAAGAAGAAGAAGAAGAAGAAGAAGAAGAAAAGGGAAGGAAAGAAAAAGAAGTTAATGAGAGAAGAAAAAATGTTGACGAAGAAAAGAAAGATGAAAAGGAAAAAAAGAATTGTAGAAGAAAAACAAGACGAATAAAAGGAAAAAAAAGAAGAAGAAAAACAAATGGAGGAGAAGAAAAGAGTAATTAGAAAAAGAAGAAGAAAAATTCACAAAGAAAAAAGTACGATGAAGGCACGGTGGAGTAATGGATCGTGGCTCGGTTTAGGAATCGGAGAGCCGAGTTCGAATTCCAGTCGAATCCATTACATCCCCTTACGTACAAATACCCTTGGGAAAAGTATGAATCCTATTCTTATCCCCCAGCTATGGGTAAATAGCATGACAGGCCGGGTTCTATAGCCTTGGATGGCAACTGGTCTATCGCGGAAAGAAATGGCAACTTACTGCGGGAAAAAAAGATCTGCCTCGTCAGTCATGTATCGCGCATGGCACATAACTGACTGAACCCAAAAGTAAAATTCCACTCGAATCCATTACATTCACTTACGTTCCAAATACTCTTGGGAAAGGTATGAATCCTCTTCTTCTCCCGCCATCTATGGGTAAATAGCAGGGCAGATTGGGTTCTATAGCCTTGGATGGAAAAAAAAAACGGGTTTTATAGCCTTGCGGGGAAAAAATGTGCCTCGTCAGTGATGTATCAAAATATTTTTTAAGCGTTTACAATACATGGTACATAACTGATTGAAGATGAAGGGAAAGAAGAAATAAACAAGAAGAAAATGAAAACTAACCAATAAAAGTGAAAGCTAATACGAAAATAAGGAAAAGAAATGAAGAAAAGAAATAAGAAAAGAAAAAAGATAGAAAGAAAGAAAGAAAGACAAAAAGAAAGCAAAGAAAGTGTAAAAGAAAAGGAAAAATAAAACAAAAATATATATAAACGAACCAGGAAAGAGAGAAAAGAAAGAAAAAACGACAAAAAAAAATTGAAAGAAAAGATCTGAGAAGAAGAGAAGAAAGCTGGAAATGAATTATGCAGATGAGTAGAAAGAAAAAGGAAAGGAAAGTAAAGAAGAATAAGAAAGGAAAGAGCTGTAAAAAAAATTAGGCACGTCATTAAAAAGAAAGGAAAAAGGAAATAGAGTAAAAGAAGAAAAACAGGAGATGAGAGAAGAAAGACTTGAAATATCAGAATAAAAAGAAGAGAAAAGAGGGAAAAAGCTTGAAGAAGAGAAAAGAGAAAAGAAACAAAAAGGAGATATCGATAAGAAAAGAAGATAAGAAAGAAAAGGAGTGAAATGCAGAAATAAATAAAGAAAGAGAGAAAAGAAAGAAAGTATAAAAGAGAAAGAAGAAAAGAAAGAAAAGAAGAAAGATATAAAAGAAAGAATTCAAGGAAAGAAATGTGGACAATAAAAAAGAAAGAATGGGGTGTAAGAAAGTAAAGAGAAAGTGATTGAAAAAGAAATAAATAAAAAAAAGTGAGAAAGAATAAGTTCAAAGGAAAGAATAAAAAACAAGAAAATGCGACAGAAGAAAGTAAGAACAGAGAAGAAGAAAAGAAAGAGAATGAAGAAAGATAAAAGGAACGAAAGAGAGAAAGGAAATAAAGAAAGTAATTATAGCATGAATAAAGAAATAAAATGAAAAGGAAAGAAAGAAAGAAGGAAAGAAAATATAAGAGGGGAAATAAAGGAAAGTAAAGAGAAAAAGAAAAAAAAAGAACGAACGAAAGGGAAACAAAGAAGAAAGAACAAAGGAAAGAAATACAGAAAAAAGAAAGAGAGAAAGAAAATGCAAAATGAAAAAGAAAGAAAGAAGGAAAGGTTGGAAATAAAGGAAGAAATAAAAGAATGAAAGAAAGGAATGAAGAAGGAAAAGAAAGATAGAAAAAGAATGAAAGAAAAAATAGAAAATAAACAAGAAAGAAAAAGAATACGCCACAAAAGAAAAGAAGAATGAAAATAAGAAAAAGAGAAGAACGAATAAAGAAGAAAGAAAATAAAAAAAAATAAAATGAACAAGAGAAGGGAAAATAAAGAAATGAATTAAGACATGAAGGAAAATGAGTAGAATAAAGACAGACAAACATTGAAGAAAATTAAGAAAGGAAAGAAAAGGAAAGAAAAGAAAAGAAGGAAAATGAAGGAAAAAAGAGGAAAGAAAATAAAGTAAATGATCGAGAGAGAGGAATAAAAATAAGAAAGAAACAATTAAAGAAGAAAGAAAAAAATGAAAGAAATACAGGGAAGAAATAATGAAAAAAGATAAAGAAAGGAAGGAAGGAATGAAAGAAAGAAGCAAAGGCATGAAAGAAAGGAAGGAAGAAAGAGATGAAAGGAGAAAAAGTAAGGATGAAAGAGAACAAGAAAACCGGGAAAAGAAGGAAGAAAGAAATGAAAGAATTAAAAGAAGTATTACAAGGATGAATGATAAGTTAAAGAAAGAAAAATAAAGAAAGTAAAAAAGAAGGAAGGAAAGAAAGCGGGAATGGAGAAAAGAAAGAAAGAAAGAAAGAAAACAGGAATGCAGAAAGGACAGAAAAACCAAGAAAGAAAGAAAAGAAAGAAAGAAGGAAAGAAAGAAAACAGGAATGCAGTATAGAAAGAAAAACCCAGAAAGAAAAGAAAGAAAGAAAGAAAGAAGGAAAGGAAGAAAACAGGAAGACAGAAAAGGATGAAAAAAACCAAGAAAGAAAGAAAAGAAATAAATAAATAAGGAAACAAAGAAAACAGCGATGCAGAAAAGAAAAAGACCAAAAAGAATGAAACGGAAGAAAGAAAGAAGGAAAGAAAGAAAACAGAAGTGCAGAAAAGAAAGAAAAAACCAAGAAAGAAAGAAAAGAAAGAAAGAAAAGAAAGAAAGAAAGGAAAGGAAAAAAATTGGAAAAACGAAAAAGTAAAGTAGGAAACGAAGAAAAAAGTAAGAATTTAAAAAGTGAAAGAAATGAGTAAAGAAAGAAAGAAAAACGAAAAGAATAAAAAGAAAAGAATTAAAGAATGAAAGAAAAAAGAAGGAGAGGAGGAATAACAAATGAAATGAACATAGGGAAGAAACCAAAAAAAGAAGAAAATTGAAAGAAAAGAAGAAAAAAGAAATAAATAAAGAAATTGGAAAGCAAAAAAAAAAGGAAGCATGAAATGAAGAAATATAAAGGATAAAAGAAAACACGGAAAGGAATGAAGGAAAGAAAGAAAACGAGGAAAGAAAGAAATAGAGAAAGAAAGAAATGCTAAAATGAAAGAATTAACAGCTTGAAAAACAAGAAGAAATAAAAGAAAAGTAAGAAAGAAAGGAAAAAAGAAAGAAGGAAAAAATGAAAATAAAATGAATAAAGAAAGAATGAGGAGGAAGACAGTTCGGAAAGAATGAGATGTAAATGATAAATGTTTGTGTTGATTTGGGTCTTTTGTCACGTTCTGTTGTTCAGTGCCATCCATAGACAAGCGCCGGTAAACGCTTACTCATATTGAAATGAAGAAGATACTTCATGAGATTCTTGGAGTTTTGATTATTGGCACGCGCGGCCAGGAACAATGACGGACGAACACAGAAACACCAAATATGGGGACGCACAGAAATTTCCCCAGGTTTTCGCGAGAAAAGAACGCAGAGCCACCCGCAAAAAAAAAAAAGAACGAAAAATAACCTACGATCCATAAATGACAGGGTGCGATAGGTAAACTGTCGCCATTTTATAGTTTTAATTTCGCGCATGCGCGTTGTTTATTTTTTTAAAAATTTTTTATTGTGTCGACTGTAGTGTATAGTAGGGTCAGTTGGGCAGCGTCTGTGAGAAAAAGAGAATCATGGCGCAAATCACTTTGCCAGACATTTAGAAACGTCATGCTGTACTAAATGCAATTCGCACCGGAAGCTCGAATACGAACATTTCAGAGGGTTTGGGTGTCAATTTGAGGACGGTGCAGACGATCCGGAAAGAGTTGGATGATATACCCAATCAACATCATGGTGTTTGCAGTGATCACTAGTGATGGCGTCGTTATGCCTCTATTCATCTCCCCACAGAGCCTCAGACTCAACACGGAGGCCAATATCAAGTGCCTTGAGGAGGTACTGCTGCCCTGGGTCAGGAGAGTGGCTGCTGGAAGACCCTATGTCTGGCAACAGGACTCTGCACTATTTCACACAAGCAGGAGAACCTAATTATGGCTGTCAAACAATTTCTGCGACCACATCATCCATTACATCTGACCACCTACCTCCCCAGACTGTAACCCCCTTGATTATTATATGTAAAGCAGAGTTGAGCGAGAGACCACCAAAACTTGTCACGTCAGAGATAAACTGAAGGTAAGAAACATGGCAGCATTCAACAACTTAAACAAGGAGACGGTCCAGAAGAGTTGCAGGAGATTCCGATGTTGTCTGGAAGCCATGATTGAAGCCAATAGCGATTTCATTGAATGAATTTGCTCTTTAGTATTTCAATATATTTTTGGTATTATATATCTGTCAAAATGAGATGTCAGTTTAGACGACAATTCATCCATCACACCCTACACACACACACACACACACACACACACACATAGACGCACATACATATACATATATATATATATATATATATATATATATATATATATATATACGACGGTTATTTTTATATATATGTACGACGGTTATTTTTTTTATCTAAATACCTTGGTTTCTCCGTGGAATATTGAATAATTGTTACTTTGTTAGCTGCCGTGTCATGCAATTTAAAGAAAAACAGACCACTTTAAGGGTCCATTTGTAATAATTTATTTCACCAGAGAATTTTATTTTTTTCTGGATCTTCAGACTTCACTTTCGAAAGGTGGAACGAAAAATGAATTTAAAATTTACATTTTTAACGGGCTGTATTAAGGTTATATAAGTTGACATAGAAGGTGGTGAGGAATGGTGTGAGAGACATGGTCGAGTTTAGAGAGGGAAGGGAGTGTTTTAAAATTTATTTTATAATTCTTTTTATTATAATACTTAATATTGAGGAAGGGGGGGTAAGGATCAGGTATTGACCTATTTAATCTGATATAATGATATGGGAAAAGGAAAATATATATATATATATGTGTGAAAAAAAAACAAGATTTATATATATATGTCAAAAAAACATTTAACTAATAGTGTCACAGTGGTTTATATAGTTCCGGCTTCTCACGGGAAATTTGAGTCGATGCTCGGACTCGGGGAAACGGGGACTTGGAATGCCGATTTTCAAGGCTGGCCGGCACTAAAAACTTTGAGGAGCTGGGACCCAGAATTTTGTATTTTCTATGTTGTCCATACAATGCAGCATTAATGAATTTTATATTAATTAAGGAATGGTTTTATCAACTAGGTGTTATCTACGAACAGAGAAAAAAAAAGTTGTCTCTTTATCTATAAAAATTTCTGAATGAACTTCATTTTCAACAAGATATTTACCGGAAATCGTGGCGTACAATTCTACTTGCCGTACAAGTCGAACTAAAGATTTTAGCTCAAATTTACGAGATTTTTTTAGGCTTGAAAAATTGAGCCCAAAAGATATTTAGGCTTGAAACTCGCCCCCCAAATATTTTTAGGCGGGAAAACCCGACCCAAAAATATTTTTAAGCTTGATATCTCGACCTGAAAAGATTTTGAGGCTTGAAAAATTGTCGCAAAAAGATTTCTAGGCATTAAACCTCGAGCAAAAACATTTTTTAGGTATGAAAACTTGACATGAAAGGATTTTTTAGGTTTGGAAACACGATCCGAAGGTTTTTTTAAGCTTGAAACCATGATTTACGGTATTTTATAAAGTTGCTTTTGACATTATGCTAAGACCGCTTAAATTTCTTACTCAGGTCATATCAGGAGAAATATATGATTTATAAACATATATAAGATCTAGGGGGACAGAGTGGTTCTCGTGGATTCAACACCTTCATGGGAATAGGTTCAGCAAGAGCAGCAGCAAATTCATTATGTTAGTCAGTTTGATGCGTGGTTTCGACAAACAATAATAATTCACAAAATTTGTAGAGAAAAACAAGATAAAGTAGATATTTTCGGCAAGATGGAAGGCAAGAGATCGACTGGTCAGCGGAATGAGAAATCAGTCCAATTACGAGACGAAAATAAATATGATATGGTAAATCTGGTCGCATGGGACATGAATGCTTAGCTATGAGATCCTTCATGAAACACAAACGATGATTCCATCAAGTACTGGATTAAATTAGAGCGGTTAAAGGCAGTAATTGAGAAAAAAACAAACAAAAAAAAACAAAATAAAAAAACGATCGGAATTATTTAACGGAAAGGGCGTAGTGTTCTGTCGAGATAACGATAGGCCTCATGTTTCTCTGATGACCAGGCAAAAATTATTACAGGTTGATTGGGAAGTTTTGACTCATCCACCATATTCACCAGGCATCACACCTTCGGATTACCATTTAGTCTGTATACGCTGGACACTGTAAGGATCTTGTGTTCTATTGAGATGATGATAGGTTTCCTGTTTCTACGACGACCAAGCAAAATTATTACAGGTTGATTGGGATGTTTTGCCTCATTCACCATATTCACCAGACATCACACCTTCGGATTACCATTTAGTCTGTATACGCTGGGCACTGTAAGGACTTTTGTTATATTGAGATGTTAATAGCTTTCATGTTACTTTTATGATCAAGCAAAATTATTACAGGTTGATTGGGAAGTTTTGACTCATCCACCATATTCACCAGACATCACACCTTCGGATTACCATTTAGTCTGTATACGCTGGACACTGTAAGGATCTTGTGTTCTATTGAGATGATGATAGGTTTCCTGTTTCTACGACGACCAAGCAAAATTATTACAGGTTGATTGGGATGTTTTGCCTCATTCACCATATTCACCAGACATCACACCTTCGGATTACCATTTAGTCTGTATACGCTGGGCACTGTAAGGACTTTTGTTATATTGAGATGTTAATAGCTTTCATGTTACTTTTATGATCAAGCAAAATTATTACAGGTTGATTGGGAAGTTTTGACTCATCCACCATATTCACCAGACATCACACCTTCGGATTACCATTTAGTCTGTATACGCTGGACACTGTAAGGATCTTGTGTTCTATTGAGATGATGATAGGTTTCCTGTTTCTACGACGACCAAGCAAAATTATTACAGGTTGATTGGGATGTTTTGCCTCATTCACCATATTCACCAGACATCACACCTTCGGATTACCATTTAGTCTGTATACGCTGGGCACTGTAAGGACTTTTGTTATATTGAGATGTTAATAGCTTTCATGTTACTTTTATGATCAAGCAAAATTATTACAGGTTGATTGGGAAGTTTTGACTCATCCACCATATTCACCAGACATCACACCTTCGGATTACCATTTAGTCTGTATACGCTGGACACTGTAAGGATCTTGTGTTCTATTGAGATGATGATAGGTTTCCTGTTTCTACGATGACCAAACAAAATTATTACAGGTTGATTGGGATGTTTTGCCTCATTCACCATATTCACCAGACATCACACCTTCGGATTACCATTTAGTCTGTATACGCTAGACACTGTAAGGACTTTTGTTATATTGAGATGTTAATAGCTTTCATGTTACTTTTATGATCAAGCAAAATTATTACAGGTTGATTGGGAAGTTTTGACTCATCCACCATATTCACCAGACATCACACCTTCGGATTACCATTTAGTCTGTATACGCTGGACACTGTAAGGATCTTGTGTTCTATTGAGATGATGATAGGTTTCCTGTTTCTACGACGACCAAGCAAAATTATTACAGGTTGATTGGGATGTTTTGCCTCATTCACCATATTCACCAGACATCACACCTTCGGATTACCATTTAGTCTGTATACGCTAGATACTGTAAGGACTTTTGTTATATTGAGATGTTAATAGCTTTCATGTTACTTTTATGATCAAGCAAAATTATTACAGGTTGATTGGGAAGTTTTGACTCATCCACCATATTCACCAGACATCACACCTTCGGATTACCATTTAGTCTGTATACGCTGGACACTGTAAGGATCTTGTGTTCTATTGAGTTGATGATAGGTTTCCTGTTTCTACGACGACCAAGCAAAATTATTACAGGTTGATTGGGATGTTTTGCCTCATTCACCATATTCACCAGACATCACACCTTCGGATTACCATTTAGTCTGTATACGCTAGACACTGTAAGGACTTTTGTTATATTGAGATGTTAATAGCTTTCATGTTACTTTTATGATCAAGCAAAATTATTACAGGTTGATTGGGAAGTTTTGACTCATCCACCATATTCACCAGACATCACACCTTCGGATTACCATTTAGTCTGTATACGCTGGACACTGTAAGGATCTTGTGTTCTATTGAGATGATGATAGGTTTCCTGTTTCTACGATGACCAAACAAAATTATTACAGCTTGATTGGGAGGTTTTGCCTCATTCACCATATTCACCAGACATCACACCTTCGGATTACCATTTAGTCTGTATACGCTAGACACTGTAAGGACTTTTGTTATATTGAGATGTTAATAGCTTTCATGTTACTTTTATGATCAAGCAAAATTATTACAGGTTGATTGGGAAGTTTTGACTCATCCACCATATTCACCAGACATCACACCTTCGGATTACCATTTAGTCTGTATACGCTGGACACTGTAAGGATCTTGTGTTCTATTGAGATGATGATAGGTTTCCTGTTTCTACGACGACCAAGCAAAATTATTACAGGTTGATTGGGATGTTTTGCCTCATTCACCATATTCACCAGACATCACACCTTCGGATTACCATTTAGTCTGTATACGCTAGACACTGTAAGGACTTTTGTTATATTGAGATGTTAATAGCTTTCATGTTACTTTTATGATCAAGCAAAATTATTACAGGTTGATTGGGAAGTTTTGACTCATCCACCATATTCACCAGGCATCACACCTTCGGATTACCATTTAGTCTGTATACGCTGGACACTGTAAGGATCTTCTGTTCTATTGAGATGATGATAGGTTTCCTGTTTCTACGATGACCAAGCAAAATTATTACAGCTTGATTGGGAAGTTTTGACTCATCCACCATATTCACCAGACATCAAACCATCACATTACCATTTGGTCCGGTTTTTACAGAATTCCGATGAAGAAAGAAAAATCAGTACCTTAGAAAAATCTGAAAGACGTATAGATCAGTTCTGAGAAATCAAACAAAACAAAATAACAAAACAGAAAAGAAAAAAAGGATACAATTCTAACAGGATGGTATTAAGGAATTGCTGGTAAGATGACAACATATAGTGCAATAAAATGACGAATACAGTGTTAAATAAATGTAATGTTTAAATAACTTCAAAATTGTCATAGCATATCTGTGATGCGCATCTGAAACAGTTCTAAGCTAAAAGAATGAACTAGCTTGAACTAGGATGTTTCTTGCAAGATGCTAAAATATAGTTCAACATAAGGACGAATACAATATTCAACAAAGGTAATTTTGAAATTGTTATGGTCCAAGGTTAGGACCAAGGAAGAACAACACGAACACAAGAGTAGAAATAACAAAGATATATTACACAGAATAATAATACAAGATGTTGAAGCTGTTAGTATGACTGTCAGTCTGGTTTGGAGTGAACTACTATTGGCTCGACTCGATTCCGTCTCGATATTTAACAACCCTCCCACATGGGTCGCATGTCCTACAAGGCCGCCTTAATGTGGGTTCTCCGAGACCGTAGGCTCGGCCAAAAATATGCCCATTTAGAACCCGTATAAACGGGTTCAGGGATTGTCTACCTCCCCGGACGAAACTTTGCCCTTCGGCAAAGCCTCGTCCGGGTTCCTCTCTGCCAAAGCAGAGAGTTCGACAGATGTCGCAAACAGTCAGAGACTGCTCATGACTCGATCCCGTCTCGATATTTAACAACCCTCCCACGTGGGTCGAATGTGGCACAAGGCCGGTTTAATGTGGGCTTACCGAGCCCGTAGGCTCGGCCAAAAATATGCCTATTAGAATCCGTATAAACGGGTTCAGGGACTGTCTACCTCCCCGGACGAAACCTTGCCCTGCGGCAAAGCCTCGTCCGAGTTCCTCTCTGCCAAAGCAGAGAGTTTGACAGTAGTCGGAAACAGTCAGAGACTCGATTCCGTCTCGATATTTAACAACCCTCCCACGTGGGTCGAATGTGGCACAAGGCCGGTTTAATGTGGGCTTCCCGAGCCCGTAGGCTCGGCCAAAAATATGCCCATTTAGAACCCGTATAAACGGGTTCAGGGACTGTCTACCTCCCCGGACGAAACTTTGCCCTGCGGCAAAGCCTCGTCCGGGTTCCTCACTGCCAAAGCAGAGTTCGACAGAAGTCGGAAACAGTCAGAGACTGCTCATGACTCGATTCCGTCTCGATATTTAACAACCCTCCCACGTGGGTCGAATGTGGCACAAGGCCGGTTTAATGTGGGCTCACCGAGCCCGTAGGCTCGGCCAAAAATATGCCTTTAGAATCCGTATAACCGGGTTCAGGGACTGTCTACCTCCCCGGACGAAACCTTGTCCTTCGGCAAAGCCTCGTCCGAGTTCCTCTCTGCCAAAGCAGAGAGTTTGACAGTAGTCGGAAACAGTCAGAGACTCGATTCCGTCTCGTCCTTTTGTCTTGAGAGACGTAGTATACATAGTCTTAGGATGAGTTCACTCTGTCGTTATAGGTAAGGTCCCATGACAGAAATAAAATAGAAATCGTCTCTGGATAACTGCGAAAGAAATCATGATCAGTTCTGTGCTGAAAAAATAAAACATTTATAAAAATTAACATTTTTTTAAGTGTTGTGGTTAAGAAGTTACTTGCAATATAGTAATATATATTGGAACTAAATGGCGAATATAATGTTCTATAAAGCTAACGCTGAAAATAAAATAAAAATTGTCTTCTATTTCCGTTTAAATTATCCAGTAAATGCGTGCTAGGTGTAGTATATTCAGGCGTGCACAGTTCAGGAATACGACAGAGATTTATTGTCTCTGGGTCGAGTTTATCAATCACTGCTATCAAGGCTAAGAAAGCAATGTTTCAAAAGCAAAAAAAGAAGCCATAACATTGACAAAGAAAAATGTCCATTTGTGTCAAAAAAGATAATCAGTGTTCTGTCAATTCTTTGTTTCTTTCTTTATGGTTTTAGAAAGAATACGAATAAAAGAAATTTCCTAAATACGATACAAAATTTTGTCATTTAAAAATGGAATAATAGATGTTTTTTTTTTCTTTGAAAATTGTCGCTTTGGAGACAGAATGGGAGGTGTGTATCTAAGCTGAACATAAAACTGAAAACAAAAAAAACAAAACTGGAAATAAAAACAAAAAATAAAGACAATTCTTACGATTTCAAGAGGAAAATCATGGGACAAATCATGGGTAAGTGATTAATGGCATTATTCCGAAGCTGAAACCAGAAATTCCACGAAAACGTTGTAGAATTGTAACAGATCTAAAATGGAAAGCGTATGAGTTCATACATACGGTGCGTATACAGTAAGAGTACATAAAAATAGTTGTGTGTATGTAGGTATATGTCTAATAAAGCATTTAATGTATATCATGTATATATATATATATATATATATATATATATATATATATATATATATATATATATATATATATATAAACTTACCAGACTCCACCGAAACATACTAGTAGAAAGTACAAACATAATAACCTCATCCACATGTAAAAAAAGTTTAAAATTAATGGAAGACTTAATAATAAAAAGAAAAAGCCAATACTTAATAACATTAACTACGAACACGGCCACAATGTGCTGACTGTGTTCGGAAAATAAAACAACCCTGTAACTCTAAAAACACACACACAACCCATACATCCAATTTAAAAGGCAAAAATAAAATCATCCTTGATAATGGCTAAAAAGTATAGCCGAAAGCGCTCGGAATTACAGAACATTTGGACAGTTTCTACATATTCTGTGTCCAAAAAAGAAAACACTTGTTCTAACACAAGAAAAATTAGATAAAAAGCTTAATTGTAGTACCTTGTCTGTCGTCTTTAATGAAACACACACACACACAAATATATTTATATATATATATTTAAAGACATTTATATTATGTTTAACGTTCTTTTTATAGATACAAGTATTGAAGCAAATGCTCTGTTTTATAATAAACAGTATTAAATAACATTTACCGGCCTGAATGTCCGAGAAATGGCATTATAGAAAATTTTCGCTTTCCGACAGGAATCGAACCTGTATCCTATACGGAACCATCATTTCGCGTGATGTGCCTTAACCTTTCGGCCACAGAGCGGCGTCTGGTTAGCAAGGTCGATTTTACTATCTTTAAACTTAAATCTTCCATGAATCTCTTCTATTCATATCTGCTCTAGTCTATCAAATGTAAACAAATGACGTCATATATTTTAGAATTGGACATAGTCCGACAATTTATTTAAAGACATTTATATTATGTTTAACGTTCTCTTTTTATAGATACAAGTATTTAAGCAAATGCTCTGTTTTATAATAAACAGTATTAAATAACATTTACCGGCCTGAATGTCCGAGAAATTTTCATAGAAAATTTTCGCTCTCCGACAGGAATCGAACCTGTATCCTATACGGAACCATCATTTTCTATGAAAATTTCTCGGACATTCAGGCCGGTAAATGTTATTTAATACTGTTTATTATAAAACAGAGCATTTGCTTAAATACTTGTATCTATAAAAAGAACGTTAAACATAATATAAATGTCTTTAAATAAATTGTCGGACAATGTCCAATTCTAAAATATATATATATATATATATATATATATATATATATATATATATATATATATATATATATATATATATATATATAGGTAAAATTAGTAAAAATGGAGTATAATTCCACTGTCCGTAATATTTAATGTAAAAGAGGGCTCAATACAGAGTAGAGCTAAATATTACTTTATTTATGATATTATAAAAAAAACATGTCGAAAATCGCTGCACAATAGCGATTATGCTTCAACGCTACAAATGTGTCCCCTCGGGCGATGTTAAACTACTGACGAGTCAGGTTACCATCACCCGAATGGACACAGCTCTCTGTGTATATATATATATATATATATATATATATATATATATATATATATATATATATATATATATATATATATATATATATATATATATATATATATATATATATACAAAGATTCGCTTAAAATGACAACGTTCTATCGTTAACGATTCATTGTCAAAATAATTTTCTTAATAATGAGAGAAAAGACCAAAGGGTTTTTTGATTATTAAATCATAGTTATAAATCTTTTTTAGAACCTTCGAAAATTTGGTTAAAAATATTTTTCTCGCATCAGCTGGTGACCATAAATTAGCATAGCAAATTTTAGCGTCTTTTTGCGCTGAAAAACATTGATTTGGCGATTCTTGCAAAAATCAAATATTTTGTAGTATTTTCATTAAACTTTCAGGACTTATTCACAAATGAACCCTTTTATTTTGGAAACATCACTTTTTTAAAGAAATTCTTGGTTAAAATAGATATGTTTATATCAGTTACCCCCACTACTTATTTAATGTTATGAAATTTCGAGAAATTCATTTTTGTACGGATTAATGTTGATATTAGTTATAAGCAGAAGTCCTCGGAGAAGTTAAATAATCAATTTTCTTTTGTAAAACAGGACCGACAAATTACCGAAAATCAGCTCTGAATCGTAAAATACAGAATGCATTAAGACTAACACGTTATTTAATTAGAAGAGCTTTTAATTGCTTTTATGAATAAGATATATTATGGACACTATTGTCTTTAAAAAAATTCGATGAATAATTAATTTTTACAAGAATTATTATCCTTTTTCTAAATTTTAATTGTAATAACTTATAAACTATTAAATCTCTTAAAATTCTGTATAGCGGTTAGGTGATATTTTTATTAAGTAAAAATTATATTTACTAATCCTAAATGGAAAAGCTAAACTTCAATTCAGCGACCCCAGTATTATGAAAAGAATTTTAAATTTTTTTGTGTCTGTATATAAACTTGCCGATTTTTGTAAATACGGGCCTTCATACACGACATTATCAGAAGATCGGTAACTATAACAAATTTAAAGCCAAAGTTCCTACAATTCAATAAAACATTAGATTATTTTTTATATTTTCCTAAATTTTCAAGATTACTGGGAAGTTAAAAGGATATATGAAAATGGCACTCACGTTATATTCGTCAAGTAATTTTTTCAAACAGAAATCTATCGAGATAGTTAAATAATAATCTTAAATGATAATTTTAAAAAGTTATATAAAATGGCGCTCATGTTATATTCGTCAAGTAATATTTCTAAAGAGAAGCCTATCGAGATAGTTAACTAATAATCTTAAATAATAATCTTTAATAATAATTACGTTATATTTGTCAAATAATCTTTACAAACAGAAGTTTATCGAGATAGTTGGCAACACCTCATAAAAACATCCACCAATGTCTTAAAAAATGCCTTTCAGCGATATTTTAAACTAAGAGTACATAATATTTGTTTTAAATCAGTTTACTTAGATGTTAAATCAGCTAATCTTGCTGAGACAAAGTTTCAGAAAAGCATATTTTATTTTTGAAAGATTTTTTTAATAAAGAGAATTGCGTCGCACTGAGAGATTTGTAAATATGACTAAAATCAGCCTTTTTATCGATTAAAAAAAAAACTCATTTCAATCAGTTTAAATTCGTTTTGCTATACGGCCAGGTATTTCGCTTACTGTAAATATTAAATTAAATCTATTAGCCTAAAATTAAAACTAAAATAAAAGTTCCAAGAAAGATTCTTTACACTAAATATTCATTTTCAACATTAGGTATTGCTTTTATTTGGAGGTACCTATATATATATATATATATATATATATATATATATATATATATATATATATATATAGTTGCAGCCAAAATGTTCAGAACGGCATTGTTTTCGTCAGAAAAGTAGGTATAAGTTTTTATCAAAGTTGTTTTATATTCAAGTATGTGGTGCAGTTCAATTTACATTACATGAATCATTCATACAACGAACAGATATTGAAGTTAATGATATAAATGGCGAGAATACATATTCGCAAACAAATTTAATAAATGACATTAACCCCGAACCTGTAGAGGAATGTTATGATCCCTGTTTATAAATTCCAGTTGCATAAGGTCTTTTTTAAAAAATTTTTTACAAGTTTTCATCTGTGCATACAGACATCATCAGGTATGAAAATATATTTGTTTTTTACATCCAGGTAATAACGGGACAACGAAAGAATAGGTGTAATCCGAAATATGTTTTTAGAAATGTGTTATTGTTAATTGTAAGAAATTTTTCGAGCGTGCGGTCGCAACGCTGAGGTTGAATTTTTAAATTTTAATATTGTGCGATTTCGTGCTAATATGGTAATAGGAGAATTCTTTTATACTGGTAAGTTTTTCAGTCAATTTGGCATGAACTAAATTGTTCAATAAATTGAGGAATGTCACAGTTTTTATCCGAAAGTTGCACGTCGGATCAGTTATCTTAATATGAAGTATGTGGTGCAGTTCAATTTACATTACATGTTTTTTGTATGAATGATTCATGTAATATATATATATATATATATATATATATATATATATATATATATATATAGTTTATTGGGGCAGCAGATCATTATTTACACATTTTAAACATTGTTAAGTATAACAAAGACTATTATGTCTGATCATGAGCCGTTCTAAAGTTCATATGTTTGCTTTAATTTGGGGTGAAAATAAAGACAAAAATTGTACAACATTTGGATATTTTTTTTTATTAAGTTGGTCCTTGATATAAGCTTTCATCTCACATGAATCATCTTAGGCGATCACGTACCTTTCGATACATGACTGACGAGGCAGATTTTATTCCCGCAGTAGGTTGCCATTTCTTTCTGCGGTAGACCAGTTGTCATCCAAGCCGGTCTGTCCTGTTATACACGAGGAAGATTTTACCCGCAGTAGGTTGCCATTTTATTTCTGCAGTTGCCATTTAAGATTATAGAACCCGGTCTGTACTGCTATTAACCCATTGCTGGTGGAGAAGAAGAAGGATACATACCTTTCCCAAGGGTATTAGCACGTAAGTGAATGTAATGGATTAGACTGAAATTCGAACTCGGCTCTCTTCAGTCCGAGCCGCTATCCATTGTTCCTCTATTTTTATTATATATTAATCTTATTTTAAGGTTCACATAACACACATTGTTTCAGTACTGATAGGAACATTGATAAACTGAAGTAACCCGGTCGTATATCAAGCTCTGTAGACACATAGATCATGACATTTTCAATGCATCTTCGTCAGAGTAATTGAATCAAAGACAACATGACACAGCCCTCGAGAAGCATTTCAGACAAGGGGTTGAAACCGCTACTTTAAAACAAACAAAAACAGAAATTGAAACAACATTACTAAGAAGACACGTAAAAGCACTATATACTATATCTAAAAAAAAAAAACAAGAATCTATCCATAACCTCGTCAGATAAAAGGGGTCCTATGGGAATGATGAATGCTCGTGTTTGCAAAGAAAAAAAATAGAATCTTATTGTGAGAAATGTTTTAACAGAGGACGAAGAGTGCAACGCTGAAATCCGGAAGCTTATTAAGAGAGCAAATGACGCCTTCCAGAAGCTAAGCAAAGTATTAAGAAACAGAAAAATTTCGTTAGAAATAAAGGAAAGAATATTGAACTGTTACGTAATATCAGTCCTCCTATATGGCAGTGAATGCTGGACAATCTCCTCACAGATGATGAAGAGATTTGAAGTAACAGAAAGAAAGAAAAGGCTACTGAAATGTTATGTAATATCATTCCTCCTTTATGGTCACTAATTCTGGACAATCTCCTCACAGATGAAGAAGAGATTTGAAGCAAAAGAAACCAAAAAAGAAATACTGAACTGTTACGTAATATCAGTCCTCCTATATGGCAGTGAATGCTGGCCAATCTCTTCACAGATGAAGAGAATTGAAGCAACATAAACAAAGAAAAGATTACTGAACTGTTACGTAATATCAGTCCTCCTATATGTCAGTGAAATACTGGACAATCTCCTGTCAGATGAAGAAGAGACTTGAAGTAACAGAAGCCAAGACAAGAGTACTGAAATGTGATGTAATATCATTCCTCCTTTATGGCAATGAATGCTGGACAATCTGCTCATAGATGAAGAACAGATTTGAAGAAACAGAAATAAATAAAATTGTGAAAATATTATATAATATTTGTCCACTATATCAGTGAATGCTGGACAATCTCTTCAAAGTTGAAGCAATAGAAACAAAGAAAAGAGTACTGAACTCTAACGTAATATCTTTTCTCTTATATGGCACTGAAGGCTGGATAATCTCCTCGCAGATGAAGAAGAGACTGGAAGCTACAGAATTGTGGCTCACGAAAAAGATGCTGAGAATTCCATCGATTGAACATGTGAGCAACAGTAGAGTGTTAGAACAAATGGAAACAAAAGACGCTTATACTTAACACCAGGAAGAGACAATTGAACTTTTTAACTACGTAATGAGGAAAGAAGGGTTAGAAAATGTGATACTAACAAGACAGATTGAAAGCATGAGGGACAGAGACAAGCAACATATAATCTCCCTAGCGAACTTGAGTAAATAGATGGCGGGCGGAATGCGGTTTAGGAGGGATAACAAAAAGATATCAAGATTTAATAGCTACAAAGGACAGGAAATTGTGAAGAGCCGCGATCTCCAACGATTTATAAAAAACGAACCAATTTATGTAATAAACTAAATTGTGTATATATATATATATATATATATATATATATATATATACTGTTAAAAATTTGAGACAACCCATGATAATTTAAGAAACTGGCCCCAAATGAGGGAAAATTATTATACATGGGTAAAAATTGAGACATGATTTTCTATAAGTGTTTTTTATGACAAAAAAATGAAAAAAAAGAATTTTATGATTAAATTTTGTCTCGTCAAAATATCCCCCTTTAAACATGAATACTGCATCGCACATTTTTTACAATGCTTCTAAAATTTCTCCAAGTATAAGTTTGTTTCTTCTCTTTTTTCATTGAATCTAAGAGCTCTTTTTCATTATTTTTTCACTCATCTGTCAAGCTTCAAACTTTTTAATTGTAGTATATACATATATATATATATATATATATATATATATATATATATATATATATATATATATATATATATATATATGTATATATATGAGAATTAAATAGAAATCTTCCAAAACATATATATATATAACTGTCCGTAAATAGCATAATTAAAAAATACATTTTCCTCGACACATATTTCGTCTTAGTGTTTGCCTATGCATGGGAAAATTGCGCCCTGAAGATGACAATTTGAAATTGTTGAAAGTACTCGTCATGTGTCTTCCATCTGACAACAACTCGAATATAATGAGGAATTGATAGTAAGTTGATGTCTCATTAGGTCTTGTTAGCGAAGTGATTTCGCTATTGATCACATTAATATTTCTAATTAATTATTTGTATAAATTGTTTCTTTTTGATACAAAATATATGCTGCACACTCTGATATATATATATATATATATATATATATGTCAAAGCTATATAGCCTTGTGAGTGAAATTGGGTAGACGGAACTGTTGTGGGTGGTCGATAGTTGTGCTAGCACGAAGCCACGAGTCATCGTGGCCGAGTGCTTGGGCGTGGTGGCCTTGTTCAAATTGTTGATCCCGCTAGATAACATGCTCTCTCCTAGAAACTGTAACTATGGTCTGCTCAGTATAGTTGCAGTATAAACCACAGGTGGGCTCTGTGGGTGTCGTGCAAGCACAAATGTGTCTGAGAGACCTTCTACAATAGATAATGTGATAGACGGGTATCCTCGAATACGAGTGGCCACCTATTATTTTATGATATATGTCAAAAATATGATAGACTCTTGGTTTATTTTCCATATTTTTCCGATTAAACATTTTGAATTTCATTTGATGATTTTTTTATTTGATGATTTTCTTTTCTAAATGGCCATTTTCAAAAACCTCCAATATCATCAATATATATATATAGTTCCCCCTCTCGGCCTTGCTAGCAGAATCCAAAGGAGAAGATAAACCAATAGAGTTTGGTACCAACGTGGCTGCAGGAGTTGCCGGAATGTAGCACAAAGTGTCGTCCATCCGCCTTCGGGGCTCCACTCCGGGTTTGAATTCAGAGTTTACCCTATTTACCCATAGCTGGGAGAGAGGATTCATACCTTTCCCAAGGGTATTAGCACGTAAGTGAATGTCATGGATTCTATCCATTGCCTCACTATATATATATATATATATATATATATATATATATATATTAGGGATGTAGGTGATGTAAATATATATATATATATATATATATATATATATATATATATATATATATATATATATATATATATATGTATACTCTGCAAACTGGTTTATACGTAAGTCCATTTCACTTTAACTGATAAATACATATTGTTATGGGTCCTTACCTATAACTACAGAATGAACTCTTCCTAACACTATGTATACTACGCCTCTCAAGAGAGAGAGAGAGAGAGAGAGAGAGAGAGAGAGAGAGAGAGAGAGAGAGAGAGAGAGAGAGAGAGGAATCTAGTCGAGGCGATAGTAGTTCACTCCAAACCAGACTGACAGACATACTAAAACTTTCCACATCTTGTATAATTATTCAGTGTAATATATCTTCGTTATTTCTACCCTTGTGTTCGTGTTGTTCTTCCTTGGTCCTAACCTGGACCATAACACACATAAAAAAAAAAATTCGTGGGTTTATAAATTTTCAAAATTCAATCAAACTTAATCGATTTTAACAAAAACCCCAGCATCACAGCTTCGCATGTTCCTAAACATATATTTAACTGTCAATAATTAGCATCATTTAAAAAAAGAAAAAAACACCTTGCGGTCGGCATATTTTTCGTCTTTGCCTATGTATGGGAAAATTGCGCCCTGATGATGACAATTTGAAATTGTCGAAAGTACTTGGCATGTGTCTTCCATCTGACAACAACTCGAATATAAGGATCTTACTATTCAAGGATTTGTTAGTAAGTTAATGTCTCATTAATACAAGTCAGCGAAGTGATTTCGCCATTAATCACATTAACATTGCTAATTAATTATTTGTAGAGACTCTTTCTTTACGATATATATATATATATATATATATATATATATATATATATATATATATATATATATATATATATGTCAAAACTTAATAGACCCTTTGTTTAGTTTCCATATTTTTCTGATTAAACATTCTGAATTTGATTTTTATTCGTCGGTTTTCTTTTCTAAAGGGGGGCCATTTTCAAAAACGTCTTATATCCTCATTATTTCACCATCAGCGTTAAGAGAAAGGCATATGAATTATACAACTGCAAAAATGATAATAACGTTCTTCATAACAATAACAAGGAAACCAATAATGATAATAAACTAGATAAAACAGTCATATGCACCCTTATGCAAATTAATTAAAAAAAACGCTGTAGTTTTAATATCCTATCTTTCACCATACGGTCAGTTTTAGAGCCACTGAAGTGACAGGGTGCAATCGATTTCTGTTTTTTTCCCAGATTAGGTCATTTGCAGTGGTGAAAATAGATTCATATTACTGCAGTAATATGAATCTATTTTCGAGGTGTACGATGAAATTTGTTTGGCCTTGAAAAATATTGCGTAATCCGTGATTTCATCAGATTTTTATCACGCCCAGTCACTATTGTCTCGACTGTCAATTAGTTGTCCTACGGCCATTGTCTGCCATGGACGTTACTCCAAAGAAGCGTACGAAAATTGTAACGGTGCACGAACTCACTGGCAAACGTTACAGAGAGATCGCGGACAGTATGAACGATGAAAGAGAAGCTCGTGACGGCCGTTATAGACGTGTGTTACCGTGACCCCAAAATCAATGAGGACTGCTCCAAATTAGTGGATTCCATGCTGAATCGCGTCAAGGAAATTCTGAAAACAAAGGCGGACATACGAATTACTAACATGTGCTCTGTGCTATGTTTCAATGGAAAAATACGAAAAAAGTACATAATAACGGAATTATTCGTTTTGTTTCAATTAATTTATACAAAGGTGAAATACGAACTACTAACTCCTGTATTTAGAGGCGGACTAATGTCTACATTACTGTTGCTATTATAGCAACATTTCAGCCGTTGTAATCCCCGTCCTTCTTCAGGGAATCTTGAACTGAACATTATTTAATCGACGGGATTAGATTGTTCTCACTCCGACATTCATGCCTAGGGATATCTCGTTCAGTTCTTATTTAGTACTTGCCGGATGGTCTTTAGGCTAGCTCCTGTGTGTGTGTGGGGGGGGGGGAATTCGGACTTTTACCTTCAGCATCTTATGTACGTGAAAGTTATAAGGATTTAGAAATAATAAAATTATTTTGTCTTTATTCGACATAATCTTTCTTCATATACGCTACCGATCTCCTTAGTTTGTTTATATTTATTTTGCGCACAATTTTTCTTCTCTTTTAAAATCGACATTCTTTGCGATCTCTTCACATAAAGTCAGTCTTCAAAGACATTAAGGAACCCGAACTATGTAATATATATATATCACATTACGACTTTTAGGCCTTCGGACTTTTACTTTCCTATATACGCAAAAGAATTTAGAAATAATAATTTTTTTTTATCTTTATTCGACAACTTAATTCGGCATGAACTTTCTTCGTATACGCCACCGATCTCAGTAGTTTGTTTAATATTATTTGGGGCAGCAATTTTTATTTTCTCTTAAAATCACCATTCTTTATGATTCCTTCATATAAAGTAACTCTTAAAAGGCACTAGGGAACCCGAACTATGTAATATATATATCACAGTACGCGTGCTAGAAAAAGAAAAAAAAAAACATATGAGCAACATACCGTGCCCTGCTTAAGTTTTAATTACGGTTTAAATAGACGATTTCAATTGCAATTGCAACGAAAATCAAAATTAAAGTTAAACCTTTAATAAAGAATTCTTTTTTAAAACCTTTCACTCTGTTTGATATTTAAATTTAACTTTAAATGAGTTATTTATTTAATTTTTAATCGCGTGTAACTATGGTAGTTATTAGCTGTTGTAGCGTAATTTAAGTGTATTAAATTACAGGAGGCGGGAAAAGAGAAAATGAAGTCTTTAACTGTTTGTTTTGACGTCCAAACTCGTTAACTCAGAGAATTTAAAATCTCACCTACTCATTCATGCTCCGCTTTTATAGCGAAGGCAGATACCATTTCTTGTCAAGGGAGGTGTTGTGGATTCCGGGTTTGGAATCCTGCACAAATAAATAAACAACACCAGTAATTGAAATAGGAAAATAAGTGTATTGAACGTAAGAATACAAATTTGAAATGAAGATTAGTAGTCCTGGAATGCGGGTTAGTAGAAAGTATATGTACAAGTCTCTGTAAGTGAAGCCGTAATTATCTCTCTCTCTCTCTCTGGACTATACGTATCTCAACCTTGTCTCAACGTATCTCCCACTCTGTCAGTATAAATATACTTTAGACGAGTCCATCTTGTGTAAAAGGGGAGAGTCCCACAACAGGAGGTAACCGTGGATTACCTCACAACACATTTTTTTAAAAATGTTTTCAATATGAAAATCTATCAGGAGGTCGAACCTTGCGACCGTATCTGGTGTAAACTGACGGGCTGGTGCCATTGGCTATCGACTTTTAAATTTCAGTTATTTGGATTTAGTGGTGATCCCCTGACAATTCAACTGGACTCAGTTTCCCCAAGTAACTGACATCCGAAACAGTTCTTGATTGACGCTGCAGTGTATTGGAAATTTGTTTGTTGGTAACTTTTGTTGATGATAGCGGTTCAATCCTTTTCCTTAGGTGAAATGTAATTCATCGTTCAATTTCACTGTCTGTCTTACTTAGAACAGACCTTGTTGAAGCAGGTTTTACAACTGCTGGTGAAGTTTTTTTGGTTTCCGGGCGTATAATATTTTCTTTTTTCTGAACGTTTTAACTATGCTTGGACTATTTTCCTCATACGAAGTGTCAAGCGTCAAGGAGCTGCTATAGTTGCTCTTTGGGTCCTGTCACGGGATCTAACTAACGCCTTTATCCACTGTGCCATGTGTCCTGACTCACACCCTTTGGGTCGAGTGACAGGACCCATAGAGTGTGAGTTCAATACCCGGTTAAGGCAGTGGAGAAATTGGAGAGAGGAATTAACAGGAGATAACTGACATCCATTAAACATGGCCCGTGGAACTAGAACAATCTACCCCAGTGAGCGAAATAAAGGGTTTGGTTCGATATTCCAACCACCTGAAGAAGGCCGGGGCGTACAACGGCCGAAACGTTGTAATATAGCGACAACGATGATGGCAGTAGTCCGAATAATGTAAATAATGAAGAGTATTTAATTACAGCAAGAGAAAAGAAGAGAAGATGAAGTCTTTAACTGTTTGTTTTGATGTCCAAACTCGTTAATGTGTAGAATTTAAAATCTCCCCTCCTCATTCATGTTCCTTTTTTAATAGCGAAGCCAGATACCATTTCTTAAAAAGGGAAGTAAACATGGATTACTCCACACCTGTTACTTCCCGTTGTTTATGATTCGCCGAGATGAAAAAACAGACGGAAAGACACACGTACACTGCCCTTTATTATTATAGATGTAGCAGGAATGGCTTGAATTCTGGAAATGCAAGGTTAATATATATATATATATATATATATATATATATATATATATATATATATATATATATATATATATATATGTATGTATGTAAGGGAGAGATTGTAGTTGTTCCAATGATGGAAAAGTGTATATTTTAAAAAGAGAAGCCGCAAACGTTTTTGATTATAATGTGGATTTTTATATACTTTATTATATATATATATATATATATATTGGCTACACGGGCTTCTAGTTTTGTGAACTTCATCAGGCGAAGAATGGTTATTTACACATATTATTTAATGGAATTAATTTTTTTCTTCCCATGTTAAATCTTTTAACCAATGTCTTTTATGTGTACTAGTAGTCATCTTTGGACTGGCCAAATATGTTTCTTTCCTTGAGGGTCAATAAAACAATTAAATTTGGTCAGAAAATGCGAAAGGAGATAAAACAATGGAGTCACTTGGTATTTTTATCATCTTGGATTGATAAATTTCGATCAGGTTTTTTTTATTTCAAATCCTCTGGATGTACTTTGCTCTTCGTCATGATTAAAAAAAAAAGAAAATGGAATTCTTGTCTAATTTATGAGGTGCGTTCAGATAATTCCTGTAATAGCTCAGTGAAAACAATATTTACTTTGTTAATATTGGCTGTTTTCATCTTTTTAAGCAGTGATTTTCAACGTAGACCCTTAGGCCCAAAATTGTTCATGAGAAATATTTTAAATGAGCCTTTAGATACACCAGAACCAGTGTATTCATTCGTCAGAATTTATATTCTCTCCGACATTTTGCTTTTGTAAATAGAATGTATTTCCTGTTACGCGAAATTTCTATTTCTGCTTATGTGGGACTGAAATTTTGTTGACACCAAAAATGTACCACAAAGAAGTAAAGGTCGAAAAACACTGGACTAAAGTACTTTTCAAGAAGTTAAAAGTAGAGACTACCCTAGCACACACTTAGGAGATTGGTCTATACAGAGAAATTATAACACTAAATAACTGGAAAGTGATGAAACCTGGAATAATGACGATTGATATCAAATTGGCAGGATTGACCAGCAGGGATTCTCAACGTAAGCCCTTAGGCCCAAAAGTGGGCTTGAGAAATATTTTAAATGGGCCTGGAGACACCGGGAACAGTGTAGTGATTTGTCAGAATTTATATTTTTAGAACATTTTGCTTTTGTAAATAGAATGTATTTCCTGTTACATGAAATATTTATTTGTGCTTATGCGAGGTTGGATTTTTTTTTTACCCAAAAGTGGGCCACAAGGATGAAAGGTTTAGAAACATTGATCTAGAGTACATTTTCAAGAAGATAAACGGAGAGACTATCTTAGCCGACTTCAAATTATGGCACCAAATAACTCCGTTCTAGGGTCATAACTGGAGAATGATGAAATCAAGAATAATGATGATTGATATCAAATTGAGAGGAGCGATGAGCAGTGATTCTTAATGTGAACCCTTAGGCGCAAAATTTGGCCTGAGAAATATTGTAAACTCGCAGCATGGCCCGGTGTTGCCCGTGCTTGATTCAAAAATCGTACGACTCATACAGCAATCGCTATCACTTGACTTAAAATATTTTTGCCCTTCCTTGCCTTTAAAGGAGTGTCCTTTGCCGTGCTGACGTTGCTACATGCCTTACTTCTTGCCTATGTCACACTAGTTTTTTCTAAGCTCTATATTAAACATTAAATCTGTTACGAAAAAACAAAATGAACATAAAACGATCAGCTTTAAAAAAAGGACTCGTAACTGGAAAAACCGAATGAAAACAGAATGTTAACAACAAATACTTTTTCACACCCAACCCAGTTCTGCGGAATCAGAATCAACGTTGAGTTTAAGCAAGCGAATTAGCCAATTGGAGTTCAGTGCCATGCAGATTTAAATTTTTCCCACTTGTGATGAATGCAGCTATTGATTTTTTTTGCATGCTAGCATGCTAGGTAACATTCGTGTCAGTCAGCTGTTGGCTCTCATGCTGGCCAATAGAATCTTCCTGCCTATTTGTGGCATCCAGCTATAGGCTCTCACTCTGGCCAGTAGAAAATGGCCGCAAACTACATGAAAACTGTGGTAGAAGCATGAAGAAATCGATTATTTCCACTATCGATGGGAGTTGGGAAATGCAAAGTCGGTCTTGGCCTTCCCGCTAACTTGGAGCATATGCATGTAAATTTTGGTGCAAATCCGTCGAAAGATAGAGATGCGCCTGCAGAGACATCAGGAGCAGTGTAGTCATTATGTAGTATATTGCTGCTGGGCTCAAATAAGGTGACAAATATGTAAATGTCTTTATTGTTTGATTTGTGGCGAATGGGTCGAGTGAGGGAGAATCACAGAGGTTAGGATTGCGCACACAGGAATTGATGGAGACAAATCTTCGGTGAACTTCTAGCCAGTCTCTCTGTCCAGATCAAGAATCAGACCGGTTAAATAACATTTTGAAACCCACGCAACTTAACGTGGCTACGCCTTCTTCCGGTATGTCGCCTTCTTCCGGTATGTCGCCTACACAACTTCATGTGGCCACGCCTCTTCCGGCATGCGCACTAGCAAGCACGCATTTCCTTCCGCTCGGGACTCCTGTACGCCCTGTTTATTCAAGGCTCAGGACATCTGTGCTTATTTTAGCCACCGGTTTGCGATCCCTGTTTACCCTATCACCAGTTCTGATTTCCACTCACACACTGATGCAGCGGAAGTAAGGTCAAAGATCTTTCCTCAACCGATATCCAATAATTACTCTGGAATTATATTTTCTACATTTTGCTTTTGTAAATAAAATATTGATGGCGGGACAAGCTTTGGGGGAAGTAACAAAAAGAGAAAATTTATTAAGAGCTACAAAGGACAGAAACTTGTGGAGATCCATGATCGCCTACGTCCTGAGAAATTTTAGACTTAGATTATTTTATCGGCACACCAACCATACCGGCCATTTCGCACCGAATCGGGTAGTTTTAAGATTTGTTTTTATTTTGTGTTTATTTTGCAGACAAATTCTTTTATAAGGTGTTATTATAATAAGGGTGTAGATGTAATTCTGTTTTAGTTTCATTTTGTAGCCGGGTGTTTATTCAGTTTCCTTTTTATATTTTGGAGTAGAATATTGTTACTTTTAAGAAGTCTAGAATGGCTTTATGGTTGGCACTCTTAAAGAGGGCCCTAAGGTAGGGTACATTATAGAAGTATTTTTTGATATGTTACAGTTTTTTTGCAGTTAATTAAAAATGTTTGATACAGTTAGATTTCTTTAAGAAATTATAGGATAATGTCATAAAAGTGTTGGCGGTTTGATTTTGATTAGCGGCATATCAACATCTCTATGGGTTATTTAAGGCCGAAATCTAAATATTTTGAACACAATTTTATGGCTTCAACTAAATATATTTTGAACGCAACTGTGTGCCTTCAACTGCAGATAAAATGTATTGTTAGTCATTTTGTTTAGCGGCATATCAACATCTCTATGGGTTATTTAATGCCGAAATCTAAATATTTTGAACATAATTTTATGGCTTCAACTAAATATATTTTGAAAGCAATTGTATGCCTTCAACTACTGATAAAATATATTGTTGGTCGTTTTGTTTAGCGGTATATCAACATCTCTATGGGTTATTTAATGCCTAAATCTAAATATTTTGAACATAGTTTTATGGCTTCAACTATAGATGAAACGTATTCTTGGTCATTTTTTTATAAAATTTAATGTTGGCAGTTCTACTATGAATATGTATCGTTGGTAATTTATTTTCGAAACCTCTAATCTCTTGATCAGAGGATTTGCTGCTGGATGTAGAAATAAAGAGGAAGAAATAGAATGTATTTCCTGTTACATGGAATTTCTGTTTGTGCTTATATGGGCCAGGAATGTCCCACAAGAGAGAAAAGTTTGGAAAACACTATTTAAAGCACACCTCTTGTCATACTATGCACTTCGCAAGATGATGCTGTCATTGCTGGAGATATTCTTGGAACTCATCGTCCAGAATCATTTTATTTTATTTATGTAGTCGAAAACCGTTGGATGTCAAATGTTGTAATAAAAAACTTACAAGATATTTTCCAGTTTTCGAAATTACTTAAAATAACAGGTAGATAAATATTGTAAATATGGGGGTTGGCCTATTTCAGGAATTCTTGAAATCTTAAGGCTTCGTTTTTGCCATTCGCAAATCTTTTATTAGAATCTGCTGCACTGTTTCCAACTCCATGTTTATTTCTGCTATCAGGCGTACACTTTAATTTTCGATCTGAGTGTTTAGCGGTATATCGACCTCTAGGTCACATACGGCCCGTTTGGCCTTTTTAAATAGGACGCTTAGTTTCATAAGCACAATAACATTTCTTAAAATTTTATTTTGATTCGTTCTCCCTTGTTCACTCACAGACTCTCTCATAAATAACCACAGACATAAATAATGATTAAGTAAAATGTCTCTTGAACTTTGTAAAGTTTTGGGGAGCTAAATTTGTCTGTATTTAAAACCATTGGCAATTTTCATTAAGGGAGATCATACATGTAAACATCTTTTGCTTTCCAAAACCGGTTTCCTTGTGGTTCTAAAGAAGTTCATAACAATTTTGTCTCTAAAGGAGAATTGTTTTTCGGGTTTGGTTTGGTTTGATTTGTTTTGTTTTACGGCTTATCAACCTCAATGGGTTATTTAATGCCGACAAGATTTTTATTGCTGGTAATCATCTTTTAATTTCACCGTAAAATGTATTTCTGGTCATTTTATCATGAAAATGAATTGTTAGTCATTTTAATATAAAAAATATTGTTGGTCATTCGACTATAAATATGTATTGTTGCTTAATTTATTATAAATACGTTTTGTTGGTCATTTTACAAAAAAACGTATTTCTGGCCAGTTTACTATAAAAATGTATTGTTGGTAATTTTATTATAAAAATATACTGTTCATTTGGGGGGGGGGTCATATTTGCCCATGGATGGGAACTTAACAGTTGCTATCATCTAGGGTCAGGATAGCCAGCCTTGGGAACAGCAGTAGTTAAGAGGTGGTTCCTCGCTCCTAAAAACTCCCAGTTTCCTGATCATAGGCCTTGCTGCCAGGTGTAGTTTATTGTCATACCCATGATCAAGATATGTATGAGAAAATGTGAGTGAACAAGTGAATCAGAGGCCTTGCTGCCGGGTGTAGTTTAACGTCATGCCCAGGACCAGGATATATATGAGAATATGTGAGTGAACAAGTGAGATCAGTGGCCTTGCCTCTGGGTGTAGTTTATCGTCATATCCAGGACCAGGATATATATGAGAATATGTGAGTGAACATTTGAGATCAGAGGCCTTGCTGTCGGGTATAGTTTATCATACCCAGGATCAGGATATGTATAAAAAAATGTGATTGAACAAGTGAGATCAGCGGCCTTGCTGCCAGGTGTAGTTTATCGTCATACCGAGGATCAGGATATATATGAGAATATGTGAGTGAACAAGTGAGATCAGAGGCTTTGCTGCCGGGTGTAGTTTATCGTCATACCCAGGATCAGGATATATATGAGAATATGTGAGTGAACAAGTGAGATCAGAGGCCTTGCTGCCGGGTGTAGTTTATCGTCATACCCAGGACCACTGCAATATAAATGAGAAATACTCGCATCTCCATAAGTGCGCATATCTTCCTTAAAAGTCGAGCGCCCATCTCATGTAAATTAGGATACTTTTCCCGCCTTCTGAATATGTAACTGCTGTCCCGAAGATTTAAGGTATTATCGTTAAGCGATGCCAATATAGCCCGTCCCGGCCTCGGGGCTTTTGTATATTCTTCCAAAATTACTTATATTTTCACGCGTTTATTTTCGTTTTTATTTCTCCAGGTGCCATAAAAAGACCCAATTCCTTTCGCTCATGTAAATGGACCTGCCCCGTCCCGTTGCATCGTCGTGCTCGAGCAAATACATCTGCTGCTTAACAGAGGTGGCAGGGTGTACGTCATGAGCGCCATGTTGGCATCCGGCCAACTCTCGTCGTTCGAGACTTCGATCGTAAATTATGTTATATTCTGTGTGTGTATTTGTGTGTGGAAATGGAACGGGTTTCTCGTCTTAGTATTACGCTGTTTGAAGTGTGTGCATGTTGGTACGGTGTGGTACTGGGGATATTTTGTTGATTTGCCCAGGTTCCCGAACTTGATTAGTACTTAGACAAGTGACCGCTTAGAAACACTGGGCATTGCAAGTAATTTGTGTCCTTGTGCCAGGCTGAACAAAATTTCGTTAATAGAGATTTGCATGCTCCACAGATTGCGTAGAGGAGCGAATGATTTGGGCAGATTCTGTCTATACATCTAAACGTTTGCTTCTTTCTTGTTAAGTTATTGATACTTTCTTTCTTATTACCTTTTTATTCATTCTTTCTATCTTCATTTGTTTTTTATTCTTTCTTTCTTATTCATTTTTTTTATTCTTTCTTTACTTCATACTTTTTAGATTCTGGCATTCTTATTATTTTCTTCTTTTTTCCTTCTTATTAAGTTTTTATTCCTTTTTTCTTATTACGTTTTTATTCTTTCTTATTACATATTTTCTTCTTTTTTCAATCTTATTAAGTTTTTTATTCCTTCTTTCTTATTCCATTTTTTATTCTTTCTTATTAGGTTTTTATTCTTTCTTTCTTATTACCCATTTTCTTCTTTTTTCAATCTTTATTAAGTTTTTATTCCTTCTTTCTTATTACGTTTTTTATTCTTTCTTATTACGTTTTTATTCTTTCTTTCTTCATACATATTTTCTTCTTTTTTCCTTCTTATTAAGTTTTTTTTATTCCTTCTTTCTTATTACGTTTTTTATTCTTTCTTATTACGTTTTTATTCTTTCTTATTACATATTTTCTTCTTTTTTCCTTCTTATTAAGTTTTTTATTCCTTCTTTGTAATTGCGTTTTTTATTCTTTCTTATTCCGTTTTCATTCTTTCTTTCTTATTACATTGTTTCTTCTTCTTTCCTTCTTATTAAGTTTTTTATTCATTCTTTCTTATTACGTTTTTTATTCTTTCTTATTACGTTTTTATTCTTTCTTTCTTATTGCATTTTTTATTCTTTCATTATGTATTACATTTTTTATTCTTTTTTTCTTATTACGTTTTTTATTATTTCTTTCTTATTACGTATTTTTTTCTTTCTTATTACGTTTTTATTCTTTCTTTCTTATTACATATTTTCTTCTTTTTTCCTTCTTATTATGTTTTTTATTCTTCCCTTTTTATTACGTTTTTATTCTTTCTTATTACGTATTTTATTCTTTCTTTCTTATTACATATTTTCTTCTTTTTTCCTTCCTATTAAGTTTTTTTTATTCCTTCTTTCTTATTACGTTTTTTATTCTTTCTTATTTAGTCTTTATTCTTTCTTTCTTATTACATATTTTCTTCTTTTTCCTTCTTATTAAGTTTTTTATTCCTTCTTTCTTATTACGTTTTTTATTCTTTCTTATTTAGTCTTTATTCTTTCTTTCTTATTACATATTTTCTTCTTTTTCCTTCTTATTAAGTTTTTTATTCCTTCTTTCTTATTACGTTTTTTATTTTTTCTTTCTTATTGCATTCTTTATTCTTTCATTATGTATTACATTTTTTATTCTTTCTTATTACGTTTTTATTCTTTCTTTCTTATTATATATTTTCTTCTTTTTTCCTTCTAAATAAGTTTTTTTATTCCTTCTTTCTTATTACGTTTTTATTTTTTCTTATTACATATTTTCTTCTTTTTTCCTTCTTATTAAGTTTTTATTCCTTCTTTCTTATTAATTTTCTTCTTAATTTTTCTTATTACATTTTTCATCATTTCTGATTATACATTTTTTCTTATTACACTTTTTATTCTTTTTCTGTTTTTGATTCATTCTTTCCTATTACATCTTTTATTCATTCTTTCTATCGTATTTCGCTTTTGATTCCTTATTTCTTATGACATTTTTATCTTTTTTTCTGTCTTTACTTGTTTTTAATTATTACATTTTTTATTCTTTCTTTATTATTTATTACGTTTTGGACTCTTACTTCCCCAAATTTTTTTTTATTCTTTCTTTATTATTACGTTTTTGATTCTTTTTCATAACATTTTTTATTCTTTCTCTCTATATTATTACGTTTATGATTCTTTCTTATTAATTTTTATTGTTTCTTTCTACCTTCATTTGTGTTTGATTCTTTTCTTTTATTACATTATTCTTTCTTTATTTTTTATTACATTTTAGATTCTTTCTTATTACCTTTTGTCTTCTTTCTTTCATTACATTTTTATTCTTTCTTTCTTATTACGTTTTGGATTCTTTCGTTGTTATTAATTTTTTAAAGTAATTTTTTCTTATTACGTTTATGATTCTTTCATTGTTATTACATTTTTATTCATTCTTTCGATCTTATTATGTTTTTTATATTTTCTTTCTTGTTATATTTTTATTCTTTCTTATTAGGTAATTGATGCATTGTTTTTATTGCATTTTTATTATTTCATTCTTTTGTTGTTTTTCATTCATTCTTTCCTATTACATCTTTTATTCAGTCTTTCCATCGTATTAAGCTTTTGATTCCTTATTATTACATTTTTCATTCTAATTTTCTTATAATCTTTTCTTTATTCCTTATTACATTTTATTGTTATACATTTGATTCTTCTGTTCATCCTTTTTTTATTTCTTTTTTTTATGTTATGTATTTGATTTTTCGTTCGTTCGTTCTCTCTCTCTCTTTCTTTCGTTCTTTCTTGTTATGCATGTTATTCTTCGTTCGTTCGTTCTTTCTTTCTTTCTTATGTAATTTATTCTTCATTCATTCTATCTTGTTATGCATTTGCTTCTTTCTTTCTTTCTTTCTTTCTTTCTTTCTTTCTTTCTTTCTTTCTTTCTTTCTTCTCCAGTATCTATCTATCTATCTATCTATCTATCTATCTATCTATCTATCTCAATCTGTTCTTATCTATCTATCTATCTATCTATCTATCTCAGTCTTCTCATATCTATCTATCTATCTATCTATCTATCTATCTATCTATCTATCTATCTATCTATCTCAGTCTGTTCTTATCTATCTATCTATCTATCTATCTATCTATCTATCTATCTATCTCAGTCTGTTCTTATCTATCTATCTATCTATCTATCTATCTATCTATCTATCTATCTATCTCAGTCTGTTCTTTATCTATCTATCTATCTATCTATCTATCTATCTATCTATCTATCTATCTATCTATTTATCTATCTCAGTCTGTTCTTATCTATCTATCTATCTATCTTAGTCTGTTCTTATCTATTTATCTATCTATCTATCTATCTATCTATCTATCTATCTATCTCAGTCTGTTCTTATCTATCTATCTATCTATCTATCTCAGTCTGTTCTTTATCTATCTATCTATCTATCTATCTATCTATCTATCTATCTATCTATCTATCACTGACTGTTCATATCTATCTCTGGCTGTTCATATCTATCTATCTATCTATCTATCTATCTATCTATCTATCTATCTATCTATCTATCTATCTCAGTCTGTTCTTATCTATCTATCTATCTATCTATCTATCTATCTATCTATCTATCTATCTATCTATCTATCTATCTATTTGCATGTAGAACGGCAAAGATGATTATACCTGAAAAGGCTTGGTGTCTGAACATTTGCTGTATGTTTGTAATATGTTCTTATTGATAAACTGTGAAGCCGATTTCACAAGGCAGATTTTATAAAGCTTTTCAACGCAGGCAGGCAAACCTGTCCTCCGTCGACCACCACCCACCCACCCACCAGTTTTTAGTGGCACAATACAGCCTTTCTCACTACACTGGCTTCTATTTCATTAACCTAGCACTGTGGTAAAGTCAAGCTAAAATATCGCATTCGAAAACCTCCTTTCCAAGAACGGCCAGCTGACACCTGCCAGTTTTGAAAATTGTCTAGAAAAAGACAAGAAGTGTCTAATAAGATTTTGAATGCAACAAATTTCATAAGATAATTAGTTCCCATTGACTGTTGCACAAAAATTAGATGAAGCCCGGTTGGAAATAGAACTTTCTTTTCTCTCCATTCTTAAAAAATTTCATTTCAAAAAGTAAAAGGCTGCTATTGGTAGAGACATGAAGACGTTACACCGTATGCATTCCTGAAGACGGCCATATGCAATTATTAGGATTCTTCAGAACAAAATGTTCGTAAAAGTTGGTAATTAGATTTTTAGAGATCAGTGATTAGCTGATGACTGACGAAAATCAGTGGTTAACTAAAATATTTATCCTTTTCCTCTCTCACATATACATATATATACATGTATATATAGTCATCCATAGACAGACAGTTTCACTGTATCACAGCTGATCAGTGTGGCTAGACATCTGATTACTTCAAGCCGGTATCGAAATCCGACCGATTTGGCATCAGTCAGAGATTCTACCGATAAGCTATCGTCGCACGGCTGAGTGGAAGGGAAATGTCAACGTTTTACTATGCGAAAGACGTCAGTGGCTAGGAGAGCCTGATTCGAGTAGAAGAGCATTGCATTAGCAGCAGCAGTTACTGTTTGTAAAAATCACCCCTTCCTCTCCGAGAGCTCAATCAAATTATTTCGAGAACATATTACTTCAAATATTATTACAGCGGACGTTTCGCATGTGAAATAGACGCCACGTTTTTTTTTTATTTATTTATTGAACAATGTTTATTACGTCTAACGGCCTGAGCATTCGAGAAATCTTGTAAAGAAAATGAAATTGCTCTTTAATAAATTAAAATCGGACGCATATATCAAATGCGAAGTACTGAAGTAATGGCGTTTGTAATAATACAAATGTCGGATTAAAAGTAATTCCACTAATTCTCTAGAAATATATGGTCACATACACACCCATATAGGCAATGAATTATTTTTAATGATTTGTGGAAATCTCCACCCTTTGCCTGATGACGGTTGCGAGACCGGAAACACGTGTAGCAAAATTATGGAACTACTATAACCTCTTCTTTTTAAATATATATATATATATATATATATATATATATATATTTAATGAATGTATATATATATAATGTATGTATGTATATATATATATATATATGTCTCCGAATAAAAATCAAAGAAAACCTTGTCTTAACCGTCGCGTTTCATCGTCGGCGGGACTTTATCAAGGCAAATAGGACGGTTTTATTTTGTATATTCAAATTAGTATTTAAATTATTTTAGTTTGGGTTTAATTTATGTGTTTTCTATTTTGAATAATATGAGGTTATGAATTTAAAATGGAAAAGCTTAATACAAATTATCAATATTTTAAAAAGAATTTAGAATTTTTTTCCTGTGTATAAACTTGTCGATTTTTTTAAAAGTACGGGCAATCATACACGATATTATCTGAAAATAAGACCGATGACTATAGTAAATTTAAAGCCAATATTCATAAAATTCAATAAAACATTAAATTACTGAGAATGTTTTCCTAAATTTTAAACATTACTGAGAACTTAAAAATAAATTTAAAAAGCACATATATAGCCTGTGCCTTTTTTAAGATATTAAATTTTACAGATATAGTTTCTGTAGAACAACACTGGATCTGTCATCACGCTGTCAAACACGTCAACATGACTCCTGTCGAGTTAAAAACGCAGTTACTGCCGGGATAATAAATGTATTTCTGCTGTATTTTTAAGTTAAAGAAAATAATATTTGTGTCAAACCAGATTAATTATACTTTAAATCACCTAATATTCCCCAGAGAAAGATTAAGAAAAGTATATTTTATTTTTTGAAGATTTTTTAATAAAGAGAATTACATTGTGTTGAAAAAGTGGCGCTAATCAGCTATTTCAGAAAAAAAAAATCCTTTTAGTCAATTTAAATTAGTTTTTGAAATTAAATAAAAGCTTCAAGAAAGATTTTTTCATTTTGAAATATTAATATCTATTGCGTTTATTATGGAGGTCTCTATGCAAAATATTTGTGATAAGCGTCATCGAACAATTTCAAATTAGATTATGACAAGTAAATTAAATGGTCGTCAAAAATTAACATTTTCTTTACAGAGAATTAAATTATTTTTTTTTTTTAAAGAAATGTATGTTTCCTGAAAATAAATGCCAATTTTACACTCTGACGAGTGGATACTATATCCGCGAGACTCCGAATCTGGAAATATAAGGTGGATATTTCATTTTATTTGTTCATTTATTTGTTCTTAAACGCAGTATTCAGGCCAAGGATGAAACAGACTGTCACGGCCCAGTGTTGACGTCAAAGTCCATTTTTATATTTACATACGTTCTATTCCTGATATATATATATGTGTGTGTGTGTGTGTGAAATGTGTATATATATATATATATATATATATATATATATATATATATATATATATATATATATATATATATATATATATATATATATAAATAAAAACAGATTGCTTTAAGGTTCCATATAATAAATTATTTCACCACAGCCCTTTTAAAGGACCACGGATCATCAGACTTTACTTCCAAAGATTGAAAGATTTTTTCGTTTCAATCTGTGGAAGTAAAGTCTGATGATCCGCGGTCCTTTAAAAGGGCTGTGGTGAAATAATTTATTATATGGAACCTTAAAGCAATCTGTTTTTATTTAAATTATTAACTCTGATTTACATTGAGCTCTCTGGATTTTATCCTCCTTGGGTCTACCCATACGGATTACCTAGTTTTTCGTAAACTATATATATATATATATATATATATATATATATATATATATATATATATATATATATATATATATGCAGTTTATTATTTATATTATTTATATATTATATATGTGCGGTACTTATTGGAAAGCGCTCAATATCACTGATAGAGATAACATATTTAGTTGGACTGATTTAAATTTGTGACCCTGGGTTTCACGATATTTGCGATCGTCAGATGAAATGTGTATGTAAATAAATATTTGAAATGTGCATGTATATAAATATATGTGACGATCGCAAAAGCGTGAAACCCAGGGTCACAAACTCACATCAATCCAACTATATATATATATATATATATATATATATATATATATATATATATATATATTTGTGTATTTAGGCAGCAATCCTTTTTTCATGCACATTTCAATGAAAATGGCTAAATGTATAGCCAAAAGCGCCCGGATAAAAAGAACATTCAGACAGTTTTTATATAATTTATCATCCGAAAAGAAAAAAAATGATTAGATCGCATGAGAAATTGTATAAAAAAAATTAATAAAAGCACCTTGTCTGTCGTATTCAATGAAATGTGCATATATATGCATATATATATATATATATATATATATATATATATATATATATATATATATGTATAAGCCTGTTAGGTAGGTAGCGATATTCCTCTATCCTTATTGCTTTTAATGTAACCTGTGAGTGACAAATTCTCCAAGCATTCTTTCCTCATTATATGTCCTTTTGTTTCGATTTTCCTTAAAATACACTCGTTGCTGAACGCAAACACAGATTGCTATTGTTTAGCAGTTCGGTTTTCTGTTTTTCGTTTCCAAGGAAAAATATTTCCGTTGATTTAGCAATGGATCGAAAACTCCACCTCGAAATACGGCAGGAAAACTCCGATATGGAGCTTATTTGTTCCACTTGGATATTTCAATAAATATGGCCTCCACGAAATTCAGACACACGATATCGACATTGACACCGGTCCTCGACTCACCCCAGAATTATGCGCTGTCCACTCACTGGAACCGATGTTATTGCTCGAGAAAGCGAAAAATATTCACAAGAGGCGAAATAGCGGCGCTATTTTTCATTCCTGTCACAGGTCCATGGCATCTATTTTATTTGTTATTTATATTATTTAATTGTTTTATTCTGTTTTATATCTCTTTTGGTGGGGGGGGGGGAGCAGATGAAGGCGGTTCTCGATTTTATTCACACCCAGTAACCTACCAAAAAATGGATCATGATTTATGGCATTGCGTTGCCCAGTCTTGTGAAAATTCACACCGTTTCCATATAGGATCACACTAAAACAAAAACAATAATTTTTATAATAACACAGAGAAAATGTGTATTACAAACCCTGTTTAATTTTACCAATATATTAAACATAAAATAACAGCCCATCAGTAATGCTTACATTCACTCCTGACCACTGACAATCCCTTTCTTCCTCATTTTCAATGCATTCCTATAGTAAAATCATTAGCAATGCATTTCCATTATACATATAATAGCCCAAATAATAAGACTTAACTTTTAATAATACTTGACAAGCAATAGAACTTCTTTTCTACCATTCTTGGATAAAAACGTTTCTTACAACCATTTCTAACAAACTAGAAAATTTTTCTTCAACCTGAAAGAGCTATAAAACTTACTTTCAACCATATTCAACGAACTATAAAATATATTTACAATACAATCAGTTTGGCTCTAAATGACCCATAGAGGTTGAAGGGTCGTTAAACTCAATCAATCACACATAGTAATAATAATTAGCAGATATAATAGCCTTACTTGAATTCTTTTTGGATGAAGTTTTAATTTGTTGAAGATTGTAGGTAGCTGGAAAGAAAGAAATCTGAAGATGCGAGAATTGTGAGAGAAGAAGCTATAAGAACAGAACTTACGGTGACATCTGCTGATCTATTGACGATTCAATTTTGATGAGTTTTTCTTTGATCCTATTTCTCTGGCTTTTACTCTTTGAATACCTTGAAGTAGATGAGATGTGCAGGAAAATAAACTGTTTGAATAGGTAAAGATGGTTGCTTCTAGCCAGTTCTGCGATTGGTTCATTTCCGGCTGGATTCCCGGGGCATTGGCGTTGTTCTGGGTTCGAACTGACGATCAAGCCTCAATCGATGGTCGTATGTACCTTCGATTAACTACTCTATGTATTTACAGCTGGAGTTTCGATAATATACGGCATCGGCTGATGCACTACTCAACGAAACCCTCATGCTAGCGTACTTAACTTGCAGATGTACGGAGGGCACCAGTATCATTTAAGAGCTTAGGAGCCCAATGCGTCTTAATCCGGCCTTGTCCCTACCCCCCATTAAATATAAGGATTTTGAAACTGAAATTAAAAAAAAAATAATACAGAACCTTCAGACTAATGTGCTACCTATTATAATTGGATAATTGGGTGTTTTTTTTGGGGGGCAGGTTCCCCTAAATATTAGTTTTATTCTTTGTTTCGATGGTCGTATGCACTTTCGGTTCCATCTATATTTACAGCTGGCGTTGCTCCGATGTACATCCTCGGCTGATATCCCTGTTTTTGCATTACTCACCGAGACCCCATAGTTAACTCGCAGATTTATGGTGGCACCAAAACTTTTCAAGTGCTTAGGACCATTGTGGGTCTTAATCTGGTTCTACCTACAACACACACTGTACTTGGAATTTGTTCTGGTAGCATGGGATCGTGAAGCTAACAAAAATATGTCTAAAATGTAATAGAAAAACGGCACATATGTCGTTGAATATGCCTATGTACAGATATCTGACTTCTTGGGTATGACGATAAACTATATCCGGCAGCAAGACTTCTGTACGGGAGATTTTGAATAGCATAATAATTACTGTTGTTCCCAGTCTTACCCTGACCCGGAGTGGTAGCACCTTTTTGGGTCCCATCTATGGGAAAATAGTTAACTCCCTAAACTGGGGTTAAAACACTATGAAAGTATAAAAATAGATTTTTATAGTAAAAATACTAGCAATGCATTTTTATAAACGAAATTACTAATACTCTCAAGAAAATTAAATTTTGGCATTCAATGACCCATGAGAAGTTGATATGCCGCTAAACGAACAAATATCTGAATATTTGAAATTCAATTAAAAAGTACTCCGATATATATATATATATATATATATATATATATATATATATATATATATATATATATATATATATATATTAGTCCCGAAGTCCGGTAGGGTTAGGTGTTGCTGGATAGTTTTTCTCTTAATTTTCTCCGAAACTAAAGCCACTATACAAAGCTTATAACGGCTAAAAAAATGTAAAAAGTATTAGACATTCGTTGTCTATTATATTTAACGATATATGTTTGAATAATTTCTGCCGCCCCAAATACAGACAGACAGACACACACTTTTTGTTTTCGCGCTCTCAAATTAGGGCGATTAGCTTTGATTGTTCTGTCTATGCGTATTGTGAAGTCTCCTAAAATTGTTACAGGTTCGATCTCTGTAATCGGGTCTGGGTGCTGTTCATACCAATATCTTGCAGTTTTCCTCTCCGTAATCGTTGCAGATTTTCCAGTGCAGATATTGGCCTACTCTATCATGCCATGTCTTATATTCAGTGGGTGCCACTACCGCTCAACCTGATACGAAATGGCCATTGTTTCGGGATATTTATCACAGAATCATCAATTTGGACTAACACAATTTTATTATTATTATTATTAATTATTATTATTAATTATTATTATTAACTGTTGTTATTATTAATTATTATTATTATTAATTATTATTATTATTAATTATTATTATTAATTATTATTATTATTATTAATTATTAATTTTATTATTGTTATTAAATATTATTATTATTAATTCTTATTATTATGAATTATTAATTTATTATTATTATTAAATATTATTATTATTATTATTAATTATTCTTAATATTAATTATTATTATTATTAATTATTATTAATGTTAATATTATTAATTATTATTATTATTAAATTATTATTATTAATTATTATTATTAATTATTATTAATTATTAATTTTATTATTATTATCATCATTAAATATTATTATTATTATTATTAAATTATTATTATTAATTATTATTATTAATTATTAATTTTATTATTATTATCATCATTAAATATTATTATTATTATTAATTATTATTATTATTTATTATAATTAATTATTATTAATTTTATTATTATTATTAATTATTGTTATTAATTGTTATTATTATTATTATTAATTTTTATTATTATTATTGTTATTAATTATTATTATTATTTATTTTATTATTATTGTTAATTATTATTATTATTAATTATTATTAATATTAATTTGTATATTATTTATTATTATTATTATTATTATTATTATTATTATCTTTTCTTGAGGAGATGCGAATTTCAATAATATCGGTATTAAATTGTTTATTTCTTGGGCATTGTGTTAAGAAAGTTGAAACGGGAATATTCTTACATCGCTACACATAGGATCGTCTCCTAAAATAGTTATTTTTCTCGATATGCCCGGCAGAGATCTAAGGTAATGTGTGACATTATTTCAACGGCTATAGAACAGGAATCAAATGATCCATCTAGCATTTCTGTGCGTGCGTTCGCTATCTCCGGGCCTTCCAAAACCTGATTAAAATATTGCTGCACTAACCAATCCCTTCTGCCCGAGGTCATTTGATACAAATCAATCGTCCCTGGCGGCAGATCTTCACCAACGAAGTGAATACAACAAAAGCTGGTGATAGATTTTCTACATTTCTCCAATCCTTATCTCCCCTGGGAATGCTAAATGACAGGAAAGAACATAGCTCTACACAACTTCCAATCATTTGTAGTTCTTTATTTCTGAGGTATTATGTACACTATTTATATTATTCGGACTATTGTCCTCATCTTTGTCGTCATATTTATTACAACATTTCGGCTGTTGTACGCTCCGGCCGTATTCAGGTGTTTGGGATGTCGAACTGAATTCTTTATTCCGCTCACTGTAGTAGACTGTTCTAGTTCCACGTGTCATGTTTTTAATGGATGTCAGTTATCAGTTATCTCCTGTTAATTCCCCTTTGAATGTTCTCCACTGCCTTAACCGAGTATTGAACTCACAGTCTTTGGCTCCTGTCACTGCATCTATCTAACGCCTTTATCCACTGTGCCATGTGTCCTGGAACTGTCTACCTCCAGTGAGCGAAATAAAGGGTTCAGTTCAACATTCCAACCAACTGAAATGGCCAGAGCGTACAACGGCCGAAACTTTCTGAGCAATGCTTATCTTTTGATTGTCCCTGGCATTCCCTGTTCTGCCAACCATTTACACGAGCTCTTGAGGTAAGCTAACCGTCACTTTCATCTGTCCACCTTGCCTTCAATATTCCCTGTGAATGTCAGATTCGCTAGGTCCACTTTCCTCTCATTAAGCAACTTGTATTTTTCAACTGAATTTTTCAGATACTAAGCACAAGCGTCCATACAGATTCAATTTTCCTTAAAACTTCGTCATTGCTCAGACTTTAAGTCCATGGTATTCTCAGCACGTTTCTGTAGAAAGACATTTGTGTTGCTTCAAGTTCTCTTCTTCATCTGTGAGGAAATTGTCCAAATTCACTGCCATATAGGAGGATTGATATTACGTAGAGGTCACTACAATTTTCATTGTCTCTGTTGCTTCAAGTTTCCTTTTCATCTGTGAGGGTATTATCCAGCATTCATTGGCATATAAGCGAACTGTTATTACGTAACAGTTCACAACTCTTTTCTTTGCTTCAAGTCTCTTCTTTATCTGTGAGATTGTTTAGAATTCACTGCCATATAGGAGGACTGATATTACGTAACAGTTCAGTACTCTTTTTTTGTTTCTGTTGCTTTAAGTCTCTTCTTCATCTGTGAGGAAATTGTCCAAATTCACTGCCATATAGGAGGATTGATATTACGTAGAGGTCACTACAATTTTCATTGTCTCTGTTGCTTCAAGTTTCCTTTTCATCTGTGAGGGGATTATCCAGCATTCATTGGCATATAAGCGAACTGTTATTACGTAACAGTTCACAACACTTTTCTTTGCTTCAAGTCTCTTCTTTATCTGTGAGATTGTTTAGAATTCACTGCCATATAGGAGGACTGATATTACGTAACAGTTCAGTACTCTTTTTTGTTTCTGTTGCTTCAAGTCTCTTCTTCATCTGTAAGGAGATTGTCCAGTATTCACTGACATATAGGAGGACTGATATTACATAACAGTTCAGTACTCTTTTCTTTGTTTCTGTTGCTACGAGTCTCTTTATCTGTGAGTAGATTGTACAGCATTCCCTGCCATATAGGTGGACTGATATTACGTAACATTTCAGTACTCTTTTTTGATTCTGTTGCTTCAAGTCATTTCTTTATCTGTGAGGACATTGTACAGCATTCACTGTCATATAGGAGGATTGATATTACGTAACAGTTCAGTACACTTTTCATTGTTTCTGTTGCTTCAAGTCTCTTCTTCATCTGTGAGAAAATTGTCCAGTATTCACTGCCATATGGGAGGACTGATATTACGTAACAGTTCAGTACTCTTTTCTTTGTTTCTCTTGCTTCAAGTCACCTTTTTATCCGTGAAGAGATTGTCCAGCATTCATCGCCATATAGGTGGGTTGATATTACGTTACAGTTCGGTACTCTTTTCTTTGTTCTGTTTCTTCATGTCTCTTTTTCATCTTTAAGGAGTCTGGCTAGCATTCAGTGCCATATAAGAGAACTGATTATAACGTAACTTTCCGGTACTTTTTTCTTTGTTTCTGTCGAAATACTTCTGTTTCTTAATATTTTCTTCAGTTTTTCCGCCATTCCAATGCGCCTGTTTATTTCGATGTCGCCTTTTCTGACCTTTGATGAACACATTTTGTTATGGGAACTTACCCATAATAATAATGGACTATTCCGGACATCATAAATACTGCGCCTCAAGATGGAGCAGCGTTCAGAGACAGAGAGTCAGAGACAGAGTCGAATCAGACGATTACTGTAAGACATTGGAATAGTGATACTTGTCGAGACAACATAGTTCACTCTAACCAAATCTGATAGTCATTACTAATACTTCTACTTCTTTGTACATATTTCTGTTTGTAATTGTTGTGATAGGATCCACCTAATCTGCATAAGTGACTACCAACTATATAAATAATGGTTGGTACCGGAAGACGAGGAGGAAGGAATCACGAGATCCAACTAGAGACTCTGATCGACTGCGACTAGTCAACACATTCTCCAGGAACGTCTTCCCAGAAATATACAGAAATACTATATGTACTTATTGTGTACACTTTCTTGTTATAATACATTCTTGTTCTAAGTACATTTTGTGTTGCATTATTATTCCATGCAATAGGCGAGATTCAACAATGAGTCAAGACTCAACAGTAATATATCTGTGTTATTCCATACCTGTGTTCGAGTTATTCGTCATTGGTTCTACCTTGGACCATCACCGTGGTACAAGGAAATTGGACCATAACAAGTGGCGACGAGGTAAGAAAAAATGAACTCTTTACACGGAGGACATACTTTTTTGCTATACGTCACACATAACAAGTTGCGATCTGGAAACCCCCAAACGAAAAACAAACTCTCTATGCGGAGGACATACCTTTTTTGCTAAACGTCGTACATAACAAGTTGCGATCTGGAAACCCCCAAACGAAAAACAAACTCTCTATGCGGAGGACATACCTTTTTTGCTAAACGTCGCACATAACAAGTTGCGATCTGGAAACCCCCAAACGAAAAACAAACTCTCTATGCGGAGGACATACCTTTTTTGCTAAACGTCGCACATAACAAGTTGCGATCTGGAAACCCCCAAACGAAAAACAAACTCTCTATGCGGAGGACATACCTTTTTTGCTAAACGTCGTACATAACAAGTTGCGATCTGGAAACCCCCAAACGAAAAACAAACTCTCTATGCGGAGGACATACCTTTTTTGCTAAACGTCGTACATAACAAGTTGCGATCTGGAAACCCCCAAACGAAAAACAAACTCTCTATGCGGAGGACATACCTTTTTTGCTAAACGTCGCACATAACAAGTTGCGATCTGGAAACCCCCAAACGAAAAACAAACTCTCTATGCGGAGGACATACCTTTTTTGCTAAACGTCGTACATAACAAGTTGCGATCTGGAAACCCCCAAACGAAAAACAAACTCTCTATGCGGAGGACATACCTTTTTTGCTAAACGTCGTACATAACAAGTTGCGATCTGGAAACCCCCAAACGAAAAACAAACTCTCTATGCGGAGGACATACCTTTTTTGCTAAACGTCGTACATAACAAGTTGCGATCTGGAAACCCCCAAACGAAAAACAAACTCTCTATGCAGAGGACATACCTTTTTTGCTAAACGTCGTACATAACAGTGGTCGACGAGCAAACTCTAAAAAAGTTCTACGCGAGATTTCTAAAAAAACAAGTTCTACGCGAACACACACACACAAAAAAAGATTTTTCTTTTTGGATATCAAATTTACTGGCAACAAAGGAATTTTTTTTTTGCGTACACAGGTTTCAGAATATCAGATTACACTAAGGTAAAATACGTACACAAATATACGTCAACATGGAAGATTTTAAGTCAACCATTGTGGAACTTATCAAAATCCAATTTGAACAGCAACAAAAGTACGAACAGAAACATCTTGAGTTACAAGAATTATTTCTACGTCTAATGTCAAATAAAGAGCAAAATTCCGAGAACGAAACCGTTCTCTCACAAGACGCTATTTGGAGCACTATCGAAGATTTCACGTACGCACCCGACGAAGATAAAACTTTTGCAAATTACTTCCGAAGGTACGAAGATCTATATGAATTTGACTACAAAGATTGGCCAGACGCACGAAAAGTACGTCTATTACTAAGAAAATTAGGCACATGCGAATATACAAAATTCGTAGATTATAGCCTTCCAAGAAAAACAAATGAGTTAACTTTCAAAGAAGCCATAAAACTGCTAACAGAACTTTTCAGCCATAATACCTCAATATTCCACAAAAGATGGAAATGTCTGAACCTTACAAAAAAGGACAGCGAAGATTAGATAACTTTCGCGTCTATTGTTAATATATATTGTGATGACTTCAAATTATCGGAACTCAGCGCTGACAATTTCGAATGCTTAATTTACGTCCAAGGCCTGGTTTCAATAAAAGACGCGGAAATGAGACGCAGAATTCCTTACTAAATTGGACAGTGAACAAGATTTGACACTTCAAAAACTAGCCGAAGACTGCCAGAGATGCATCAGTGTGAAGAAAGACTCAAAAGACATAAAAGAAGCTGGCACCGCGCACATGCATAAAGTACGAAGACCAACCAACTTTCCCTCCTCAGAAACAAACCAAACAAATTTCCCCCCTCAAAATCAGGTAAAACAAAATTTTCCACTTCTAAAACTAACAGTCAATATCAGAAAAAACTACTACCCAATCCATGCTATCGCTGTGGGACTTGGCATTGGTTTAAAGACTGTCCATACTATTTTAAAACTTGTCTAACATGCAAAAAAATAGGACATAAAAGTTCTCATTGTTGGAATAGAAGAGAAAGCAAAAGCAGAATAAGAATTACGAGGACTGACCAAGCGGATGAGACTAACATAAGAAAATACGTACAAGTTGAAATGCAAAACAGAAAAATCAGGCTACAGCTGGATTCTGGCCCAGACTTAATTATTATAAACCTACAAACATGGAGAAAACTGAACAAACCTGCCATGACAAGGCAGTGATGATAGCATGTTTCTGTTTACATGGAAGATTTCCAAGCAACGATAAACTCGTGCATATAAGATGCTGGAAGCGAAAATCGCACCGCAGCTCATGACGTCACACATGACGACGCGAGAGTGAAAACGAGAAGTATTAAGCACGGGAAGCCGTTGGTATAACCAATGGCTTCTGCTATAAATCATAGTCATTTAAGAATATTTGTGGAGATTTCATAGTTTATTTTGTTCAGGTTAGGTTTCAATCATTTCCTCCAAAGAAAGGTGACAGAGATCTTTGTAGATGAATGTAGAGAGAAATAAAGCGAGAGAGAGAGAGAGAGAGAGAGAGAAGGGAAGAGAAGGAGAGAGAGAGAGAAAGCAATTTCAATATTATTAGATATTTTGTCTAACATGCTGCAGTCCTGAGAAGAAACAGAGCAATAAAGAGAGATAGATAGTTAAGAGCCTCTGATAATACTCATAAAGAAATCATTCGGGAACTAAAGAGATGCCTATTTTGTTAATGGAAGATTGTACCAAGGCCATCTATCTGTATGCTAAAATCCTTTCGACAAAGAAAATTATTTCCTGGAACAGAGAATTCATTGCAGCGTTAGAGAAGCTGAAATTAGTTTCGCTGAGCGCAAATATATCTGAGAATGTGGCAAGTGAAAGGATTCTTCATTGGAGGAATTGGTACGAATACGACGAATGTTGTAGAGGAATAAAGAAGAAAAGGTGTGGAATTAACCATTTTGAAATATTCGCCGTGTGTGTTAGGGATTCTCTGCTTTCTTTCGTTCATTTTTCTGTGTCCCGACTATGACGCCCATTGTTTCCATCACACGCGCATGCGCATCTACTGACACATTATTTTCTCGCTTATTATGAAATTACAACAGAAAATAGAATATAATTGTCATCTTAAAAAGACTCTAAATTCTAAATTTCCCAGTACCCCTCTATCGCGCTTGTAGTCCGACCAACATAACAAAATTATTCCGATGAGGTCCTGAAGGACGAAACGCGTTACAAGCAAACTTTTTCCACTTTATCATTAATTTTCCCCAATATATATATATATATATATATATATATATATATATATATATATTATATAAATGGCTCAAACACTAATATTCCATGGTTATAATTTATTACATTGGAATCGTAATTACGATCCAATTCATCAGATCTCCAAGTTCAAAAAGAAATCGGAATATATAACTCCGGGCATAAAAAACAAAATTTTAGTGAGAGTGTATGTGTGGAAATGGGAAACAAGTGTGGCGGGAGGAATGTATGAAAGAGGTGTAATAGAAGAAAGAAGAACTGAAAGGTCCAAAGGTGAAGGTGGGGACTAAAATTTAACAGAGAGAAGTTTTAAAGAGAGGAGTTAAATAACGTTTTAAATGAGTGAGATACAGATAAATATGAATTATTTTCAGATGCATAAATCACTACCGATTCGCTGACCTAAAATTAAAATTAAAAAAAAAACAGACACCAGAAACTTGTGCATACATTTGTGGTGACATTACGCAGAATAAAAAACATTATGATCTAAACTTAAAATCCAGCCAATTCAAAATGCTGTTGCGTATGTGAAAATTTTCCGTCTGCTTTGCATTACTAACTCTATCTATCTATCTATCTATCTATCTATCTATCTATCTATCTATATATATATATATATATATATATATATATATATATATATATCACGCACACATGATGGAATGGATAACGTATGAGTAAGTGTTTGTTTCTGCTTGCTTAGAAATGGAGACGACTTCAAGACGGTGGTCTAATACCATGAATATGCACACTAAACAGAAGCTGCTAATTTCTCAGGCAGTGTTTGCGCATGCGTAACGTCTGCTTTTTCCCGGTTGGGAAGAAATCATCAGAAAAAGTAGAAACTTGTCGTATTTACGCTATGTTGCTTCTGTCAACGACTACACAGTTTAGCTTCGACCATCTCAGAATCACCAAAGTCTGACTAATTCTGTCAGTTTTCGCGGAAAAAAACAACACGGCTAGTGCGCCTAAGAGGTGTGGGGTGGGTAAATCATCTCTATCGAAGTCAACCATATTCATAAAGACAGCTGATTGGAAATTCCTGGAACTGAGAAAAAATATGAAGCCTGAGATAGGCGTACTTGGAAACGCGCCAAAATCGCTCGAATCGAAATTGGCTGAATTCGAGAAAGAATTGATATTGTCCACGCCATAGCATTTCTGGAATCTACAAGGATACTGAGGCAGGTGCTGGAGAAACTGGTATGAACATCGCCCAGACACAATTAAAGAGATAGGGCATTTAACAATTTTATGGGATTTTACAATACAGGCAGAACAATCAAAGCTAATCGGTCAGACATCGTTATCCAAGACCACAAGAACAGAAAGTGCTTTCTTATCGACATGGCAGTCCATGCAGATTGTAACGTACGTTTGAAGATATTTAAAAAAGAAACTATCAAAATACAAGGATCTTGAAGTGGAAATCTCAAACAATTGGCATTTCTGTTGTAGTTGGAGACTTCGGATTCATTGAAAAAGACTTAAGGAATGGATTCCCGGTAGCCCATGCCGTAAAGAAATACAAATAATTGTACTTACAAGTACACCTCACACATTACGAAGAGCTTTATCTATGAAAAATGTGTGTGTTCTTTTTTTTTTTTTATAAAATAATCAGTGGAAAATGTTATGAAGCCATTTCTGACTTTAGGTCTCTGGTTCGGAGACGAAGGGAAATGATTATACAACCTCAAAGGAAATAATAATAATAATAATAAAAATTAATTCAGTTGATGGTGTTGGTTGATAGCTAAACAGTTTTTTGAAAATCCAAAAAACAAATGCACCCCCCTCAATAGGTAAAAGGTAAAGGAAAAAGCGAAACATAAGAGTTAAGAAAAAAATAAAAGACAGCACGTCATAACTCCAAAGAAAAAAAGAATAGAATAGAATAGAATAGAATAGAAAAACAAATAGTAGAAAGATCTCCATGAATACGGAAAAAAAAGAGAAAGAAAGAAAGAAGGAACAAAAGAAGACAGTTGTTGGTAACAATTCAGACAATGAAAGAATGTTAACATTAAGATAAAAATAAAAGTCATTGAAACAAAGCAAGTTCAGTCGACCATTGATGACAATTCCAGAACTACGTAACTATAAACAATTTTTCTATCCTCTGCCAGCCGCTATGATGGAGAAAGCATTACCTCGAACCGTCGCCAGTGAGACACGCTGCAAGAGCCACTCCGTTTCACGAGGCTCGTTCCTTAATCGAGACGCAATCGCCTCAATCCTCCGAAGGAACGCCATCGAACGAGGGCCAATAACCTCTGAAGTCTCCACTGCCACAGGAGTAAAAAAAAATCTATCAGCAAGAGAAGAATATTTAGCTATAATAATAATAATAATAATAATAATAAAGAATCATATGAAAGGACTTGAAGATTTGAGAAGACTTGCAACTCAATTTCCGGTAATAACCACCAAGGATATTGTGTGAATATGAAAATGTATGAAATAATAATAATAATAATAATAATAATAATAATAATAATAATAATAATAAGGACCTTGAAACAGAAATCTCAAAAATGTGGCACATGGGAACATCAACAATCCCCCGTTGTAGTTGGAGCCCTAGGATTGGTTGGAAAAGATTCCAGTAGACTAATTGAAAGGATCCCTTGAAGTACATGACTTAAAGAAATACAAAAAAAAAATTGTTCTCACGAGTACAGCCCACACCTTACGAAGGGCTTTATCTATGTAATTTTTTTTGTTTGTTTTATTTACAGTGGAAAATGTCATGGTGCCATTTCTCACCTTAGCTCCCTGGGCGGGACCCGGAAAGAAATGAGTACACATCAGAAATGAAAGGAAAAAAATAAAGATAATAATAATAATAATGATGATAATAATACATCCGGGTGCTACGACAAGCATGACACTGATGGCTTCTGCTCTTAATTGTTTGGAGGTGTTATCATGTATATTTTTCGGTCTTGGAGAATTAAGATAGTCTTCCGTAAGATGGTCCCATTCGGTTACTACAGATTCACTTTTGAGTTGTCTGGCCCTAACCATCTGGGCGTGTCCCACCGGGCTAGACGTTGTACGCATCTCTGTCCATGGGTGGGAGTAGAGAAAGAGAATTCAGGCTGAGCACCGATAAATGTGTTTCTTTTGAAGTTTGAGAGATGAGGCAGCGAAGGCGACAAGATAATCCCATTTGAATGCTTGGGAACAATTGGAGACCATCTGAATAGACTGGGTCGTCCGACCTGATGGTGCTTCTAACCGAGAACTACCCACAAAGTTATGTACTTCCTTCATCAAAACCTTTCCTCCTATTGGGCAGATTTCGTTGTGATGCATATGTATCATATGCACATATCAGACTGGGCGACATGAGGCTTTTTCATGCCTTCTTTTATTTGTAGATATGTGGTACTAAACGGGATATTAAGAGTAGCCCATTTTAATTCGCTAACACAAAACATGTATAGGGTAAAATCACCAATCAGATAAGAACAGAAGGCAGGAAAGCAATGTCTGGTGAGGCATCATTATAATTAGGATAATAATAATAATAATTATTATTATTATTATTATTAATAGTAGTAGTAGCAACAGCAGCAGCACTAGCAGTAGTAGTGGAGGTAGTAGTAGTAGTGGCGAGTCTTCAGTATTTATCTTCTAAAACTAAAGTACAAATCCTTTTTTTTCGTATAAAAATTCAGAAACCAGAATTGAGTTTATTTAATAATAATTCAGGAGTTGACATATATATCTAATGTAAATGCATTGCTAATGATTTTACTATAGGAATGCATTGAAAATCAGGAAGAAAGGGATTGTCAGTGGTCAGGAATGAATGCAAGCATTACTGATAGAATAGGGCTATTATATGTATAATGTAAATGCATTGCTAATGATTTTACTATAGGAATGCTTTGAAAATGAGGAAGAAAGGGATTGTCAGTGGTCAGGAATGAATGCAAGCATTACTGATAGAATAGGGCTATTATATGTATAATGGAAATGCATTGCTAATGATTTTACTATAAGAATGCATTGAAAATGAGGAAGAAAGGGATTGTCAGTGGTCAGGAATGAATGCAAGCATTACTGATAGAATAGGGCTATTATATGTATAATGGAAATGCATTGCTAATGATTTTACTATAAGAATGCATTGAAAATGTAGAAGAAAGGGATTGTCAGTGGTCAGGAATGAATGCAAGCATTACTGATAGAATAGGGCTATTATATGTATAATGTAAATGCATTGCTAATGATTTTACTATAGGAATGCATTGAAAATGAGGAAGAAAGGGATTGTCAGTGGTCAGGAATGAATATAAGCATTACTGATAGAATAGGGCTATTATATGTATAATGTAAATGCATTGCTAATGATTTTACTATAGGAACACATTGAAAATGAGGAAGAAAGGGATTGTCAGTGGTCAGGAATGAATGCAAGCATTACTGATAGAATAGGGCTATTATATGTATAATGGAAATGCATTGTTAATGATTTTACTATAAGAATGCATTGAAAATGTAGAAGAAAGGGATTGTCAGTGGTCAGGAATGAATGCAAGCATTACTGATAGAATAGGGCTATTATATGTATAATGTAAATGCATTGCTAATGATTTTACTATAGGAATGCTTTGAAAACGAGGAAGAAAGGGATTGTCAGTGGTCAGGAATGAATGCAAGCATTACTGATAGAATAGGGCTATTATATGTATAATGTAAATGCATTGCTAATGATTTTACTATAGGAATGCATTGAAAATGAGGAAGAAAGGGATTGTCAGTGGTCAGGAATGAATGCAAGCATTACTGATAGAATAGGGCTATTATATGTATAATGGAAATGCATTGCTAATGATTTTACTATAAGAATGCATTGAAAATGTAGAAGAAAGGGATTGTCAGTGGTCAGGAATGAATGCAAGCATTACTGATAGAATAGGGCTATTATATGTATAATGTAAATGCATTGCTAATGATTTTACTATAGGAATGCATTGAAAATGAGGAAGAAAGGGATTGTCAGTGGTCAGGAATGAATGCAAGCATTACTGATAGAATAGGGCTATTATATGTATAATGGAAATGCATTGCTAATGATTTTACTATAAGAATGCATTGAAAATGTAGAAGAAAGGGATTGTCAGTGGTCAGGAATGAATGCAAGCATTACTGATAGAATAGGGCTATTATATGTATAATGTAAATGCATTGCTAATGATTTTACTATAGGAATGCATTGAAAATGAGGAAGAAAGGGATTGTCAGTGGTCAGGAATGAATGCAAGCATTACTGATGGAATAGGGCTATTATATGTATAATGGAAATGCATTGCTAATGATTTTACTATAGGAATGCATTGAAAATGAGGAAGAAAGGAATTGTCAGTGTTCAGGAATGAATGCAAGCATTACTGATAGAATAGGGCTATTATATGTATAATGGAAATGCATTGCTAATGATTTTACTATAAGAATGCATTGAAAATGTAGAAGAAAGGGATTGTCAGTGGTCAGGAATGAATGCAAGCATTACTGATAGAATAGGGCTATTATATGAATAATGTAAATGCATTGCTAATGATTTTACTATAGGAATGCATTGAAAATGAGGAAGAAAGGGATTGTCAGTGGTCAGGAATGAATGCAAGCATTACTGATAGAATAGGCCTATTATATGTATAATGTAAATGCATTGCTAATGATTTTACTATAGGAATGCATTGAAAATGAGGAAGAAAGGGATTGTCAGTGGTCAGGAATGAATGCAAGCATTACTGATAGAATAGGGATATTATATGTATAATGGAAATGCATTGCTAATGATTTTACTATAAGAATGCATTGAAAATGTAGAAGAAAGGGATTGTCAGTGGTCAGGAATGAATGCAAGCATTACTGATAGAATAGGGCTATTATATGTATAATGTAAATGCATTGCTAATGATTTTACTATAAGAATACATTGAAAATGTAGAAGAAAGGGATTGTCAGTGGTCAGGAATGAATGCAAGCATTACTGATAGAATAGGGCTATTATATGTATAATGTAAATGCATTGCTAATGATTTTACTATAAGAATGCATTGAAAATCAGGAAGAAAGGAATTGTCAGTGGTCAGGAATGAATGCAAGCATTACTGATAGAATAGGGCTATTATATGTATAATGTAAATGCATTGCTAATGATTTTACTATAAGAATACATTGAAAATGTAGAAGAAAGGGATTGTCAGTGGTCAGGAATGAATGCAAGCATTACTGATAGAATAGGGCTATTATATGTATAATGTAAATGCATTGCTAATGATTTTACTAAAGGAATGCATTGAAAATCAGGAAGAAAGGGATTGTCAGTGGTCAGGAATGAATGCAAGCATTACTGATAGAATAGGGCTATTATATGTATAATGTAAATGCATTGCTAATGATTTTACTAAAGGAATGCATTGAAAATGTAGAAGAAAGGGATTGTCAGTGGTCAGGAATGAATGCAAGCATTACTGATAGAATAGGGCTATTATATGTATAATGTAAATGCATTGCTAATGATTTTACTAAAGGAATGCATTGAAAATGTAGAAGAAAGGGATTGTCAGTGGTCAGGAATGAATGCAAGCATTACTGATAGAATAGGGCTATTATATGTATAATGTAAATGCATTGCTAATGATTTTACTAAAGGAATGCATTGAAAATGTAGAAGAAAGGGATTGTCAGTGGTCAGGAATGAATGCAAGCATTACTGATAGAATAGGGCTATTATATGTATAATGTAAATGCATTGCTAATGATTTTACTAAAGGAATGCATTGAAAATGTAGAAGAAAGGGATTGTCTGTGGTCAGGAATGAATGCAAGCATTACTGATAGAATAGGGCTATTATATGTATAATGTAAATGCATTGCTAATGATTTTACTAAAGGAATGCATTGAAAATGTAGAAGAAAGGGATTGTCAGTGGTCAGGAATGAATGCAAGCATTACTGATAGAATAGGGCTATTATATGTATAATGTAAATGCATTGCTAATGATTTTACTAAAGGAATGCATTGAAAATGTAGAAGAAAGGGATTGTCAGTGGTCAGGAATGAATGCAAGCATTACTGATAGAATAGGGCTATTATATGTATAATGTAAATGCATTGCTAATGATTTTACTATAAGAATACATTGAAAATGTAGAAGAAAGGGATTGTCAGTGGTCAGGAATGAATGCAAGCATTACTGATAGAATAGGGCTATTATATGTATAATGTAAATGCATTGCTAATGATTTTACTATAAGAATACATTGAAAATGTAGAAGAATGGGATTGTCAGTGGTCAGGAATGAATGCAAGCATTACTGATAGAATAGGGCTATTATATGTATAATGGAAATGCATTGCTAATGATTTTACTATAAGAATGCATTGAAAATGAGGAAGAAAGGAATTGTCAGTGGTCAGGAATGAATGCAAGCATTACTGATAGAATAGGGCTATTATATGTATAATGGAAATGCATTGCTAATGATTTTACTATAAGAATGCATTGAAAATCAGGAAGAAAGGAATTGTCAGTGGTCAGGAATGAATGCAAGCATTACTGATAGAATAGGGCTATTATATGTATAATGTAAATGCATTGCTAATGATTTTACTATAGGAATGCATTGAAAATGTAGAAGAAAGGGATTGTCAGAGGTCAGGAATGAATGCAAGCATTACTGATAGAATAGGGCTATTATATGTATAATGTAAATGCATTGCTAATGATTCTACTATGAAAATGCATTGAAAATGAGGAAGAAAGGAATTGTCAGTGGTCAGGAATGAATGCAAGCATTACTGATAGAATAGGGCTATTATATGTATAATGGAAATGCATTGCTAATGATTTTACTATAAGAATGCATTGAAAATCAGGAAGAAAGGAATTGTCAGTGGTCAGGAATGAATGCAAGCATTACTGATAGAATAGGGCTATTATATGTATAATGTAAATGCATTGCTAATGATTTTACTATAGGAATGCATTGAAAATGTAGAAGAAAGGGATTGTCAGAGGTCAGGAATGAATGCAAGCATTACTGATAGAATAGGGCTATTATATGTATAATGTAAATGCATTGCTAATGATTCTACTATGAGAATGCATTGCAAATGAGGAAGAAAGGAATTGTCAGTGGTCAGGAATGAATGCAAGCATTACTGATAGAATAGGGCTATTATATGTATAATGTAAATGCATTGCTAATGATTTTACTATAAGAATGCATTGAAAATCAGGAAGAAAGGAATTTTCAGTGGTCAGGAATGAATGCAAGCATTACTGATAGAATAGGGCTATTATATGTATAATGTAAATGCATTGCTAATGATTTTACTATAGGAATGCATTGAAAATCAGGAAGAAAGGGATTGTCAGCGGTCAGGAATGAATGCAAGTATTACTGATAGAATAGGGCTATTATATGTATAATGTAAATGCATTGCTAATGATTTTACTATAAGAATGCATTGAAAATCAGGAAGAAAGGAATTGTCAGTGGTCAGGAATGAATGCAAGCATTACTGATAGAATAGGGCTATTATATGTATAATGTAAATGCATTGCTAATGATTTTACTATAAGAATGCATTGAAAATCAGGAAGAAAGGGATTGTCAGTGGTCAGGAATGAATGCAAGCATTACTGATAGAATAGGGCTATTATATGTATAATGTAAATGCATTGCTAATGATTTTACTAAAGGAATGCATTGAAAATGTAGAAGAAAGGGATTGTCAGTGGTCAGGAATGAATGCAAGCATTACTGATAGAATAGGGCTATTATATGTATAATGTAAATGCATTGCTAATGATTTTACTATAAGAATACATTGAAAATGTAGAAGAAAGGGATTGTCAGTGGTCAGGAATGAATGCAAGCATTACTGATAGAATAGGGCTATTATATGTATAATGTAAATGCATTGCTAATGATTTTACTATAAGAATACATTGAAAATGTAGAAGAATGGGATTGTCAGTGGTCAGGAATGAATGCAAGCATTACTGATAGAATAGGGCTATTATATGTATAATGGAAATGCATTGCTAATGATTTTACTATAAGAATGCATTGAAAATGAGGAAGAAAGGAATTGTCAGTGGTCAGGAATGAATGCAAGCATTACTGATAGAATAGGGCTATTATATGTATAATGGAAATGCATTGCTAATGATTTTACTATAAGAATGCATTGAAAATCAGGAAGAAAGGAATTGTCAGTGGTCAGGAATGAATGCAAGCATTACTGATAGAATAGGGCTATTATATGTATAATGTAAATGCATTGCTAATGATTTTACTATAGGAATGCATTGAAAATGTAGAAGAAAGGGATTGTCAGAGTTCAGGAATGAATGCAAGCATTACTGATAGAATAGGGCTATTATATGTATAATGTAAATGCATTGCTAATGATTCTACTATGAAAATGCATTGAAAATGAGGAAGAAAGGAATTGTCAGTGGTCAGGAATGAATGCAAGCATTACTGATAGAATAGGGCTATTATATGTATAATGGAAATGCATTGCTAATGATTTTACTATAAGAATGCATTGAAAATCAGGAAGAAAGGAATTGTCAGTGGTCAGGAATGAATGCAAGCATTACTGATAGAATAGGGCTATTATATGTATAATGTAAATGCATTGCTAATGGTTTTACTATAGGAATGCATTGAAAATGTAGAAGAAAGGGATTGTCAGAGGTCAGGAATGAATGCAAGCATTACTGATAGAATAGGGCTATTATATGTATAATGTAAATGCATTGCTAATGATTCTACTATGAGAATGCATTGCAAATGAGGAAGAAAGGAATTGTCAGTGGTCAGGAATGAATGCAAGCATTACTGATAGAATAGGGCTATTATATGTATAATGTAAATGCATTGCTAATGATTTTACTATAAGAATGCATTGAAAATCAGGAAGAAAGGAATTTTCAGTGGTCAGGAATGAATGCAAGCATTACTGATAGAATAGGGCTATTATATGTATAATGTAAATGCATTGCTAATGATTTTACTATAGGAATGCATTGAAAATCAGGAAGAAAGGGATTGTCAGCGGTCAGGAATGAATGCAAGTATTACTGATAGAATAGGGCTATTATATGTATAATGCAAATGCATTGCTAATGATTTTACTATAAGAATGCATTGAAAATCAGGAAGAAAGGAATTGTCAGTGGTCAGGAATGAATGCAAGCATTACTGATAGAATAGGGCTATTATATGTATAATGTAAATGCATTGCTAATGTTTTTACTATAGGAATGCATTGAAAATGAGGAAGAAAGGGATTGTCAGTGGTCAGGAATGAATGCAAGCATTACTGATAGAATAGGGCTATTATATGTATAATGGAAATGCATTGCTAATGATTTTACTATAAGAATGCATTGAAAATGTAGAAGAAAGGGATTGTCAGTGGTCAGGAATGAATGCAAGCATTACTGATAGAATAGGGCTATTATATGTATAATGGAAATGCATTGCTAATGATTTTACTAAAGGAATGCATTGAAAATGAGGAAGAAAGGGATTGTCAGTGGTCAGGAATGAATGCAAGCATTACTGATAGAATAGGGCTATTATATGTATAATGTAAATGCGTTGCTAATGATTTTACATTAAGAATGCATTGAAAATCAGAAAGAAAGGAATTGTCAGTGGTCAGGAATGAATGCAAGCATTACTGATAGAATAGGGCTATTATATGTATAATGTAAATGCATTGCAAATGATTTTACATTAAGAATGCATTGAAAATCAGAAAGAAAGGAATTGTCAGTGGTCAGGAATGAAGGCAAGCATTACTAATATAATAAGGCTATTATATGTATAATGGAAATACATTGCTAATGATTTTACTATAAGAATGCATTGAAAATGAAGAAGAAAGGGATTGTCAGTGGTCAGGAATGAATGCAAGCATTACTGATAGAATAGGGCTATTATATGTATAATGTAAATGCATTGCTAATGATTTTACATTAAGAATGCATTGAAAATCAGAAAGAAAGGAATTGTCAGTTGTCAGGAATGAATGCAAGCATTACTGATAGAATAGGGCTATTATATGTATAATGTAAATGCATTGCTAATGATTTTACATTAAGAATGCATTGAAAATCAGGAAGAAAGGGATTGTCAGTGGTCAGGAATGAATGCAAGCATTACTGATAGAATAGGGCTATTATATGTATAATGTAAATGCATTGCTAATGATTTTACTATAGGAATGCATTGAAAATGAGGAAGAAAGGGATTGTCAGTGGTCAGGAATGAATGCAAGCATTACTGATAGAATAGGGCTATTATATGTATAATGGAAATGCATTGCTAATGATTTTACTATAAGAATGCATTGAAAATGTAGAAGAAAGGGATTGTCAGTGGTCAGGAATGAATGCAAGCATTACTGATAGAATAGGGCTATTATATGTATAATGTAAATGCATTGCTAATGATGTTACTATAAGAATGCATTGAAAATGAGGAAGAAAGGGATTGTCAGTGGTCAGGAATGAATGCAAGCATTACTGATAGAATAGGGCTATTATATGTATAATGTAAATGCATTGCTAATGATTTTACTATAAGAATGCATTGAAAATCAGGAAGAAAGGAATTGTCAGTGGTCAGGAATGAATGCAAGCATTACTGATAGAATAGGGCTATTATATGTATAATGTAAATGCATTGCTAATGATTTTACTATAGGAATGCATTGAAAATGAGGAAGAAAGGGATTGTCAGTGGTCAGGAATGAATGCAAGCATTACTGATAGAATAGGGCTATTATATGTATAATGGAAATGCATTGCTAATGATTTTACTATAAGAATGCATTGAAAATGTAGAAGAAAGGGATTGTCAGTGGTCAGGAATGAATGCAAGCATTACTGATAGAATAGGGCTATTATATGTACAATGTAAATGCATTTCTAATGATTTTACTATAGGAATGCATTGAAAATGAGGAAGAAAGGGATTGTCAGTGGTCAGGAATGAATGCAAGCATTACTGATAGAATAGGGCTATTATATGTATAACGTAAATGCATTGCTAATGATTTTACTATAAGAATGCATTGAAAATCAGGAAGAAAGGAATTGTCAGTGGTCAGGAATGAATGCAAGCATTACTGATAGAATAGGGCTATTATATGTATAATGGAAATGCATTGCTAATGATTTTACTATAGGAATGCATTGAAAATGAGGAAGAAAGGCATTGTCAGTGGTCAGGAAATTATGCAAGCATTACTGATAGAATAGGGCTATTATATGTATAATGTAAATGCATTGCTAATGATTTTACTATAAGAATGCTTTGAAAATCAGGAAGAAAGGAATTGTCAGTGGTCAGGAATGAATGCAAGCATTACTGATAGAATAGGGCTATTATATGTATAATGGAAATGCTTTGCTAATGATTTTACTATAGGAATGCATTGAAAATGAGGAAGAAATGGATTGTCATTGGTCAGGAATGAATACACGGTTTACATTGAATAGGGTTATTATATAATGTAAATGCATTGCTAATGATTTTAGTATCGGAATACATCGTAAATGAAGAAATAACTGTTGCTAGTGAATAGTCTGTGTGCAAGAATGTTCAATAAGACTCCATTATTCATTAGATCTCGGTCCGATTTTCATTGACGAAGAAAATGATTTTGCAGAGGCATTATTAGTAAGCATATTTGCCTAATCCCGCCACCATTAATGCCATCTGAATGGAAGAAATTTACAGAGACGAAGTAAAATGAATTTAAAAAAGAACGCAAGTAAAACGATCGAATGAAAGAAGAGCCCGCTCCTTCTAATTCGAAGGTAAATAGCAGATCAGTGATAGTCGCTCATAATTCACACATCTGTCCGTTGATATCTGTGAATTTATATTGTGATGTTGTGAGCAACGGTCTCTAGTAGCCGCCATTGACTCTACCTTTTTTTGCTCTCACAAAGCCGAACCACTGAGAACCAATCAAAATGCAGCTGGGCGGCGTGAAGCGAATGCACATGCGCCAAAGAGAACAGATATAGGTTATGGTGTATTTTTATTTATTTTATTATTTTGTTTTAGATAATTCATCCCAAACAAGGCGTTAATGCCACTAAGACTCAAGGGCTTCGTCGGACTGAAAGTAAATGAAAATAAACACCCCCCCCCCAAAATAAGAAACAGAATTAACCGGAAACATAATCCTAAATAGGAAACAAGGGATATAACTCTCCTCCTGTTCAAAGACCAAGGAGGGTAGCAGAAACTACAGCTGATGGCTTTTGGATGTATACTGGCGGAGAAAGCTTGTGCTCGACAAGTTTGTTTTTTTTCTCCAGAATTACATATCTATAAATCCACCATTCTCTTGCTGCCACATATGGTCCGGTTCTCCTGCTAGAGATTTCTTGATAAAATCCAGGAATCTGCAATATTATTGGTCCTGATCTGGCGTCTGTCCTTCAATCACTTTTCTGCCGCTGGAAAGTTGCCTTCCTGCGACTTTTCTATCAATAATTTCATGGTAATTGTTCGGATGAGCTCTTTGCTATGGTACCCAGACTTGATGAATTTAAGTGTATTTCTAGAACGGCGAAGAGGTCTCATGAATTTACAGTTGAGTTGGCTTTGATATAACCGTAATTTCTATGCTAACAGTTTCTTTTCTCGCACTTTTCCTCTCCTTTAACACCCGTCCGGATCCATGCATTCCAGTCAACTCGAAATTTAAATGCAATGTCAATAGTTATCTACTGTCATGATTACTCCACTTTCGTTCTTGCTCCTTAGTAATATTTCTTATTCTTCCATAGCCAATAACCGCCTGTGTCTTAGTGGCTTTACTGCCTTGCTTGGGGTGAGCTTGAGGTATTAGTGA
>OZ038519.1:43256145-43261145 GCA_964036315.1 Acanthosepion esculentum | reverse complement strand
ATGCATTCCTATAGTAAAATCATTAGCAATGCATTTCCATTATACATATAATCGCCCTATTCTATCAGTAATGCTTGCATTCATTCCTGACCACTGACAATTCCTTTCTTCCTGATTTTCAATGCATTCCTATAGTAAAATCATTAGCAATGCATTTCCATTATACATATAATAGCCCTATTCTATCAGTATTGCTTGCATTCATTCCTGACAACTGACAATCCCTTTCTTCCTCATTTTCAATGCATTCCTATAGTAAAATCATTAGCATTGCATTTCCATTATACATATAATAGCCCTATTCTATCAGTAATGCTTGCATTCATTCCTGACCACTGACAATCCCTTTCTTCCTCATTTTCAATGCATTCCTATAGTAAAATCATTAGCAATGCATTTCCATTATACATATAATCGCCCTATTCTATCAGTAATGCTTGCATTCATTCCTGACCACTGACAATTCCTTTCTTCCTGATTTTCAATGCATTCCTATAGTAAAATCATTAGCAATGCATTTCCATTATACATATAATAGCCCTATTCTATCAGTAATGCTTGCATTCATTCCTGACCACTGACAATCCCTTTCTTCCTCATTTTCAATGCATTCCTATAGTAAAATCATTAGCAATGCATTTCCATTATACATATAATAGCCCTATTCTATCAGTAATGCTTGCATTCATTCCTGACCACTGACAATTCCTTTCTTCCTGATTTTCAATGCATTCCCATAGTAAAATCATTAGCAATGCATTTACATTATACATATAATAGCCCTATTCCATCAGTAATGCTTGAATTCATTCCTGACCACTGACAATTCCTTTCTTCCTGATTTTCAATGCATAACTATAGTAAAATCATTAGCAATGCATTTCCATTATACATATAATAGCCCTATTCTATCAGTAATGCTTGCATTCATTCCTGGCCACTGACAATCCCTTTCTTCCTCATTTTCAATGCATTCCTATAGTAAAATCATTAGCAATGCATTTCCATTATACATATAATAGCCCTATTCTATCAGTAATGCTTGCATCCATGCCTGACCACTGACAATCCCTTTCTTCCTCATTTTCAATGCATTCCTATAGTAAAATCATTAGCAATGCATTTACATTATACATATAATCACCCTATTCTATCAGTAATGCTTGCATTCATTCCTGACAACTGACAATCCCTTTCTCCCTCATTTTCAATGCATTCCTATAGTAAAATCATTAGCAATGCATTTCCATTATACATATAATAGCCCTATTCTGTCAGTAATGCTTGCATTCATTCCTGACCACTGACAATCCCTTTCTTCCTGATTTTCAATGTATTCCTATAGTAAAATCATTAGCAATGCATTTCCATTATACATATAATAGCCCTATTCTGTCAGTAATGCTTCCATTCATTCCTGACAACTGACAATCCCTTTCTTCCTGATTTTCAATGCATTCGTATAGTAAAATCATTAGCAATGCATTTCCATTATACATATAATAGCCCTATTCTGTCAGTAATGCTTGCATTCATTCCTGACCAGTGACAATCCCTTTCTTCCTGATTTTCAATGCATTCCTATAGTAAAATCATTAGCAATGCATTTACACTATACATATAATAGCCCTATTCTATCAGTAATGTTTGCATTAATTCCTGACCACTGACAATCCCTTTCTTCCTGATTCCCAATGCATTCCTATAGTAAAATCATTAGCAATGCATTTACATTATACATATAATAGCCCTATTCTATCAGTAATGCTTGCATTCATTCCTGACCACTGACAATCCCTTTCTTACTGATTCCCAATGCATTCCTATAGTAAAATCATTAGCAATGCATTTACATTATACATATAATAGCCCTATTCCATCAGTAATGCTTGAATTCATTCCTGACCACTGACAATTCCTTTCTTCCTGATTTTCAATGCATAACTATAGTAAAATCATTAGCAATGCATTTCCATTATACATATAATAGCCCTATTCTATCAGTATTGCTTGCATTCATTCCTGACAACTGACAATCCCTTTCTTCCTCATTTTCAATGCATTCCTATAGTAAAATCATTAGCAATGCATTTCCATTATACATATAATAGCCCTATTCTATCAGTAATGCTTGCATTCATTCTTGACCACTGACAATCCTTTTCTTCCTCATTTTCAATGCATTCCTATAGTAAAATCATTAGCAATGCATTTCCATTATACATATAATCGCCCTATTCTATCAGTAATGCTTGCATTCATTCCTGACCACTGACAATTCCTTTCTTCCTGATTTTCAATGCATTCCTATAGTAAAATCATTAGCAATGCATTTACATTATACATATAATAGCCCTATTCTATCAGTAATGCTTGCATTCATTCCTGACCACTGACAATCCCTTTCTTCCTCATTTTCAATGCATTCCTATAGTAAAATCATTAGCAATGCATTTACATTGTACATATAATAGCCCTATTCTATCAGTAATGCTTGCATTCATTCCTGACCTCTTACAATCCCTTTCTTCCTGATTTTCAATGCATTCCTATAGTAAAATCATTAGCAATGCATTTCCATTATACATATAATCGCCCTATTCTATCAGTAATGCTTGCATTCATTCCTGACCACTGACAATTCCTTTCTTCCTGATTTTCAATGCATTCCTATAGTAAAATCATTAGCAATGCATTTCCATTATACATATAATAGCCCTATTCTATCAGTAATGCTTGCATTCATGCCTGACCACTGACAATACCTTTCTTCCTCATTTTCAATGCATTCCTATAGTAAAATCATTAGCAATGCATTTCCATTATACATATAATAGCCCTATTCTATCAGTAATGCTTGCATTCATTCCTGACCACTGACAATCCCTTTCTTCCTCATTTTCAATGCATTCCTATAGTAAAATCATTAGCAATGCATTTCCATTATACATATAATAGCCCTATTCTGTCAGTAATGCTTGCATTCATTCCTGACCACTGACAATCCCTTTCTTCCTCATTTTCAATGCATTCCTATAGTAAAATCATTAGCAATGCATTTCCATTATACATATAATAGCCCTATTCTATCAGTAATGCTTGCATTCATTCCTGACCACTGACAATCCCTTTCTTCCTCATTTTCAATGCATTCCTATAGTAAAATCATTAGCAATGCATTTCCATTATACATATAATAGCCCTATTCTATCAGTAATGCTTGCATTCATTCCTGACCACTGACAATCCCTTTCTTCCTCATTTTCAATGCATTCCTATAGTAAAATCATTAGCAATGCATTTACATTATACATATAATCACCCTATTCTATCAGTAATGCTTGCATTCATTCCTGACCACTGACAATTCCTTTCTTCCTGATTTTCAATGCATTCCTATAGTAAAATCATTAGCAATGCATTTCCATTATACATATAATAGCCCTATTCTGTCAGTAATGCTTGCATTCATTCCTGACCACTGACAATCCCTTTCTTCCTGATTTTCAATGTATTCCTATAGTAAAATCATTAGCAATGCATTTCCATTATACATATAATAGCCCTATTCTGTCAGTAATGCTTCCATTCATTCCTGACAACTGACAATCCCTTTCTTCCTGATTTTCAATGCATTCGTATAGTAAAATCATTAGCAATGCATTTCCATTATACATATAATAGCCCTATTCTGTCAGTAATGCTTGCATTCATTCCTGACCACTGACAATCCCTTTCTTCCTGATTTTCAATGTATTCCTATAGTAAAATCATTAGCAATGCATTTCCATTATACATATAATAGCCCTATTCTGTCAGTAATGCTTCCATTCATTCCTGACAACTGACAATCCCTTTCTTCCTGATTTTCAATGCATTCGTATAGTAAAATCATTAGCAATGCATTTCCATTATACATATAATAGCCCTATTCTGTCAGTAATGCTTGCATTCATTCCTGACCAGTGACAATCCCTTTCTTCCTGATTTTCAATGCATTCCTATAGTAAAATCATTAGCAATGCATTTACACTATACATATAATAGCCCTATTCTATCAGTAATGTTTGCATTAATTCCTGACCACTGACAATCCCTTTCTTCCTGATTCCCAATGCATTCCTATAGTAAAATCATTAGCAATGCATTTACATTATACATATAATAGCCCTATTCTATCAGTAATGCTTGCATTCATTCCTGACCACTGACAATCCCTTTCTTACTGATTCCCAATGCATTCCTATAGTAAAATCATTAGCAATGCATTTACATTATACATATAATAGCCCTATTCTATCAGTAATGATTGCATTCATTCCTGACCACTGACAATCCCTTTCTTCCTGATTCCCAATGCATTCCTATAGTAAAATCATTAGCAATGCATTTACATTATACATATAATAGCCCTATTCTATCAGTAATGCTTGCATTCATTCCTGACCACTGACAATCCCTTTCTTCCTGATTCCCAATGCATTCCTATAGTAAAATCATTAGCAATGCATTTCCATTATACATATAATAGCCCTATTCTATCAGTAATGTTTGCATTAATTCCTGACCACTGACAATCCCTTTCTTCCTGATTCCCAATGCATTCCTATAGTAAAATCATTAGCAATGCATTTACATTATACATATAATAGCCCTATTCTATCAGTAATGCTTGCATTCATTCCTGACCACTGACAATCCCTTTCTTCCTGATTCCCAATGCATTCCTATAGTAAAATCATTAACAATGCATTTACATTATACATATAATAGCCCTATTCTATCAGTAATGTTTGCATTAATTCCTGACCACTGACAATCCCTTTCTTCCTGATTCCCAATGCATTCCTATAGTAAAATCATTAGCAATGCATTTACATTATACATATAATAGCCCTATTCTATCAATAATGCTTGCATTCATTCCTGACCACACCACCTGCCTATATATATTTTTAATATTAATCGTAATAATTAAAAACCTTGTTACGACTAAAATT
>OZ038519.1:43233645-43253645 GCA_964036315.1 Acanthosepion esculentum | reverse complement strand
AAATTTAAATTTACAGAGCATTAATATTATAAATTAATAGATTTAAAATATGGTTTTACCGCTACACAGTGATGACCATGTTTCAGAAATGGAAGCTAAAGCCCCTGAATTTAATTTTGTTATTAAACCAAAGACATTAGTTCCATTTCCTCATCAAGCGAATTTTGGAGTAACTTACTTTTTAAAATTTACGGTTGTTAACGGCACAGGAAAGATTCATAGTTTGAGGGTTTCCAAGGTTACCGATAAATCCATTCATCTAGACAAGGGGTGGTAGAGGGTTCAATTTTTAATTTTCGTTGTCTCAGTTAATAGTTACATTTGAAAGCGGGGTTATGTTTAGGGATGGGTAGGGATGTATCTTTTAACAAATTCTGACATCCGCTAAATTCATGTCATCTGGGTTTATTTCTAACGGCAAAAATTCTTATGGTATTATTTCTATTTGTATATTTAAAGATTTTGAGGGACTGTTTAGGTTAGAATATGTTTTATCCACCTTTCTAAAAAGTTATTTTTAATATTTGATATACTATACTCCTAGTTAAAAACCAAGTAAATGTATTAGGATTACTTACAGTATTTAAAATTATTTATTCTTATCGAGTATAAGTAAATATTATTTTAATTTAATTTAATTTTATGTAAACTTTATGCCAATGACGGCAAAGGTGGTTAAATTATTTCACTAATTCAATAAACTTAGTATTATAAATGTATATATGTATGTATAAAGGACATTTAATGTTCAATATTATATTCTAACTTATTAATTTCACATGACTTTCGGTGTTCACTTGGATTCTTTCCAGTGTTTGAATTGCTTTGAGAGAGGTGTTATGGTTAGAGTACGTTTTATTTAATTACAATTTTAAAAGATATTTAGGTTAGAATCTGTTTTATTTAATTTCAATTTTAAAACATTTTTAAAAATTCTACTTTCAAATTTAACTTTTTAATTTTAATCGGCTATATTTCTTTATAAACCAAGTAAATGTAATATAATTATCTACATTATTTAAAATTATTTATACCCATCAAATATGAGTATGTATAATAATCAGGTAATTTTTTTTTTTTTTTTTTTTTTTTATAGATTATTTAAAGATTATTTAAAGAAAACTTTTGGCAATGACGACAAAAAATAGCTATTTCATTTCTCTGATTCAGTAAATTTTTATTTTTTATAAACTTAGTAATATATAGTTTCTCATGTATGCATAAAGGACATGGGTCATTTAATGACCTACATATTCTAGCTCTTCTTATTAACTTCCATTTCACTGTAGGTGTTTTATTGGATTCTTTTAGGTGCCAAAAGTACTTCGAAAGAGATGTTTGACTTTTATACTTATTTATCCTAAACGAGGATTGATGTTGGTAGAACCTCTTTTTGAACTCATGGCTAGTGCAACCTATATAAATTTTTATGTTTTCAGGATTTTCAACAGAAGATATATTACATTGGTATACTACTGATTCTATGCAACATTTATTTTGTAAAGGACAGTTTTGAGGGTTTCTACAATTACATAATTTTTGTTCACCCTCATTAGTTGTTTACTCCAAAATTCGCTTGATGAGGAAATGGAACTAATGTCTTTGGTTTAATAACAAAATTAAATTCAGGGGCTTTAGCTTCCATTTCTGAAACATGGTCATCACTGTGTAGCGGTAAAACCATATTTTAAATCTATTAATTTATAATATTAATGCTCTGTAAATTTAAATTTACATAGAGCACTATTGTGTAAAAATAAAAATATCTATAAGAACACCGGATTTTATATCTTACTGTTCTTTCCTTTTTATTTATATATACATACATTGGCTCCTAATCTAAGTCGAGCACTTTAAATCTTTATTTTTATCAGGAACATATGGAGAAAATAAATTTCGGAATTTCTCTGAAAAACATTCCTAATACAAACAAAAAGGAATATTTCGTTGCATTAATGCAAAAGACGGAGGAACTCATACGAAGGATGAGATGGAAGGCCTACTTCTTCCTTCAACGGAATGATTTACAAAATAAAAACAAGGAGGTTTACGGTTTTAAAAGCAAGAAAGCAGCACCATTTGTTCATAGTTTGTCGGCTTTTGAAAATGACCTTTTGGATATGATAAACAGCATAAACTTCAGGGAGAAAAAATGCCACTTCCAGAAACACCTAGATAGAATAGTGAAAGTAATAAACACTTCTGATAAAATTTTAATAAAGTCAGACAAAACTGGAAACTTTTATAAGGCAACCACGAAAGACTATTATGATCTATTCAATAAGGACTTACATAAGAACTACAAAAAAGCAAATAATAGTAACCTAAATATGGTCCAGAATATCAATAATAGTAGTAAAAAATCACTGATAAACTGAAGATCAGTGACAGAGTAGGTAAATTATCTGAAAAAGAGAGCTACATAACCTTAAAAGACCACAAACCAGATTTCGAGGCTAATCCAACTACAAGGATAATTAATCCTACAAGACCAGATATAGGAAAAATTAGTAAAATGATCCTTGAAAGGATAAATAAACAAATCAAAGATAAAATAGGCCTCAAACTTTGGATAAATACCGAAGACGTGATAAACTGGTTCACCTGTATAAAAGCAAAAAACAACTGTACACTAATGCAGTTCGATATTGAAAATTATTACCCATCAATATCTAAAGAACTGTTCTTGAATGCGTTGGACTTTGCCACCCAGTACACGGATATTACTGAGGATGAAAAGAACATTATATTAAATGCGAAGAAATCGGTACTGATCCATAATGGTGAGCAATGGGTAAAAAATTCATATGACCACTTTGACATCACAATGGGATCACTAGACTCAGCTGAGTCTTCTGATCTTATTGGTCTTTTTATTTTATACAACCTAACAGCGCATCGTGATATTGATTCAACTGACATTGGTCTATACAGGGACGATGGTCTCATGGTTATTAGGAATTCTACTAACTTCAGAATAGACAAAATTAGAAAGGCATTATATAAAGAATTTAAAAGCATGGGTTTAAAAATTACCGTTAGCACTAAAATTAAAAAAGTTAACTTCCTTGATATAACATTAGATTTAAAGAACAATACATACACACCTTATAAAAAACTCAATACGAATCCTGTATATATACACCCTAAATCAAATCACCCCTCATCTATAATTAAACATATACCTTTATCTATCCGAAAAAGAATTAGTACAAATTCAGCAAATGACAAGATTTTCGACGAACATATTAATTTCTATAATAAAGCTCTAAAAGATAGTGGCTACAAAAACCTAAAACTAACTTATATTAAAAATGAAAACGGTAAACATAAGAAAAACAGAAGCAGGAAAATAATTTGGTATACACCCCCATACAACCAAATGGTAAAAAACAAATTGGGACAAAAATTCCTTGAATTAATACTCAAGCATTTTCCCGGTGGAAGTAAACTTAGTACCATTTTCAATAGAAATACACTAAAATTAAGTTATAGCTGTACTGATAACCTAGAAAAGATAATTAAGAAACATAATACTAATATCTTAAATAAACACTTATACCAGAACCAAAAAATTGTAGACAAGGGAAAAATACAAACAACAACTAATGAGGGTGAACAAAAATTATGTAATTGTAGAAACCCTCAAAACTGTCCTTTACAAAATAAATGTTGCATAGAATCAGTAGTATACCAATGTAATATATCTTCTGTTGAAAATCCTGAAAACATAAAAATTTATATAGGTTGCACTAGCCATGAGTTCAAAAAGAGGTTCTACCAACATCAATCCTCGTTTAGGATAAATAAGTATAAAAGTCAAACATCTCTTTCGAAGTACTTTTGGCACCTAAAAGAATCCAATAAAACACCTACAGTGAAATGGAAGTTAATAAGAAGAGCTAGAATATGTAGGTCATTAAATGACCCATGTCCTTTATGCATACATGAGAAACTATATATTACTAAGTTTATAAAAAATAAAAATTTACTGAATCAGAGAAATGAAATAGCTATTTTTTGTCGTCATTGCCAAAAGTTTTCTTTAAATAATCTTTAAATAATCTATAAAAAAAAAAAAAAAAAAAAAATTACCTGATTATTATACATACTCATATTTGATGGGTATAAATAATTTTAAATAATGTAGATAATTATATTACATTTACTTGGTTTATAAAGAAATATAGCCGATTAAAATTAAAAAGTTAAATTTGAAAGTAGAATTTTTAAAAATGTTTTAAAATTGAAATTAAATAAAACAGATTCTAACCTAAATATCTTTTAAAATTGTAATTAAATAAAACGTACTCTAACCATAACACCTCTCTCAAAGCAATTCAAACACTGGAAAGAATCCAAGTGAACACCGAAAGTCATGTGAAATTAATAAGTTAGAATATAATATTGAACATTAAATGTCCTTTATACATACATATATACATTTATAATACTAAGTTTATTGAATTAGTGAAATAATTTAACCACCTTTGCCGTCATTGGCATAAAGTTTACATAAAATAAAATAAAATTAAAATAATATTTACTTATACTCGATAAGAATAAATAATTTTAAATACTGTAAGTAATCCTAATACATTTACTTGGTTTTTAACTAGGAGTATAGTATATCAAATATTAAAAATAACTTTTTAGAAAGGTGGATAAAACATATTCTAACCTAAACAGTCCCTCAAAATCTTTAAATATACAAATAGAAATAATACCATAAGAATTTTTGCCGTTAGAAATAAACCCAGATGACATGAATTTAGCGGATGTCAGAATTTGTTAAAAGATACATCCCTACCCATCCCTAAACATAACCCCGCTTTCAAATGTAACTATTAACTGAGACAACGAAAATTAAAAATTGAACCCTCTACCACCCCTTGTCTAGATGAATGGATTTATCGGTAACCTTGGAAACCCTCAAACTATGAATCTTTCCTGTGCCGTTAACAACCGTAAATTTTAAAAAGTAAGTTACTCCAAAATTCGCTTGATGAGGAAATGGAACTAATGTCTTTGGTTTAATAACAAAATTAAATTCAGGGGCTTTAGCTTCCATTTCTGAAACATGGTCATCACTGTGTAGCGGTAAAACCATATTTTAAATCTATTAATTTATAATATATATATATATATATATATATATATATATATATATATATATATATATATATTAGGTCATCCCATAAATTATGTCCAATTGCACAACTGTCTGGTTTTAATTAAATGCGTTTTTTAATCAGCATCTAATGATTGTGCTACTTGGAAGGAAAACATTCCATATTTATTATAAATATAAATTATATCTCTCTTACGATGCATCGAGCACTATTTTATTAGCAACAGTATACATATATATATATATATATATATATATATATATATATATATATATATATATATATGTATTGTCATCCACAAACAGACTGTTTCGCTGTATCATAGCTCATCAGTGGGTCTAGATGTCCGGTTCATATATATATATATATATATATATATATATATATATATATATATGTGTGTGTGTGTGTGTGTGTGTGTGTGCGCGTGTGTGTAGAAACGTTATGTTTAGTAGGAGCACAAATCGACAGGAATCGAACGTGCATCACATTTTACCCCAGAGAAACCACTTCTTAAGCTGAAGTGTGCTTTTCTCCCTCTCTCTTTATATATATATATATATATATATATATATATATATGTGTGTGTGTGTGTGTGTGTGTGTGTGTGTGTGTGTGTGTGTGTGTGCTTAAATAAGTTACAAAAATTATGTCTGCTTATTTTTAACATAATCCGTTCATATTCACGGATATTTTTCTGTGTATTACAATAAAATAATGCAAGAAATTCGCTGTAACAGTGCATTTCTTGCGGCATTGAGGGATTAAATAAGGATTTGTCCCTTCTCAGAGAGCATAATTTCCACAGGGAACCCGCTAACCAACCAACAACAACCACCTTCCTCGGAAGAGTAAGTCCCACTTCTTAATTTATTCCACCTATCGTTGAAAAAGGACAAAGGCGTGTCTCAAAATTCAGACTTTAAAAACTTTCTCTTACTCAGTTTAGCCAAAAGGCTAATATATAATATATAATAAATATAATCAATCATATTGCCAATATTGTTATCATTTTGTTGTTTTTTCATTCGTCAAATTTTATTAACTGGCCTATTAAACCTATATATATATATATATATATATATATATATATTGCATGTCCCGTTAAGGGAAAAACACAATAATAGAAATTGTGAATTACTACATTACTATTATATTCAGAAGTCTACTGTCGCATTACTATACGTTCGAAAAATTTTTCACTATTAATCATAAAACACCTTTGAAAAAAACATCTTTCGACAAATATCACATTCATTTTGAACCTTGGAATTTTAACCGAAATTACCTGAAATTGAGAAAAAATCCTGAGGATGGTAAATGTTTACCGAAAGTACTTGCAATATGGACAGAACATCCAATCTACTTTACAATTAATAAAAACAAGGATCGTGTCGTTCAGCGAGTGGTCAGTGTGTTAATACTTTATTTAATCTGTTAGTAAAATGACCAACAATACATTTTATAGCAACATGACATACAATATATTTTATAGCAAAATGACCAACAATATATTTTATAGCAAAATGACCAACAATATATTTTATAGCAAAATGACCAAGAATACATTTTATAGCAAAATGACTAACGATACATTTTATAGCAAAATGACCAACAATACATTTTATAGTAAAATGACCAACAATATATTTTATAACAAAATGACCAACAATATATTTTGTAGCAAAATGACCAACAATGCGTTTTAGTTGTAACTGAAGGTATACAATTGCGATCAAAATATATTTAATTGAAGTTATATAATTGTGTTCAAAATATTTAGATTTTGGCATTAAATAACCCATAGAGATGTTGATATGCCGCTAAACAAAATGACCAACAATACATTTTATCTGTAGTTGAAGGCATACAATTGCGTTCAAAATATATTTAGTTGAAGTCATAAAATTGTATTGAAAATATTTAGATTTTGGCATTAAATAACCCATAGAGATGTTGATATGCCGCTAAACAACATCAACAACCAATCCTTTCTCGAACTTCTCGCTTGTGGAACTCTCTTCCAGCTCCATGCTTTCCAGTGAACTTTAATCTTCAAAAGTCAATGTCAATCGCTATCTACTCTTTGTCTTCCTTTATTCTCGCTCCTTAATAATGTTTCTATTTTCTAACTCTTCCACACGCTGTAACTCCTTGAGTCTGAGTGGCTTTATTGCCTTGCTTGGAATGATCTCGATTTAAAAAAAATAAATCTACCCTTCGTCCATGCTTAGAAAATTGATGCCACGTCTTGTTCGGTTGGTTGTTTGGTTGTTTGGGGTTTTATGGCATATCAACCACTATGGGTTATTTAATGCCAGATTCAGCTTCCACATATTTATTAAATATATATACTTTGTAAACGTAATTTAAGGATTTATTAAATATATATACTTTGTATACGTAATTTAAGGATAACATCATTGTTTCAAAAACGTATAGCTGGCAGCATCATTGTTTCAAAAACGTATACGCGGATGTAGTTTGTCGTCATACCCAGGACGCGGATTTAGTTTGTCGTCATACCCAGGACGCGGATGTAGTTTGTCGTCATACCCAGGACGCGGATGTAGTTTGTCGTCATTCCCAGGACGTGGAAATGGTGCTGGAAAAGACCTGGAAGTTTGGAAAAGACCTGGAAGTTCTCTGTTTGCCCATAGCTGGGACCCCAACAGGTGCTACCACCCCGGGTCAGGGTGGACCTGGGAACAGCAGCAATTAAGAGGTGGTTCCACGCTTCCTCAAAACCTCCTGATCAGAGGCCTTGCTGTTGGATGCAGTTTAACGTCGTACCCAGGACGGTCTGGTTTGGTGCTTCTCCGATATATTTCGAGATTCTTCATAAAATACAAAGAAGGATCTGTAGTGTTATTGTTTCTGAACTGGCATCTTCTGCTTCAGTCATTTTCCGAAGCTGAAACATAGCTTCCCTGGGCAATTTTTTATAAATACTTTAACGATAATTGTTCTGATGACCTCTTTGGGACCTAGACTTTACGAATTTAAGCGCTGTGCAACATTGGCAGCAACAACTTCTCATAATTTTACAATTGAAATGACTTGGTGTAAGCGTAAGTGCTATGCTAAGAGTTTATTCTCTCGCACTTCTCGCTTGTGGCACCATCTTCCGGATTCTTGCTTCTCAGTCAAATTTGACCTTGAAAAATTTAAATGCAATGTTAATCGTTATCTACTGTCTTCTTAATTCATCTTTTTTATTGTTTATTTTTATTTTTTTTACTAATGTTCCCCCAATACAAGAGCCGCTCAAGGTAGAGCGTCAGTGTGTGGAGTTGTATGGGGTGTTCCAATGACTTGGACTGATTCCATGGTTGAAATTGCCTAAGACATAAGTTGTTAAATCTGAAAGAATAAAGAAAAAAAAATATCATTAGACGCTTAAACTTAATCCACATTTGAATCGGCTCAAGTTATTGGAACACCCTATACAAGGCCCAAGAGCCACTCGAGAAAGGGCAAGATCACTGGATTTAATTAGCGGAAAAAAATTTCAGAGTTTAGGCGGAGATGTTAGGCGTATAAAGTTGAAGTAGACTTTAGAAGGAGTCGGAAACACAATCCCAAACAGGAACAAGGGATAAATATCTACTCCTGTTCGTAAGACAGGTGAGGAGTGTGAAGCGTACGATAGGCAAACCTATCTATTCCTCTCCTTAATAGTATTTTTTTCTCATATTCTCTCACAATGACTATATATCCTTGCGTCTTAGTGACTTTATTGCCTTACTTCGTGGTGAAATCATTATAAACAAATACTGTGCTATTTCTTTAGCTACTGAGAGATTATCCTTTATACATTCGCAGGGACGGGCATTCATGAATCTCGAGTAACCATTGTTGTTGTCTGACATTTTACATTAGCATATACTAGTCGAAAGGAACAGAAAAAAAATGGTATTATCCAAATAAATCTAAAATAATCTTGTTCTTAAATCTTAGTACTGCTGTTGTTAAACGTCGGCTGCTTTAACACCACTTCTATATTTCTTCCTGTTGCTGTAGCCTTTCTGTGAAGCTTGACTCTCTCCGCCGCCGTTTCTTTGTCTCTCTTTAGTAAAGACTCTTATATCGATATTTATAATGTTAACTCATCAAGCCTTAAATTAACTAATGTATCAATTGGGTTTCAGTGTTTAATAACCAATCTCTATCTATAAAAGGCAGTGTGCGTGTGTGTGTGTGTGTGTGTCTGTGTGTGTGTGCGTGTGTGTGTGTTTGTGTGTGTGTGTGTGTGTGTGTGTGTGTGTGTGTGTGTGTGTAACGAATGCATGGTGGCAATTTTCGACGGATTTGCTCAAAAAATGTACGTGCTCATGCTCCAAGTTAGCGGTAAGGCCAACATCGACTTTGCATTTCCCAACTCCCATCGATAGTGGAAATAATCGATTTTTTCATGCTTCTACGGTAGTTTTCATGTAGTTTGCGGCCATTTTCTACTGGCCAGAGTGAGAGCCTATAGCTGGCTGCCACAAATAGGCAGGAAGATTCTATTGGCCAGCGTGAGAGCCAACAGCAGACTGACACGAATGTTAACTAGCATGCTAGCATGCAAAAAAAAATCGATAGCTGCATTCGTCACAAGTGGGAAAATTTTAAATCTGCATGGCACTTTACTCCAATTGGCTCAATTCGCTTGCTTAAACTCAACGTTGATTCTGATTCCGCAGAACTGGGTTGGGTGTGAAAAAGTATTTGTTGTTAACATTCATTCGGTTTTTCCAGTTACGAGTCCTTTTTTAAAGCTGATCGTTTTGTGTTCATTTTGTTTAGTTCTTTTTTCGTAACAGATTTAATGTTTAGTATAGAGCTTAGAAAAATTCGCAGTGTGAGATAGGCAAGAAGGAAGGCATGTAGCAACATCAGCGCGACAATGGGCACTCCTTTAAAGGCAAGGAAGGGCAAAAATATTTTAAGTCAAGTGATAGCGATTGCTGTATGAGTCGCACAATTTTTGAATCAAGCGCCGGGCAACGCCGGGCAACGCCGGGCCACGCTGCTAGTCCTTACCTAAAAAAAAGAATAACAAAAACAAACAAAACAATCATAGTAACCTTTTTCGCGGCAATGTAAGTGATTGATCGCCTTGTTTTCACTGTGACTCTTAGTTTGCACTGTCCGGCTCGGGAATGGAACTGGAAGGCCTTGGATATGGAGATGACGATGCAACTGACTCGATCTGCATCCGAACAACGACAATGATCACCGAACACAATTTTCAAGCTGCTACGATCACCAACAGTTGTAGAAAGACGTTATTTGCCGGACCACAGACCACGGAGCGACAGCCACAAACCCGTCCGCAACACAATATATTGCGACAACGTCACACTTGCTGACTCCAACTTATCACTGTTATCAAGCAGTTTCATTATTAATTAAATACGCACATTAGAACGTAAGCCCAAGGTACGGACATTATATGCGACGATAAACCGTTCATAAACACATCTCTCTCATATCTTCCATAAAATATTCTAGAACATTTCCCGTTTGGTCACATTTACAAGGTATTTAATTGTCGATTGCAACTTACTGATATCTGCGATTTCATTGATTGATAAGATACACTAGTTGACTTTAATATCTTTTCACCGGATGTTCGTTCCCATTAATTTCGGAAAACATCCTTTGCCATCTTCCCGCGTAAAGACGGCGTATATCAGAGTAAGAAAAGCGTAGTAATCTATATGAAAACGGCCTGTATGGAAAGTTTGTTGATCAAGTGATCACTTTTCCATCAAATTCTAACGCAGGATACTGAGGAGATATGATGGAGACAAACATCCTCTCAAAGACGTAGAAATTGACGTATATCTATCTATCTATCTATCTATCTATCTATCTATCTATCTATCTATCTATCTATCTATCTATCTCAGTTCTTATCTATCTATCTATCTCAGTTTGTTCTTGTCTATCTATCTATCTATCTATCTATCTCAGTTTGTTCTTATCTATCTATCTATCTATCTATCTATCTATCTCTATATATATACCTATCTATCTCAGTTTGTTCTTATCTATCTATCTGTCACAGTTTGTTCTTATCTATCTATCTATCTATCTATCTATCTATCTATCTATCTATCTATCACAGTTTGTTCTTATCTATCTATCTATCTATCTATCTATCTATCTATCTATCTATCTCACTTTGTTCTTATCTATCTATCTATCTCAGTTTGTTCTTGTCTATCTATCTATCTATCTCAGTTTGTTCTTGTCTATCTATCTATCTATCTCAGTTTGTTCTTATCTATCTATCTCAGTTTGTTCTTATCTATCTATCTATCTGTCTATCTCAGTTTGTTCTTATCTATCTATCTATCTATCTATCTATCTATCTATCTATCTATCTATCTATCTATCTATCTATCTCAGTTTGTTCTTATCTATCTATCTATCTATCTATCTATCTATCTATCTATCTATCTGTCTATCTATCTCAGTTTGTTCTTATCTATCTATCTATCTATCTATCTATCTATCTATCTATCTATCTCAGTTTGTTCTTATCTATCTATCTATCTCAGTTTGTTCTTATGTATCTATCTATCTATCTATCTCAGTTTGTTCTTATCTATCTATCTATCTCAGTTTGTTCTTATCTATCTATCTATCTATCTATCTATCTATCTATCTATCTATCTATCTATCTATCTATCTATATATCTATCTATCTATATATCTATCTATCTCTCTCTCTATCTATCTATCTATCTATCTCAGTTTGTTCTTTTCTATCTATCTATCTCAGTTTGTTCTTGTCTTTCTATCTATCTATCTATCTATCTATCTAGTCGGTTACTGAAAATAGATATGAACAGACTTAGCTAGCAAGCTACACAGGACCAGACTTAGGTAGGAAAATATATATAGATGGATATAAACAGATTGAGGTAGTGGGGTTGGTAGGTAGATAGACAGATAGATAGACAAACATGAAAAAGACAGTGATAGACGTTAACGTACTGAGTAGACTGGCTGTCACGTGATCTTCCGGGAAATGTGCCACTTGACTTTGAGCGTGAAGAGAGAAATGTCAGCAAAAAACACCAGAGAAGTTGCCTCGAAATTTAAAAGGGCGTTTAGGAGAACGTAACCTGATTGTAACGTGAAAGAAGCCGTCTCGATTCTGGCATGTCTTCGGTCGATGGCCGATTCCTTATCTATCCAGTTCTTCTATTATCGTTTACCATTCTTGCTGTCGTCGCCAAACACTTCGCTTTGGTTGTGAGAATGTCGCATATCTTGGAGCTGTTCTATCTATCTATCTATCTATCTATCTATCTATCTATCTATCTATCTATCTATCTGTCTGTCTCAGACTGTTTCTTCCTATCTATCTACCTGTGTCTGTTTGTTCATATCTATCTATCTATCTATCTATCTATCTATCTATCTATCTATCTATCTATCTATCTCAGTCTATTTCCTAACTATCTATCTATCTCAGTCTATTTCTTCCTATCTATCTATCTATCTATCTATCTATCTATCTATCTATCTATCTATCTCAGTCTATTTCCTATCTATCTATCTATCTATCTATCTATCTATCTATCTATCTATCTATCTATCTATCTATCTCAGTCTATTTCTTCCTATCTATTTATCTATCTATCTATCTATCTATCTATCTATCTATCTATCTATCTATCTATCTATCTATCTATCTATCTCAGTCTATTTCTTCCTATCTATCTATCTATCTATCTATCTATCTATCTATCTATCTATCTATCTGTTGTGGTGGGATCCACCTAATCTGCATAGGTGACTACCAACTATATAAATAATGGTTGGTACCGGAAGACGAAGGAGGATGTGGAATCACGAGATCCAACTAGAGACTCTGATCGACTGCGACTAGTCAACCCATTCTCCAGGAACGTCTTCCCAGAAATATACAGAAATACTATATGTACTTATTGTGTACACTTTCTTGTTATAATACATTCTTGTTCTAAGTACATTTTGTGTTGCATTATTATTCCATGCAATAGGCGAGATTCAACATTGAGTCAAGACTCAACACTATCTAAGTCTATTTCTTCCTATCTATCTATCTATCTATCTATCTATCTATCTATCTATCTATCTATCTATCTATCTATCTATCTATCTTTCTATCTATCTATCTCAAACTGTTTCTTCGTATCTATCTATCTATGTGTATCCGTTTGTTCATATCTATCTATCTATCTATCTATCTATCTATCTATCTATCTATCTATCTATCTCAGTCTATTTCTTCATATCTATCTATTCTCGATTAGAAGCCGTCTCGATTCTGGCATGTCCTCGGTCGATGGCCGATTCCTTATCTATCCAGTTCTTCTATTATCGTTTACCATTCTTGCTGACCTCGCCAAACGCTTCGTCTTGGCCGTGCAAACGGCGCAGATCTCGGGGCCGACACCGTTCCTATCACTCATTTAAACCGTCATTACGATGAACACTTGCTGAAAGGGCTGGAAACTTTCATTACGTCCTGAACTGAATGCGTCCGAGTAGCCAAGAGGAAATAATAATAATAATTCCCTCAGTTCTCAAACGTTGTCGAGTAAGAAACTCGACAAGGTTTGAGAACTGTGGGCATTATTATTATTTCCTTTAATTTCTATTATATACACATTTCCTTCCGGGTCGCAACCATCGCCCAGTGATCATGAATGACCTCATGACCTTTTGATCGTTTTTTTTATTTCTCTCCCGCCAAAACTGCTAAGATCACACACTTTTTACATAGATAAAGGTCCTCGTGATTTGTTAGTTGTACTTGTGAGTACAATGTTAAAGATATAGGCTTCCAGGAAACCCTCTAATGTGTCTATCAGAATATTTTCCAATCAACCCGAGGGCTCTAACTGCAATTGGAATAACTGATATACTAGTGTGACATATATTTGAAGTTTCCATTTCAAGGTCGTTGTATTTTGATAATTTTTTGAAGATCTTCGAAGATACATAGCAATTTTGAAAGAACTGCCATGCCGATAAAGAAGCACATTCTGTTTTTGTGGTCTTTGATCACCATGTCTGGGAGATTAGTTTTGATTGTTTTGTCTTTGTGTATTTTAAAGTCCCATACAATTGTTACATGTCCTCTCTCTCTCTGTAACCGGGTCTGGGTGATGTTCATACCAGTTTCTTGCCATAAAAGTTGAAAAAATTGTGCAAAAACCATAGAACAGAAAAACTAGATTCTTCGAAAGACATTTTTAATGCTGTGTATAAAAATCAACGATTCTTTTATGTGCCTGCTCTTTTTTTATGACGTAGGCGATCATGGGTCTCTACGACATTCATTATCTCTGTATTTATTCTGCCATAAATTCGCACAAATTCATTAATTAACTTACCCGTTGTTGTTTTTTTTTTGCACAGCTTCTCTTCTGTTCCATGTTTCCTGTTAGCGTTAAATTCTCCAGGCCGTCTTTCATCGTAATGTCTCCCCGATATTTCAACAATCTCTTTCCGACTGTAAATATCGGTTTCTTTGTCGTTCGTCATCACGTATTTGGTCAATTGTGATACTGTTATGACACTGGTAGTTTGAAGTTAGGTTTCAAAGGGTTCACGTGAAAACCGCGTATAGGAATTGGAGGACTGAAAGAGTTAAAAACGCTAAAATCGTTAAAAACATGAAGTGAAATATAGAACGAGGAAAAAAGAGAATTTTTTTCTCCTGATGAACTGGTGGGAAAATGGAATTATTATGAATCCACAAAGCCAGAATGTAAACAATCTAAAATATATCCCGAGGAATGGAAAATGTGAAAACGTAATTGTCAACCAAAAACGAATTGATTTGTTATAAATCGCAAAGCAATAACGTAAAAAACAAGATTTTAACCGGTCATATTGAAAGGTCGATATAAAGTAAATTCTTTACATCGGAGACAAAGAAATAATTTTTAAATACAAATGTTTGTTATCGGAAAAAATTATTGTTTTCGATGAATGGCCGACCGCAGCCGATTGTCGTTAAGGACATGGAGGAATGATAAACAAAGTTTGTTGTCGAAGAAAGTATTGTTAGAATAACTGACCGCTTTTTTTAAAAGTCGGGGTCGTTTCTCCACAATTAGAGAAAATAATTCAATGACATGAGTATTAATGAATCTGGAGGTGCAGTAAGAGTCAAACTTTATACAGTGTAACCCGGATATAAGAGACCCGGATATAAGAAAAACCCGGATATAAGAGAGATTTTGGTCACAAATTAGAGCCTGTGTTAATGTATATACTGTGTAACCCGGATATAAGAGAAACCCGGATATAAGATATTTTCTCTGGTCCCAAATTAGAGCCTGTGTTAATGTATATATAATAGACCAAACCCGGATATAAGAGAAACCTGGATATAAGAGAGATTTTCTCTGGTCCCAAATTAGAGCCTGTGTTAATGTATATATAATAGACTAAACACGGATATAAGAGAAACCCGGATATAAGAGACTTCTTCTCCGGTCTCGACAACTCTCTTATATCCGGGTTACACTGTACATATAAGCAAAACGCTGAAGCGACTCAGCAGTTGGAGCGAGAAACGAGACGACACAGCAGCGGACGAAGAAGCTTCTGAACGCCACGTGTCTTTCTGCCAAGAGAATTCCAGACCGACCACCTTGTGTTGTTGTTTTTAACGCACTCCAAGTTTTAGAAGCACGAAACAAAGTATCACAATAGAGGATTTACGGGAAGGGTTAATTTTGTTGTATCACCGACTATATAAACCAATTGAAAATTAACTGTTGTGCATTCCGGGATGAAATCCGGTATCAAATAATAACAAACGCCAAGAATGAATATTGGAGATAAATGTATTAACGTAATAATACAAACTGGTAATACAGGTTAGTAGTTCCAGGAATGCGGGTTAGTAGGAAAAAATATATATAGTCTTTGGTATCAACGTATCTCTGTATGACTTCTTACTGAGTCTACGTGCTTGTTACTGTCACTCTTCTACCGACCGACTCTACGTTCTCTACTACTACTACTGTTACTTGACGGCTACTTGACTGCTCGTTCGATCGTTCGTTCTGTCGGGTATTCACGGGTAGTAGTATATATATACCTTGGGTGAGTCCATTTGTGTAAAAAAGGGGAGGACCCCTCAACATTAACTCAGCGATCTTCTTCGTTATTTTGTTGTTTGTACTTTCGCCAGCGGAGGGATCTTTGACATTTTGTAGCACGGTTCCTCCGCAGGTCGATTCAGCGTTCAAGTACGGATAAAATTCGGTCTTCACTGATCTGCGATCAAGGGACACAACGTGGGGCTGCAGATGAAGGAACGAAGCGGCCAGCAGATAATCATCATTTGACCGGCGGTATTACTGACCAGCGTGGAAAGAACTCAGGATCGGTCCGGACCGGCGGTGTTATAATTGGTGCTATGACCAAGATAAAACCCTGTGTGTTATGATTAATGACGTGGCTAAGGGCGTGACTCAGGAGAAGCCAACAGAAACTTAGAATATCAACGCGCCTAGAAGAGCGAAGAAGATATAACTGTCATGGCAGGTCCTAGCTCTGCAGTAAAATACTAAAATTTCAACTTTAATTTTCAACTTTGATAGGGTAAATTTGTAGAATAAATATTATTGTAAAGAAAACATGAAAGTTTAAGCTTGTAACGAAACTTTGTTCAAAGCCATTCGATCATCATATTTTTTAGAGTTAAGTGCCCTTTACTTAAAAATTCCAAACGTTTTTTTGTTTTTTTTTACATTAAGGGTCATCCTATACAAGGTCCAGGGGCCACTCGAGGTTACATTAAGGTGTAGTTTATACCGATGAGAAGGGGAACACATTTGACTTGAGCAGATTATAGTAATTGGGGAAACATCGTCTTGGGAGTGTGTTCCACAGGGCACTCGTTCGCGAGTAGAAGTTGTTCGAGTGGAACTTGATACTCACCAATGGAATCCGGGGGAATGTAGGTGGATGTCTACTATTTAAGTTCCAGGACGGGAAGGTTAGAACTGGCGGAACCAAGAAATATAGTTAGTCCGAGCACTGGTAGTAGCGATAGAACTGTGAGAGACTCACCACATCCCGCCTGTGAGAGAGAAGTAGAAGAGTGGAAAATAATTTATGCGGTGAGTGAAGTGGTAGATTCGGATAGTTAGTAGTTGATGAGGGTTTAATAATTTGATGCGAGCGGGAGTAAATCGTTAATACGGTAGAGGCATGTAATGGTTGATGCTAGGGGTAACTTAGCATCCAAAAAATTGGTCCCCCGCCATATTAAGTGACCAAACTTGGTGCGTTAAGGGGGCGAAGTGGTTGATGCGACGCTAGGTAGTTGACAAGGCGTGGGGATGAAATCTTTGATGCCGGGAGAGATAAGCATTTTGGAGAGAGGTATATGCGGGTGGTGGCAAGTAGTTCATAAGGAAAGGTAGTTGGTGCAGGCGTTGGGTATTGTTTTATGTTCACCCTATAAAATACTCAAGAGCCATTCGCGGTAGAGGCTTACTGAAGTAGGTTGCTGAGTGTGAAGTATAAATAAGAGGTAAGAGGCGCAGTTTATGAAGATAGGTGGGAAAGATAACGGTTAACAGTAGACTTGAACAGGTTAAGATTGTAGAGAACGGGAAAGCATCATCTTGGGAGTCGGTTTGACAAAATGTGTAGGTTACAGTGTAAGAAGCACAGTTAATGCGGATATGTGGAGAAGATAACAGTTAACTTTAGACTTGAACAGATTAAGGTTGTTGTGATCGGGAAAGCATCCTCTTGGGAGTCGGTTACACTAAATAAGTAGAGGCTTACAGTGTCAGTAGCACAGTTTATGCGGACATGTGTAGAAGATAAGATTGTAGTGATCGCGGAAGCATCCTCTTGGGAGTCAGTTCCACAAAGCAGGGAGAGGGTTACAGAATAAGAGGCGGATAGGTAGGGAAGATAACGGTTAACCCTAGACTTGAACAGTTTAGGATTGTAGTGATCTGGGAAGCATCCTCTTGGGAGTCGGTTCCACAAAATAAGTAGAGAGTTACAGTTTAAGAAGCACAGTTGATACAGATACTTGTGGAAGATAACGGTTAAGCCTCGACTTGAACAAGTGAAGTGAGCGGGAACTCTTGAGAGTCTGTTCCAAAAAGGTGCGGTTCTTAGAAGCTGTTCGAATCGAGCTTACTTCTCCCGAATGGAATCCAAAGCGAATGTGAGTGGATCGTCTTAGTTTCCGTGGCGTAGCGGTGATTTGTGGAAATAAGAAGTATAGCCCGTCAGAGTATTTTCTATTAAAATGATGAATAGGCGAGAGGCTTGCAAAGTTCCATATGTCGGAAAGCGGGTTGCAGAGTGGAAAATAATTAATCGCCCACAAGGCCGTGTAGACCCTTTTGGACTATATCAAGACGAGAAAGTTAAAACTGGTCAGCTCCAGATCTCCATATATAAACAGTACTCGATTTTCTCCATTTCCCGCCTCATCTGGCTCTTGTAAGATGGAGAACATAGCATGGGATCGGGTATTTACTGGAACCGTACAGAGAGCAGACGACTTTCCTAGCATTTTTAGCTATGGATCGTATACACGAGTTCTGGCGTGAGCTTAAGTCCAAAGGTATTCCAGGCAAAGGGGCCTCCATGAGAGAACACCCGTTCTTCGCGATAGGCGAAAATTCGGGGTCTGCTCGATGTTGATGCAACGTAATTAATTTTGTTTTTGAGGTACTGAATGTTAGAAGCAAGTGTTCACCCTAGCTTGGATATAACACACTGTTAAAGGTTTTTGGGGTCTGGATTTTCAAATATGTGTTGCTATGAATGTCCTCATAGCTAGAAAACTGGAGACGGTAACCCAAGTAATGCAGAATGCTGGACCTTAGATTACAGTAGACACGACAGGGTAGGAACGTCGTCAGGCTGGAAATAATGCAAATGCCTTTAATTTCGGCTTTATGCGCACGAGTCAGAAACTCTTGGGGAAAATAAAAATATACAAGAGAAAAAGAAAAAAAAAACTTTGGAACTTTATAATCCAGAAAAAACTCTTTCTTAAATTAAAAGAAACTGATTTTGGAAAAAGAGGTTTCTGTCATATATGGTAGACATAGTTGTTCCTACAGCCCACGCGGAGAGGAGCAAAAAAAAAAAAGCGAAATAGCAAAGTAATGATGATGACAATAAGATATCGCTCGAGATCCGAGTAATACGGAGAGCTTAAAAGTGAGGGTCGTTCCTATAATAACCCCACCTTTCCAAGGAAATTCTTACAGATACTAGATAGTGATTTTCTAAGCGTAGCTTAGATGTGGCACAAGGCCGAAAGTAGTGGGCACCCAGTGCGGATCGAACCCACTACACAGTCGTAATTGTTCTAGCGAGACAAGCTTGCTAACCATTGCACCGCCTCGAGGTGACCTGACAGATACTAGATATGCAAGTGTAAGAACCGGAAACATTCAGCCAAGACCAGGCTCAAGAGCCGTCCAAGGTAGAGGGATAACGAATACGATCGAGTGATATGAATGAAAAAGTGATTGGCGGGAAGTGAAGCTTATAAGGAGATGGAAGACAGATAACGATTGACACTAGACATGATGGGGTTAAGTTTGTAGTCTCCAGCATTGAGATTGTGTGCTTACGTGTGTATATGTGTTTGTGTGTGTGTATGTGGCTGTGTGTGTGTGCAGCTTTAGTAATGGATCGTATATAAGAGTTCGATTTGATGTCTGATGTGAGGTTAAGTCCCAAGGTTGTTACAGGCAAAGGGGCCTCCTTGAGAGAACGCCCGTTCATTGTGACACACACAAAAAGAAATTGGCAGTCAGTGAAGTGTTTAATGCAGTGCAGGTAAATATTTTATACGATGCGGGGTAA
>OZ038519.1:43223645-43231145 GCA_964036315.1 Acanthosepion esculentum | reverse complement strand
CCAACGGCTTCAGGGTAAAATTTCCGACTGACGCGAATTCAGCCGGTTTTCGATTCTAGCCAGAGGCAACCGGACGTCTAGCCACACTGATGAGCTGTAATACAGAGAAACAGTCTGTCTGTGGATGACTATATATATATATATATATTTATATATAGAGAGAGGGAGAGGGAGAGAGAGAATGAAACAGAGCGTGTGAGAGACAAGGGGAGAGAGATAAACGAACAGATAGATAGATACAAGCAGATAAATACGTACAGATAGATAGTTTTGATAGGTACATACATATATACATACGAACAGCTAAGCACAGATAGATAGATAGATAGATAGATAGATATGAACAGGTAGAGGTAGATAGATGGAAACGAACAGATACGTACAGATAGATGGAAACGAACAGATACGTACAGATAGATGGAAACGAACAGACAGAAACGAACAGATAGGTAGATAGACACATGCAGACATACGAATTTGACATTTTCGATTCTTAAACGTACCTTTATTCAATAAAACGAAAAAGAAGCATCAAAGAGATGAAGTTGAAAGAAAATTGTTTTATTAAATTATGGCAAGCCGCAACTCCCTGAGAAAAAAAATTTCTTTTTTCAGTTTCCTGAAGGGACAAGGCACTTAAAGGAAGAAAATTCGGCATACAATTTATTCGTGAATGAATAAGTACTTAAAATTATGTTTAAGTCAGACTTAGCTGACTTTATCTTATTTAAAAAAAAAAAAAAAAAGACGGCTGGTACGACTTTTTTTTTGCATATATTTCGGCAAGAAATAACACTTGAATTTTGGTAGCACATACTTGTACATAGCATCAGAAAGAAATATTTGAATGCTTCTAAGACACGTGATGAAGAAGGTGGGCCTGGAGAGTTTAACACTCACAGGACTTGCTGAAGGCAAGAAGGGAGTAAAATTTCTAACAAACTTGCATAAATGGATAGCAGACGAGGAAATGAGAAAAAAAAAAAAAAGACAAGTATTGCCAGAGCTAGCTGCAAAGGATAGGAAGTTGTGGAGGGCCATGATAATTTAAGTCATGAAGGGAGACGGTACATAGGAGAGGAAATGTGAGGGAGAGTAAAAAGACAAACACTGCCAAGAGCTGAAATGGATAGGAAATTGTGGAGAGCTATGATCGCCAAAGTCATGAAAAGACACGGAACGGAAGAAAAGGAAACGTGAGTACAGTGACAAACATTGCTAAGTGCAGCAAAGGATAGGTAGTTGTGGAGAACCATGATCGTTCAACTCATGAAGAGAGACGGCAATTAAAAAATGAGAGTGAGAGTAAATAGACAAACATTGCTAAGAGCTGCAATGGATAGGAAGTTGTGGAGAGCAATGGTCGCCCAAGTTGTGAAGGGACATAGAAGAGGAAACGAGAGTAAAAAAAAAAACATTGCAAAGAGCAGTAAATGATAGGTAGTTGTGGAGAACCATGATCGCCCAACCTCATGAAGAGAGACAGCACATAGAGAGGGGGAGTAAAAAGACAGATATTGCTAAGAGCTGAAATGGATAGGAAGCTGGGGAGAGCTATGATCGCCCAAGTCATGTAGGGACACGGTATATAGAAGAGGAAACTAGAGTAAAAAAAAACATTGCTAAGAGCAGCAAAGAATAGGTAGTTGTGGAGAGCCATGATCGTCCAACTCACGAAGAGAGGGCACCTAGAAGAGAAAATGAGAGGGACAGTAAAAGACAAACTTTGTTAAGAGCTGCCATGGATAGGAAGTTGTGGAGAGCTATGATCGCTTAAGTCATGTAGGGACTCGGCACATAGAAGCGGAAACGAGAGGAAAAAATACATTGTTAAGATCAGCAAAGGATAGGTAGATGTGGAGAGCCATGATCGTCCAACTCACTGAGAGAGAGGGCACCTAGAAGAGCAAATGCGAGGGAGAGTAAAAAGACAAACTTTGCTAGGAGCTGCCACGGATAGCAAGTTGTGGAGAGCTATGATCGCTCTAGTCATGAAGAGATACATCACACAGAAGAAGCCGACTCGTTTCGGTTGTCGAACCGAAGTCAGTGCTCGGATTGAGTCGAAGGTATTTAACCACAGAGCTACCGTCAGGCGCGAAAAGCTGAGATAGTAACGAGGCAAGATGCGACAATAACAAGCATTCTCTTTCGTGTCTCTACCGGTGCACCTTTCTTGACACCGTCCCCTGAATAGCTGAAAAGAACTGGGCCACAGCCTCGTTTTGGATTTCACCTGCCTTGTCTTCGCGAATTGAGATGAGACCACAATGTCGACTGATAGATTCTGTATCTTTCTTTTCGTTTCTTTTATTTTCTTCTCCCCTGCTATTAAAAAGTAGTCAGCAGGCCAACAGAAATTCCCTCCGGATACTGTCGGCTGTCTTCAGAATTCTTCGATGAATAAATGGTAGGACCGTTTTTTCCTCACACGAGTTGGTGTTGTTAATCGACATTAGTATTTTGACTATTTTCTTTTGTGATTTGTTTTTTTTTCTCTCTCTGGTTTTATTTATTGCTTTTGTTCAAATGTTTGGTCCGTCAGACAGTCGGTTCTCTACGCTTGCACAAACAAATGAAAAAAAATGGCGACGTGTTGAGCCATTGTTAACATTGAAATAAAGATGGCGAAAGACATCGAAAGACAGACATAGAGAAGGAAACAAGAAGAAAAACAGCAGGGAAGAAAAGTAGTCGTTACAAAATTGTGAAGGTGATTGTCTTTTGTCCATTGTAAAGAGATATTAAGGTCAGTAGAGGAAAGAGAAAGGTTTGACGAACTACATCAGTCGTTTGATTATCTATCTATCTATCTATCTATCTATCTATCTATCTATCTATCTATCTATCTCTCTATCTCTCTAAGTCGGTTCATATCTATCTATCTCTCTAAGTAGGTTCATATCTATCTATCTATCTATCTATCTATCTATCTATCTATCTATCTATCTATCTATCTATCTATCTATCTATCTATCTCCCTAAGTCGGTTCATATCTATCTATCTCTCTCTAAGTCGGTTCATATCTATCTATCTATCTATCTATCTATCTATCTATCTATCTATCTATCTATCTATCTATCTATCTATCTATCTATCTAAGTCGGTTCATATCTATCTATCTATTTATCTATCTCTCTAAGTCGGTCCATATCTATCTATCTATCTATCTATCTATCTATCTATCTATCTATCTATCTATCTATCTCTCTAAGTCGGTTCATATCTATCTATCTATCTCTCTATGTCGGTTCATATCTATCTATCTATCTAAGTCGGTTCATATCTATCTATCTATATATCGATCTACGTCGGTTCATATCTATCTATCTATCTATCTATCTATCTATCTATCTATCTATCTAAGTCGGTTCATATCTATCTATCTATTTATCTATCTCTCTAAGTCGGTCCATATCTATCTATCTATCTATCTATCTATCTATCTATCTATCTATCTATCTATGTATCTATCTATCTATCTATCTATCTATCTATCTATCTAAGTCGGTTCATATCTATCTATCTATCTCTCTATGTCGGTTCATATCTATCTATCTATCTATCTATCTAAGTCGGTTCATATCTATCTATCTATATATCGATCTACGTCGGTTCATATATATCTATCTATCTATCTCAATTTCTTCATATGTATCTCTGTATGATCATCTCTATCTATTTATTTTCGAGCTTTTTCTTTCTTACTGATTTCTTGTTATTCCTATTAATTTCGCCTTCTTTCTTTCTTTCTTTCTTTCTTTCTTTCTGTTTCTTCCTCTTCGACCTCTTTCATTTATTCAAAGCCACACATTTTCTTATAGATAATGTCCTGTCCAAATCATCTGAGCAACTTTTCTTTCCAATCATCTATTTCTAATATCGTCTGTCTCATCTCTGTCATCTGACCCTCTCCATAAACAAAGTTGTCATTTTCATAATCTGTTGGTAAATTCGTCCACCATTCAGTTTTCAGACACCTGAATAACCATTCGACAAATCAAACGACCCCTTTGCGCAGTTGTTAAAACTGCCATTTGCTCAAAGGCCAAACAATACGATTCATTCTGATGACCCATGCCTTTCTTTTTGAAGCTGCTGTGAGATTAGGCCCTGGCATTTTGAAACACTGTCCAGACGATAAATGTCGAAAAAGGAATGAATGAATTGGCAACTATAGACAATGATTTTTTTTTATGTAGATATAAACACAATAGTGTTTTCTTTTGAAAACAAAAATCTTCCTTCATTGTCTCTACGGTATTTGAAATAATTGCGATAATTTACAGACTAGATTTTAAAAAAAAAATGTTTTTTCCAGTTTCTTAAGCTTATTTTTCTTCCCGGAACGCTGCATTTTTGGGCTGTATTTTGCCAGTCTAGGTTTAAACTTTATAATTCTACAGCTTCTTTCTCGTACCACCCCTGGTCTGGTTGAGACAGCGAAACAGTCTGTCTGTGGATGACACTATATATGCTCTTGAAAAATTTATTTCGGTTGATCTCTCTGGGGAGGAAGTGTGGGTTTGTAAACAGTGACTATTACGGCTAATAATGCAAGACTCTTCGGTAAATAGAATCGAGTTCTCTCAGTCACTGTGTGTTTATCTAAAAAGAAATACGCTTAAATTCACCTTCATCCCTGCCGTACGCCAACGGCTTAGTGGTAGAATCCCCGACGCCAATTCAGTCGGGTTTCAATCCTAGCTAGAGGCAACCGGACGTCTAGCCACACTGATGAACTGTAATACAGCGAAACAGTCTGTCTGTGGATGACAATATATATATATATAAAAGTGAACATTGAAGTCAACACTTAGAATCGTCAGACCACCGATTGCGTCTAGCATGAAACAGCCTGTCGCCTCTAAGTTTTGACTTCAATGTTCACTTTTATATTTACACACGCTCTATCTCTGATATCGACCACTTTCTCCCATAAATATAGCACATCTTAAAACTATATTTCTTCATATATATATATATATATATATATATATATATATATATATATATATATATATATATATATATTAATGCATGTTTCATTAGATAATATAGACAAGTTTTGTCGATTTATTTTAAGTAAGTTCCTTTCATATTGTCTGATAAGCTTAATCGCATTATCATTGAAAGAAGAAAGGAAATCACCATATTGATACATGTTTAAATCCAATCTAAGCTTTCGGCTTACATAAGCCATTATCAAAGATGACAATTTTAATAAATCAAACAACACATATACGAAACCGCAATAATGGCCCGCCGTTGCTGTTTTGAATAAGCTCAAAGTAACGACAAACTCTTATTTACGAGCTAAGGAAGCGAAAAACGCGTCGTAGCTCGTGACGTCACAGATGACCACGCGAGAGTGAAAACGAGAAGTATTAAGTATGGGAAGCCGTTAGTATAAAGCAATGGCTTCTGCTATAGATTATAGGCATTTAAGAATGTTTGTGGAGATTTCATAGCTATAAATGCCTATAATCTATAGCAGAAGCCATTGGTTTATACCAATGGCTTCCCATACTTAATACTGTGAATAGATTGAGCCTTAGTTTATTTGATACACTCTCACTAGTCGTGTAATACTCTTCTGGTGTACTTACTCTTTAATATACGATATATCTGCAAACCTGGTTTTTGTTATGACTTAATCTTTTACTTGGTCACAACATTAACTTTGTCGGTTCTATTAGATTTGCTACAAAGACAGGAGGAGTAAGTGGGAGTGTCATCTGCATAAATACCTTGTTGGGAATTGATGGCACCAGGGAGATCATTGATTAAAATCAGAATCACCGTATGGCAAAGGACAGATCCCTGGGGACTCCGCGTTAGTATGCAATGATCTGGAAGCGTCCGTGTTCAATACGACCTGTATTACTCGATTGCTTAGGAACGACTGGATTATGCTAAATATACGTCACGGGACACAGGAGCCCTCGAGCATGCGTAGAAGGACAGTAAGAGTTCACGTAGTGTAGCGTGTCTGTCAGAATTGCAGGGGAAACGTGTGGGTAACTCGATTTCTGTCAAGAGATTACTGAGTATCAGTTTTAACTGTAAATATGCCTACATATTGCCTACACCACGTCCGATACAGATGAATCGCAGGGAGGAAAATGTGTTATATCAGGCGAAAGTGACAACAAAGAAAAACCCATTCACGGCGAGGGTTTAAATCAGAGCAACTGGGTGAAAAAAAATTTTAAGTCTGATATGCAACCCATTTGCTATCATTCAAAATATTTAATATAGATATAATGTCCTCGAGGACACATGGCACACTGGATAAAGGCGTTGGTTAGATCCAATGACAGGACCTAAAGGGTGTGAGTTCAATACGTGGTTAAGGCGGTGGAGAACTTGGAGAGGGGAATTAACAGGAGATAACTGATAACTGACATCCATTAGACATGGCACGTGGAACTAGAACAGTTTACCCCAGTAAAGAGTTCAGTTCGACATTCTAACCACCTGAAGAAGGCCGTAGCGTACAACGACCGAAGCGTTGTAATAAATAGTCCGAATTATGTAAATAGTGATATATAATGCCATAATTCAAACCATACATGGGATGTAAATATGAAAAGGAAGACACCAGGAGTAGAAGGAGATATAATTTAAAAAAAATTAAGCCTACGGGCGATAATGGGTATGTCCCCATTCACATAAATACAGTAGTAAATACTGTATGTTGGTCTGCAGTTGGAGATTCGTCTCCAGCTGTGCTGGTCAAACTCTCTGCCTCCGGGTAGAGAGGTTCCCCAGAGGAGGCCATGTCGAAGGGTGGATTCTCGTCTCAGGAAACAGCTATCCGACTCCGTTTTATACGGGGATCTACGGGGAATCTCTGGCTGAGCCTACGGATTCGGATACTCCACATTAAATTCGGCCTTGTGCTACATCTGACCGAGTGAGGCGGTTTGTAGGTATCCTGCAGCTGGAGATTCGTCTCCAGCTGTGCTGGTCAAACTCTCTGTCTCCGGGTAGAGAGGTTCCCCAGAGGAGGCCATGTCGAAGGGCAGATTCTCGTCTCTGGAAACATCTACCCGACCCCATTTTATATGGGATCTACGGGGAAATTTTGCCGAGCTTACGGGATCGTATACCCCACATTAAATTATGTCACATCTGACCACGTGGGGCGGTTGGTAGATATCCTGCAGTTGGAGATTCGTTGTGGAATTCGCTTGACTCACTTCTAGCAGTTGACTACTTCTTCTACGCGCCGCTGGCGAATCTTATATGTGTTGTTCTTGTCCTAAGTATTATCGTTCATTACCAAACTTCGTTTGATTATTCTATTCAGTAATTTTTCCTAGGTTACAACAAAAACCAAAGGAAGGAAATTGTCCCCACCCCAATTCAGTGGCGTATAGCATGCAAGGGCAACATTTTGCGAGCACTGGGCCCCGTGATCTGTGGCTCATCATAAGACGGGTCATCTTACTAAACAGACACAAGATATTTTTTCGTAATATATATATATATAT
>OZ038519.1:43206145-43218645 GCA_964036315.1 Acanthosepion esculentum | reverse complement strand
ATCCTAGTGGATCCTAGTAATATAAAATATTAAAACTGATCCACAAAAAGAGCTCAATGTATTTATTATTACAGAGCAAATAATTAATCAACAATAAAATCCAAAATCACCTCATATTGGGAATAGTATAATTATATTACTAGGATCCACTAGAATTATATACCAACGGATTTGTTACATTTACTATGTTGCTCCTTTAACGATTATATATATATATATATATATATATATATATATATATATATATATATATATATATATATATATTGTATTTATATATATATATATATTTATTTATATATATATATATATTTATGTTATATATTGTATTTATATATATATATATATATATATATATATTGTATTTATATATTTTTATATCCTAATATATATATATATATATATATATATATATATATATATATATATGAGAGAGAGAGAGAGAGAGAGAGAGAGAGAGAGAGAGAGAGAGATAGTAGAATCCCTTATATCCTGAATCTCTCATATCCGGAATCCCTCATATCCGGAATGCCTCACATCCAGAATCCCGCATATCCGGACATGATTTTGATGTGTATATTTGAATTATTTGGGTGATATGTAACTGATTTGAAATTTCTGTTTTTCAGGAAATTTACTTTGGATAATTGCTTATGCTTATTTCACCCTAATGGCTTGTATTGGTGCAAAAGATGATGGGAATAAGAGGAATAGATCAACTTTGAAGTTATCGCAAAAAGTGGAAATTTTAAACAGACTAGACGCTGGTGAAAGTTCATTGTAACTAATGGCTGCGTTCAACATAGGAAAGTCAACATTGTATGATATAAAATATTCCAAGAAACTATTCTCCAATGTTCACACTGTCACAATGAACAAGGAAAGAAAAAAAAACATAATTGTGATGAAACCTGAACTGAAATTGAAAAACCTATTGAAAATGCTGTCAGTTTTATGGAAAGAAAGCCAACATTCAGCTATGACGATTGCAATAACGCACGCAGAGTTAAAAAGTATCTTTCGTTTAAAAAAATTGAAGAACAAATGCAAAAGGAAATGCGGAAAAAGTCAAGAATGATATTAGAGGAGAAAGAATTATCATGTAACAGTGATTAAAAATTCCTCGTTACATTATTTGTTTTGCATACGTGGCATACTTAATTTAATGAATTTTCATTAGCATTACATAATTTATTTATTTTTCCTTAAAATCAATTCGGTTATATTTCACTCACCATTGGCTTATTTTGTTTACTATAAAACACTGAAAATAGATCTTAAACCTGATTTTTTAGTTCTTTTATAGTAATCTAACTATAACCGCTCATATCCGGACTTTGTAACCAATTCCTCATATCCGGAAGGCTTTCTTAGTCTGGCTTTCAGGGATTCTACTGTATATATGAACGCCTGATGCACGCGGGAAACAATCGCTGTATGTCATTGAATACTTTCTGTGTTTCTTTTCAATTATAATATTTTTGGGAGCCGCTTGGGCTTTTTTTTTGAGTGTCTTTTAATAACATATGCCCTGGATTTTTAAGCCAGCATTGTTGAGCACTTTTAGTGTTTGTATTTTATACTCTTTCTGCCATTGAGGACTTTTTTGTCACACTGTTAAATGTAGTGACTTGCTTCCGGAACAGTTAAATATTAATTAATATTAGCCCTTTATATAAATGAATCTGTAAAAATTTATTTAGTTCGGCGATAGTTAAATATTAATTCATGTTTCTTCTTTATATAAACATGTCTACAAGCATTTACCGTATTTGACGGCATATAAGAAGCACATTTTTTTTTAATATAAAAATATCTTTTAAAATTCACCTGCGTCTTATATGCCATATGTAGATTTAAAATTCGCGATAGTCAGTCAAAATTAGCTACCTGGCAACTCCTACGAGCTTAGACTTTTGAATAACTTTCATATCCCTATTGTCATTATTTAAAAAGCTATTATGCAGATTAAAAGTGTTATCATTGATAATTTTCATTATATTAATTTCATCATGTTTAATATTAGAACTTTGTTTCACTAAAATTATATGCAATAAATTCAAATTATATATTTGTAAAATATATTTGTTTCATCAATATCTGTTTTGCAATAACTTCCCGTTGCATTGGTATAAATGCAATGAGAAATTTTATATCCTAATTATTCCACTAAGACGTTTACAAGACGCAGGTTGTACAGATCATATAAAGGATATAATGATGTTTTTATAGGCTCCCGTCCGTTCTTTTTTCCTATTATTTTTCATTTAATTGTAATCTTGGCTTGTTTAACCAATACCTCATAAATATAACCTAGGCTGTACCATTTACTAATAATTTTACTAATTTTTTCTTGATTTGCTCTGCTGAAATTTGGGTGCGTCTTCTACACCCGTGCGTCTTATATGTCGTCAAATACGGTACTTACTTCTGGAATAGTTAAATATTAATTAATATTAGTGCTTAATAAATGAATATGTTAGAGTTTACTTAGTTAAATATTACTTAACACTTTCACTGCTAATCATTTGCCCAGTGCAATTAGATACGAAACTACCATGACGTAGAGAAAAAATTGAGGCTGACTAATAATTTGCGTGATACAACAGTTAGAATTTTCCGTATGTTACGATAGATGGCGCAACGGGACACTCATACCAGCGGTATGCAAAAAACGTAGGTTTCCGTACTTAGCCAGCTGGAGCAAGAAAAGAAAAACGAGAATCTCCGTAGTTAGCAGCGGAAGTGTTAATATTACTCCTTAATATAAACATGTTTGCAAGTATTTTTGGTACGGGGATAGTTAAATATTAATTAAGATTAGTCCTTTATATAAATGAGTCTACAAGCATTTTGGTTCTGGGTTATGTAACTATTGGCCGTTTCTATTTGTGTCTGTAAGCATTTATTTGGTTCTGGGTTATGTAACTATTGGCCGTTTCTATTTGTGTCTGTAAGCATTTATTTGGTTATTGTTAAATATTTGTCGTTTGCATTTTACAAAAAAATAACTGTCATAACCGGGTAGGTCAATACCTGTCATCACTACGGGATAAAAACAGCTAAAACTGGACTAAATATTGACGGAACAGATGTTACTATCCTCTGGGATTGTTGTGTCATCACAGATCGAAAAGTAGAAGCAAGTCACCCAGTCTTTATTATAAATGTGGAAAAAGGGAAAAAAAGAGAACAAAAAAAAAAGTCTGCACACAGATTGACATGAGCGTATTAAGTAAGAAAAAACTTCTCGAAAATCTTTTGAAAAACTAAGTAGTCACATTCTCACAGACGTGATGTGGCCTCCCTCTGTCTTTTCTACAATTATTTTAACGGCAGCTGATCTGACGAGCTATTTTCACTGGTAACTGCATAAATGCATAAATTTAAGCGTGCTACTAGGTTGGCATCTCGGTACCACCCTTTTTTCCCCCTTGTCTAATCAGTTAAATTTAACCGCCTCTTTTACTCTTCTTCTCTCGCACTTCCCGACAGTGAAACTCCCTTCCTCTTACTTGCTTCTCTGATAACTATAATCTACAAAAAATTAAATGTAATGTCAATCGGCATCTTCTGATGCTTTGATCCTAGTTCTTCTTTTTATCCTTTCCTCAACACCCTCCCCCTATACTCAGTCTTTTCACTTTCTATAACCTCTTGCGTACTAGTGGCACTACCGATTTGCTGGGGGTGAAATGTTTATAAAAAAAATATCTTGATGGATATACAATGTGATCGGCCCTGACTTCGCACCTCGACTCCAGTCCCTTTCTCACAGACGTGATGTGGCTTCCCTCTGTCTTTTCTACAAATATTTTCACGGCAGCTTCTCTGGCGTGCTATTTTTCACTGGTACCCCAAATGCATGAATTTAAACGTGCTACTAGGTTGTATCTCTGTCCCACCTTTTCACTGTCGAAACAGTTAAATGTAACCGCCTCTTCTACTCCAACAGCTTCTTCTCTCGCACTTCCCGACAGTGGAACTCCCTTCCTCTTACTTGCTTCCCTGATAAATATGATCTTCAAAAGTTTAAGTGTAATGTCAATCGACATCTCCTGATACCTTGATCTTGATTCCCGGCGTTCTCTTTATCCTTTCCTCAAACACTACTCGTTTCTTTTATTTTCATTTTCTCTAGAACCTTGCCTGTTAGTGGCACCCCCTCCTTGCTTAGGGTTAAATGCTTAAAAAGATACAAAGACCTGGAGAGTGGCACCCCAAAACTAAAATTGTTTCTGTTGCGATTGGAGCTTTGGGTCTGATAAATAAAGGAACTCAAGAACAAATCAACAAAATCCTTGGTGAACAATTTCTGTAGGAAATCCTCACCACGAAATATTCTGTAAGCACATCCCATATCTTGAGAAGTTCTTTTTCCCCTTTAAGTTTGTTTTTGTTAATAAGTTTCTATTGTTTAATTCATTGGAAACGACAAAAGATTCAATCTTTCTCTTCTTGTTATGACCCAGCATGTACTTATAAAACAAATTGTTGTGGTGTCCTCCCTCTAAAGAGTCTATGGTGGACTCTTCCGCCTACTATAAAATTAGTAGGAGAGAAGGCCTTGGCCTTGTGGTAACAGTCGAACAGATTGTTCAGCTGTCGAACTCTGCCTCATCTCTGAACGCGTTTATACGGGTTCTGAAGGAATATTATTGCCCGAGCCTACGGGCTCGGAGAACCCACGGTAAACTCGGCCTTGTGCCACATACACCTTTGTGGATGGGGGGACTGTTAAATATTAACAGTCGAACAGATTGTTCATTACTGTCGAACTCTCTACCTTGAGCAGACAGGAAACCGGAAGAGGCTTTGCCGAAGGGCAAAATTTCGTCCGAAGAGGAAGACAGACCCTGAAGCCGTTTATGCGTGTTCGTAGGGAATATTTTTAGCCGTGCCTACGGGCTCGGAGAACCCATAGTAAACTCGGCCTTGTGCCACATACATTCCATAACAGTCGAACAAATCTGTTCGGCTGTGCTGGCCAAACTCTATGCTTCCGGGCAGAGAGGATACCCAAACGAGGCTATGTCGAAGGGTAGAGTCTCGTCTTGGGAAACAGCTACCCAACCCCGTTTTATATGGGGTCTATAGGAAATTTTTAGGCGAGCCTGCGTGCTCGGATTTCCCCACATTAAACTCGGCCTTGTGCCACATCCTACCTCGTGGGGAGGCTGGTAAATAGCAGTCGAATAGATTGAACGCTGGGTCATTCGGCACACTAGTCGTGTAATACTCTTCTGTTGTACTTACTGATTAATATATATATATATATATATATATATATATATATATATATATATATATATATATATATATATCTGTAACACGTGTTTTGTTATACCTTAACCATTGACTGGGGTCACAATACAAATGTAGGTCAAAAAGAAATGTTTTACAATGATAATAATGGCTCTTACAGCTTCTGGTTTTTAAGTGATTGAAACCGTCAGCCTGTGCCTATTTTTTCTCGGTGACATCAGGAGGGTTACAGTAAATATTCCTTTCCGCACTAACCATTTATTTGTCAATTGGCTGATTCTAAAAAGTTTGGCGTGTGCCTTTGTTCACTATGCAATTTTGTTTATGGGTGGAATCGTGTCGATAAGTTCTTTTTAAAGCTTGGTGAATGAAGCGGCCAAGTCTGGTAGGGCTAGACGAGTTGAAGGTATTTTCTAACTGGGTTGCTTTCATCAGGACCTCTTATCATATCGCGTATGTTTGGCAGTGGTGCAAGGGTTTGGCATACGTTTATTACACAGCCTGTCACGATTGGTATATTTGGATTCATTTATTTTATTTTCTTTATAGACCAGCTTCACTTTCTAGACGTACGGGATCATCGAATAATAATAATAATAATAATAATAATAATAATAATAATAATAATAATAATAACAACAATAATAATAATAATAATAATAATAATAATAACAATAATAATAATAATAATAATAATAATAATAATAACAATAATAATAATAATAATAATAACAATAATAACAATAATAATAACAATAATAATAATAATAACAATAATAATAACAATAATAATAATAATAATAATAACAATAATAATAATAATAACAATAATAATAACAATAATAATAATAATAATAACAATAATAACAATAACAATAATAATAATAATAATAATAACAATAATAATAATAATAATAATAATAATAACAATAATAATAATAACAATAATAATAACAATAATAATAATAATAATAATAATAATAACAATAATAATAATAATAATAATAATAATAATAATAATAACAATAATAATAATAATAATAATAACAATAATAATAACAATAATAATAATAATAATAATAATAACAATAATAATAATAATAATAATAATAACAATAATAATAATAACAATAATAATAATAATAATAATAATAATAATAATAATAATAACAATAACAATAATAATAATAATAATAATAATAACAATAATAATAATAATAATAATAATAATAATAATAATAATAATAATAATAAAGGATATTGAGAAAGAGACTGGAGATAACGATAACCACGAGACATCCAAATAGAACAGGTCAATGCATGAAATGTGATAATCATAAAAGTTGCTGAGAAAGAGAGTGTAGATCTCGGTATAGTTGATGTGCAGCAACCTCCAATGATAACCACGAGACATCTATCGAGATCAGGACAATGCTGGAAATTCGATAATCATAAAGATTGCTGAGAAACAGACTGGAGATCTCGGGAGACTTGCTGTCAATCAACCTCTAACGATACCCACGACACATCCATCAAGATCAGGACAATTCCGGAAATGTGATAATCATAAAGTTTGCTAAGAAAGTCACTGGATATCTGGGGAGACTTTCTGTCAATCATCCTTTAATGATACCCACGAGGCATCCATCGAGAACAGGACAATTCTGGAAATGTGATAATAATAAAGGTTGCTGAGAAAGAGACTGCAGATCTGGAGAGACTTGATGTCTCTCAATCTCTAACGATAACCACGAGACATCCATCGGGAACAAGTCAATTCCAAAAATGTGTTAATCATAATTGCTGAGACACAGATTCGAGATCTGGGGAGACTTGCTGTCACTCAATTTACAACGATAACCAGGTGACATCCATCGAGAACAGATCAATGCTCGAAATGTGGTAATCGTAAAGGTTGCTCAGAAAGAGACTGAAGATCTGTGGAGACTTGCTGCCACATAGTCTCCAAGGATATCCACGAGACTTCCCTCGAGAACAGGACAATGCATGGAATCTGATAATCATAAAGTTTGCTGAGAAAGAGACTGGAGATCTGTGGAGACTTGCTGCCACATAGTCTCCAAGGATATCCACGAGACTTCCCTCGAGAACAGGACAATGCATGGAATCTGATAATCATAAAGTTTGCTGAGAAAGAGACTGGAGATCTGTGGAGACTTGCTGCCACATAGTCTCCAAGGATATCGACGAGACTTCCCTCGAGAACAGGACAATGCATGGAATCTGATAATCATAAAGTTTGCTGAGAAAGAGACTGGAGATCTGTGGAGACTTGCTGCCACATAGTCTCCAAGGATATCGACGAGACTTCCCTCGAGAACAGGACAATGCATGGAATCTGATAATCATAAAGTTTGCTGAGAAAGAGACTGGAGATCTAGGGCGACTTGCTGTCACTCGACTTACAACGAGGAAGTAATCTTGATAAATGTAATTGATGCCATTTGTACAAGCGGCAGCAGCATTGATCTCCGAGAGTTGGTTTAAATTACTTGAACCTTAGTGCATGTAAATTGTGCTAATTGAGCTCTTCTTGTTCCTTGTCTCTTTAATGGAGCAAGCCAAGAACTTATTCCGACAATTAAATCTCAGCGGTTGTGTGTTAAAACGCCACTAACGATCGACACCTCCGCCAGCCACCAGGCTTTACTGACCTGGGAGCCAGTAACCTACACTAGACGACCGAGTACGTGGCATTGGCTGTGATACTGAATTAATACCACTCTCAGTGCTAAAGCATTCGCAAGTCTGACTCTTTGATTACAAACGTTGTACATCGTCCTAGTTTTAAACGTTTCCAGGCAAAACATGTAAGAATGGGAGAAACCGAAATAGTAGGAGTTTCTCTATTTAAAAGCAGTATTATTGAACCCCGTAACATAGCGTTTTAACCTTGTGAAAGTAATCTCTCTTGAACGTTCGATTATAGACCAGCTCAAGAACGGTGTCCAACAAAACAAAAGTGCCACCTACAAAATTAAATGTTTATATATAAGCGTAAGAAGCTACGGGTAAATAGCAGGAGAGACTTGTCCCTATAGCCGTCGTCGGCAACCAGTCTAGGAGAAAGAAAACTGTGAATTCAAACCACCTGATATTTTGTTCTCCCTGACTCTTTAAACACCAAAAGTAGGAATGGGGTAAGCTCAACCTCCCCGGTGCAAAAAACATTTACTCAAATATGTGAATCCATAAAAAAAGTATAAACAGTAAATATATTAAAATATGTATTGGCTTTAATCCATTTCATATGATATATATATATATATATATATATATATATATATATATATATATATATATGTATATATATATATATGTATATATATATATATGTATATATATATATATGTATATATATATATATATATATATATATATATATATATATATATATATATATATATATATATATATATGTACTTTTAAAATTAGGAGATCAGTTGAATCCACTACCTTGATTTCAACAGGCGATTTTTATCAAATGGTCACCCAACGCCTTATTTTTCTTTTTTTAAACTAATGAATGCTAGATACTAGAAGAAGAAGAAGAAGAAGAAGAAGAAGAAGAAGAAGAAGAAGAAGAAGAAGATATATATGTTCAAATGTAACGAGAGCAAAAGAATCTAAATTCAAACGTTCGTCGCATTATTTTAAAAGAGGGCTCAATACCAAGCGTAGAGCAATAGTTATTCATTATAAAGGTGTTACATACGAGTAAACAAGTACTCACGACAAATATGCATTTTTGTTTCGATGCGAAGGCATCTCGACAGGTGAGGAACAAAGATGTTTTGTATTTAGAGTATACTGTCACTTGTTTTGAATTTTCATGTACTTGTATTCTGATTGGTCGTCATAGGTTACGTAACAATTTTCCCCTATTGAGGGGGGGGGTTGGTTTAGTTTTGAATTTTCACAAAACTATATATATATATATATATATATATATATATATATATATATATATATATATATATAGATAGTCATAGCTCACAGGCACGTCTTTTAGATTTATCTACATTCTCTGGAATGATGAAAAATATGGAAAAGACAAAGCAAAATCCGAATATGCAAGTTTACTGTTTTTTTTTTTTTTTTTTAAGCTTATCAACCCAAGCAAGGCTGGAAGCCACGAGCACGCAAGGGGTTACAGAAGGTTTGGAGGAAGAGCAGATAGGAGTGGCAAAGGAAAGGATGTGGAGAAAGATAGTGGATCGATCAAGGCAAGGGGGTTACAGAAGATTTGGAGCGAGAGCAGATAGGAATGAAAGGTGAAAGGATGTGGAGAAGGGAAGTGTATAGATCAAGGCAACTGGAGATGTCGATTGACGTTACACTTAAATAGTTGGATATTGTATTTGTCAGGGAAACAGGAATAAGGAAGGGAGTTCCACAGGCGAGATGTGCGAGACATGAAGCTATTGGAGTAGAAGAGACGTCTACATCTAACAGTTTCAACGGTGAAGGGGTGGGAACGGGATGCCAGCCTCGTAGGACGTTTAAATTCATGAGGCCTAGGAACCAGCGAAAGCAACTCCTCGGAGCAATTACCGTGAAAGTATTTGTAAAAAAGACAGAGCGAGGCAACGTCGCGTCTGTGAGAGAGCGACTGCAGACGAGATGACAGATCAGGGCCAATTACATTGCATATCCGTCTTTGGATCTTATCAAGAACCCTGAGGCAAACAGCAGGTGCTCCAGACCATATGTGGCAGCAATATTCCATGCAAGGGCGATTTGTTTTAAAACAGTAAACTTGCATATTCGGATTTTGCTTTGTCTTTTCCACATTTTTCATCATACTGTCGGATCTACATCCACATACTTGCTTACATTCTCTGGAATATAAATGTATAGAAACTACCATGACAACAAAGTGAGGGATCAGTTTAAATATTGATTGTAATATAGAATTGATCACCCACTTTAAATTCACATTATAAATTCTTCTTTATTTATCAAACTATGCTTAGGTATGGGTCCACCACTTCTACCCTCAGCTATGGGTTAATTAGTAAGACTTGTATCACTAAACCATTATTTCCACAAAAATAAATGTTCTTGCAATCTAAAAAACATTTTATGGCTTTAAATAACCTGCAAAGGATTGATAAACCGTAAAAAGCGAATCAATCAATCAACAGAATCCAGAAAGAGGAAGCTGAATCTGGAAGGAAAAAAACAAAACAAAAGAAAGCCCCTCAATTTAAGAGGCAGGAGATGAAAATGGCATCACCTGACATGAAACAGACAATCGCAGTCCGATAACACTAATCGCCCACCCCTGGCTCGCTACTGGGACCGATGAGATAAAGCCAACTACCCCAGTCACGTGGTAGGCCACTACTCGAGGTTGATCTTCCGACAGAGTCGAGAAACATGTATTTATCTTTAAGCGAAAGCTTTCCTGTACAACCCGTAGGCCGTCTTGATTTAGTCTTCCCTCCATCTCGGTATCGTTGTCTCTTCGGCTGGCTGGCTGGCTGTCGTCCACTGGTTCGTTTTGTTTCGCTCGTTGCCCGATTAAAAAGCCATTGACAAATCGAGAAGTATAATAAATTTGCCCAATTGTGACGTGCTGGTATGGCAAGGCACAATTAGTTTCTGTCCGCTGTAAATGATGGCGATTGAAGCGAGTCAAAAGAGGATTTACATACAATCGTCCATCGCTTCTCGACGACGGACTTTTAATTTCTGGTTTCCTTCATTTCTTTCGGTTTCTGATTGCTTCGCTTTCGTAATTATATTCTTTCATTCTTCCTTCCTCCCCTCCCCTGTATTCTCTATCCCACCCATCCTTCTTTCTATTTTTTTTTCTCTCCCCTCCCACTTTTTTCCTTTCCTTCTTTTCTCTTTCATTTCACTGCCGTAATTTCAATTACTATTCATACTGATTTTCTTTATTTTCATTCATTCTTTCTTTCTTTCTTTCTTTTCGTCAATTCTTCTTTTTATCAATTTCCGTCTTTTTCTTTCTTTCTTTTCATCAATTCTTCTTTGCATCAATTTCCGTCTCTTTTTCTTACTTTCTTTCTTTCTTTTTTTCTTTCTTTCTTTTCATTAATTCTACTCATCAATTTCCGTCACTTTTTTCTTCTTTCTTTCTTTTCATAAATTATTCCTCACATCAATTTCAGTCCCTTTTTTCTTTTTCTTCCTTTCTTTCTTTCTTTACATTAATTCTACTTCTCATCAATTTCCGTCTCTTTTTTCTTCCTTTCTTTCTTTCTTTCTTTCTTTCTTTCTTTCTTTCTTTCTTTCTTTACATTAATTCTACTTCTCATCAATATCCGTCTCTTTTTTCTTCCTTTCTTTCTTTCCTTCTTTCTTTCTTTCTTTCTTTCTTTCTTTGTTTTCATTAATTCTACTTCTCACCAATTTCCGTCTCTTTTTTTCTTTCTTTCTTTCTTTCTTTCTTTCTTTACATTAATTCTACTTCTCATCAATTTCCGTCTCTTTTTTCTTCCTTTCTTTCTTTCTTTCTTTCTTTCTTTCTTTCTTTCTTTCTTTGTTTTCATTAATTCTACTTCACATCAATTTCCGTCTCTTTTTCTTCCTTTCTTTCTTTCCTTCTTTCTTTTCATTAATTCTACTTCTCATCAATTTCCGTCTCTTTTTTCTTCCTTTCTTCCTTTCTTTCTTTCTTTCTTTCTTTCTTTACATTAATTCTACTTCTCACCAATTTCCGTCTCTTTTTTTTTCTTTCTTTCTTTCTTTCTTTTCATTAATTCTACTTCTCACCAATTTCCGTCTCTTTTTTTTCTTTCTTTCTTTCTTTCTTTACATTAATTCTACTTCTCACCAATTTCCGTCTCTTTTTTTTCTTTCTTTCTTTCTTTCTTTCTTTCTTTTCATTAATTTTACTTCTCATCAATTTCCGTCTCTTTTTCTTCCTTTCTTTCTTTCTTTCTTTCTTTACATTAATTCTACTTCTCATCAATTTCCGTCTCTTTTTTTTCTTTCTTTCTTTACATTAATTCTACTTCTCACCAATTTCCGTCTCTTTTTTTCTTTCTTTCTTTCTTTACATTAATTCTACTTCTCATCAATTTCCGTCTCTTTTTTTTCTTTCTTTCTTCTTTCTTTCTTTCTTTCTTTCTTTCTTTCTTTTCATTAATTATACTTCTCATCAATTTCCGTCTCTTTTTTCTTCCTTTCTTTCTTTCCTTCTTTCTTTTCATTAATTCTACTTCTCACCAATTTCCGTCTCT
>OZ038519.1:43188645-43203645 GCA_964036315.1 Acanthosepion esculentum | reverse complement strand
TTCCTTTCTTTCTTTCCTTCTTTCTTTTCATAAATTCTACTTCTCATCAATTTCCGTCTCTTTTTTTTCTTTCTTTCTTTCTTTCTTTCTTTTCATTAATTCTACTTCTCATCAATTTCCGTCTCATTTTTCTTCTTCCTTTCTTTTCATAAATTTTTCTTCACATCAGTTTTAGTTGCTTTTTTCTTTTTCTTTCTTTCTTTCTTTCTTTCTTTCTTTCTTTCTTTCTTTCTTTCTTTCTTCTTCGAAACCATAGCATATATTATTCTTACTAATTTTTCTTGTTTCTTTCATTCTTTGTTTTTCTTTCATTTCCCGCACGCAAACAGAAATATTCCCGGATAGATAGAGATAAGCAGACGAAGATAGATAGATAGATAGATAGATAGATAGATAGATAGATAGATAGATAGATATGAACAGGGGCAACGTAGAGGTTGTGACGGGTAGATTTGACAGATAAAGGAAAGATGGGATGAGAGTGGGAAAGGGGTTGAGAAGTTGAAAGAGGGATAAACAGGAAAACAAGAAGAGAGAGGGAAAAGGGAAAGAGAATGAAAGACGGAGAAAGACGGAAAGATGTGGAGAGAGCGAAGGAGGAAAGGAGAGAGAGGGCAATAGGGAGGCGGGGGAGAGAAAACAGAGAAAGAAAAATAAAGATGGAAAGAAGGAGAGAGAGCGAAAAGGTAGAGATAGGGAAAGATAAGGAAAGATGGAAAGACAGGGAAAGTTCGGGAGAGAGGGAAAGAGGGAGAGACAATGTAAGGAGAGAGGAAAATAGTGAGAGAGGGGGCGAGAGAAAACAGAGAGAGGTAAAGGGAAAGAGGGAGAAACTGGTAAGGAAGGTGAGAAAGGGAAAAAGGAAGAGAGGGAAAGATGGGGAGTGGCGAAAAGATGGAGGGAGAGGGAAATATGGAGTGAGGTGGAAAGAAGAAGGGGAAGAGAGAGGGTAATAGGGGAAGAAGGGAGAGAGAATACAGAGATAGAGGGAAAGAAGGAGAGGGAGAGCGGAAGATGCAGAAGGAAATGGGGTATAGGGAAGAAAAGGAGGAGTGGGAGGAGAGCAAATAGTGAACAATGCGTGTTTGGTTAAATAATTTGGACTTATTAGACGTCTGATTATTTTGCATTATTTACATTATTCTATCTCTTATTCTTGCCATATTGACAACGTTTTCGGTCGTTATACGCTCCGGCCTTCTTCAGGTGATTGGAATTTCGAATCGAAACCTTTATTTCGTCCACCGGGATAGATTGTTCTAGTTCCACGTGCCATGCCACTTCCGGATATCTCAGAGTTCGCTTCGAAATTCCAGTCACCTGATGAAGACCGAAGCGCACAACGACCGAAACGTTGTGAATATAGCAATGGAGATGTGGATAACAGTCGGAATAATGTAAAGTAATCATAATACGTCATCTCAGAGATATAGACAGATAATGTTTATTTTACTTTTAATCCTTTCAAGTCCATTAATTAAGTCCTTGATGGGTGTAATAAATTGATTAAGAAAACTTCCGAAATTTTCTTTCAAATAATTTTTATTTTCCCTGGTACTTTCAATCTCATCTGAGACCATCTTCAGAGGTTGCACATCTATGGATGTGTTATTCGTTAACATCGTAAATGTAAAATATTTTTCACTGCTATGAAAGGGGAGGTAACTTATGTGATTTTTTTAAAAAGATTTTTTATTTGTCTTATTTCAATAAAAAAATACTAAATTAAATACTACGATTAAAATACCTTTAAAAATATACTAAAATAAAATACTACTGACGACGCACATACTCCACACAACAAAACCTTGATAACAGCTACAGAACTAACCGAAACCGCTCGGGACAATTATAAATATATATATATATATAGATAATTCCTATATTCTTTAAACCCTGAAAAACGAAAAAAAAATATTAGAATGTTGGAAAAACTCAATAAAATCTTCATTGTCGGCCGTTTGCTGTCCAAATAAAGATACATATTATTATAACTATTTATCCAGTCTAGCGATATCCTCAACAGAATGCACTATTTTGGGACTCATCAGAAGGGCGTATGAATTACTGAGATTCGAATCCGAACTTTTTCGATACAACGCAAGCGTCATACCAACTGTACCAACGGGCCTCAGCGACGAAGAAGAATCTGAATAGACTAGATATAGCGCCTCTACTCACAAATTCCGCGATACTCATCCAAGTATTCATAACCCGATGGATTGTTCCACAAGAGCCACAACTTTCCTTTCCTCCGAACGGCTCCATCGGGTCAAGCGAGCATATACAAGTAACATATTTCTGGGGATTTAGGCAAATCATTATAGTAATGCATCGAGTCTAGAATAATCCTCAACAGAATGCAGAAAGCACTGGACGACCGTTTCGTCCTATTTTGGGACTCATTGGCAGTGTGTACTCACTACTGAGATTCGAACACAAACTGTTTCGATACAACGCAAGCGTCATACCAACTGTACCAACGGGCCTCGGTGACGAAGAAGAATCTGAATAAATTCGATACGGCGCTGCTACTCAAAAATTCCCTGGTGATAACCCTCCAAGCATTCATAACCCAACAGATCGTGTTTTATAATTATATTTTTGAAAATATGTTTCCATCGCGACACAGAAATTACTGTTTCGAAACTGAAACCTAAATCCTAAAGTTTAATTTCAAAATTAAACTTTAAATTTAGAGCAGGGTTTCATGCCAAAGTGATGCTTGGAAACATTTAAAAAAAACATAATTATAATTTTAAACTCTACTTCTGTATTGAGCACTGTTTTTTTAAAAAATAAAGCATAAATACTAAAGAACTTTATGTTATAATTTTCGAATAAATAATTATATTTGCTCTACTCTGTATTGAGCACTCTTTTAAGAATAATATTTGTTGGTTATTGGAATTTATTCCGTATACACCAATCCTATACTTGGGTATATATATATATATATATATATATATATATATATACACACATATATATATATATGAAATGAGGTTTGTTTATTAAGATTAGTATATATATATATATATATATATATATATATATATATATATATATATATATATATATATATATATATACTAATCTTAATAAACAAACCTCATTTTATAAATCAAGTGAAATTCAGTACGTCGTGTTTGGCATTAGGAATACTTACAAGCACAAATATCTTTCATTGTTGTTTGTTGAGACTGCGCATGCGTATCTACTTGCAGACGTCAATGCGTCTGCGCAGCTTAATAAGTAGCTCAGAGTTTTACATTGGTAACGTCTTTTTTTCTTTGTTAATTCCTCAAATGATATCAATAAACAAATATTGAAGCCAAACAAATTGAAGAAAATAAGCATCCATTGGTATCATTGCAAGAACCCCCCCTGACACACACACAACACGCAGGTTTCATTGAACATTGACGACATATTTGACGAAGGCTAATAGAATAGCTTCAACCACAGCCGCCAGATGACTTCGGAATCTCCTGCAACATTTCAGAACGTTGGTCTTGTTTAAGTTAGTGAATGCCGCCATAATCCTTGGCCTCAATTCATCTTTGGTATGACAAATTTGAAGTTTGTTGGTCTCTAGTTCAATTACGCCCCACACATAATAATCAAGGGGGTTGTAGTCTGGGGAGTTAGGTGACCAGATGTTAGGGGTGATGTGGTCGCAGAAATTGTCTGACAACCATGACTAGGTTTTCCCGCCTGTGTGGCATGGTGCAGAGTCCTATTATCATACATAGGGTCTTCCAGCAGCCATTCTCTTGACCCAGAGCAGCAGTACCTCATCAAGGCACTTGATGTAGGTCTCCGTGTTGTTTCTAAGGACCACAACAACAAATTTGGGAGTTCTTATAAATAATATCAGAGTGAGATTTTCGAGATGTTGTAACTTCGTGATCAGCATTAGCCTCATCCAACTCTTTCCGAATCCTCTGCACTGTTCTCAGATTGACACTCTGAAATATTTGTATTCCGGTTCGAATGCCAAACAGTGCAGCATGCCGTTTCCAAATTTCTGTCGGAGTGACATGGTGCGTTATCGTGATCTTTTTCTCACAGATGGTGCCCAACTGACCCTGCTATACTGCGCCGTCAACAAAATCCAAAACGAACAACACGCATACGCGAAATTAAAAACCTAAAAAGGTGACAATTTATCGATCGTACCCTGTAGTACCCTAGGTTTGCCCTTACATTTACATATATGATTTTTTTTTAATTTTTAGAAGGAGAAAAATGAAAAATGTAGAATAACGAGTTTATTACAATATAAAACTTAATACAATCTAAAGAAAACATTCATTATCCCACCTAAAACATTTTTTCTAGCCTTTAGGTCAGCAAATCTTTTCATGACACTCTCTATACCGATCTTCTTTACAAGATTATTTTCTATTGATAAAATAGCCAAAGAATTATAATCTGCCTTGAGCCATGGATGACTGCAAGTATGCTTTTATTAGATTTTCTTGAGTGGGGTGGGGGGAAGAACTCAAGCACAGGTCACGGTGGCATGATGCCGCCTCGACCTTGATATATAGACGTCGGTAAAGTTTTACTTATGTCTTTATTCATATTATCTTTTTACATATATATTTTTAGTTATATCTGAATATATTCATCACACGCACGCACGCGCACACAAACATATATATATATATATATATATATATATATATATATATATATATATATATATATATATATATATATATAATTGTGTATTTGGGCAGCAATTTAGAGAAGGATTTCTTTGGTAACAAAGAAAAGAATATTGAAGTGTTACGTGACATCTATCCTTCTTTACGGCAGCGAATGTTGGACGATTTCCTCAAAGATGAAGAAGAGACTCGAGGCGACGGAGATGCGGTTCTACAGAAGGATGCTAAGGATATCATGGACATAGCGTGTGAGCAACGAGTAGGTCTCAGAGAGGTTGAAAACAAGGAGGAGGCTTAGACTTAGTACCAGGAAGAGGCAGATGAAATTTCTGGGACACATAATGAGGAAAGAGGGCCTAGAGAATCTGATACTCACGGGTCGTACAGAGGGAAAGAGAGACAAGGGAAAACAATGCGTGACATACCTAGCAGGCTTGATTATGTGGATGAGAGAACGTGGTCTGGAGAAGGAACCAGAGGGAAGGCACAGTTGAGAGTTGCAAGGGATAGACGGAGGTGGAGAGCGATGATCACCTACGACCTGAAAGCACATGGCACGTAAAAAAGAAAAAAAAATGCATAATGAGGAAGGAGGGCCTGGAGAATTTGATACTCCCGGGTCGAATAGAAAAAAAGAGAGACAAGGGTAAATAACGCGTGACATACCAGGTGGACTTAAGCAAGTGGATGACAAAACGTGGTCAGTGGGGAGGCAGCAGGGGGAAGAGACTTGTTGAGAGCTGCAAGGGATAGAGGGAGGTAAAGAGTCATGATCGCCTACGCCCTTAATGGACACGGCACGTAAAAAGGAAAAAAGGACGCATAATAAGGAAGGCGGGCCGAGAGAATTTGACACACACAGGTCGAATAGAGGGAAAGAGAGACAAGGGAAAACAACGCATGACATACCTGGTGGACTGAAATAAGTTGCTGACAGAACGTGGTCAGTGGGGAGGCAGAGGGAAGGAACTTGTTGAGAGCTGCAAGGGATAGAGGGAGATGGAGAGCTATGATCGCCTACGACCTGAAACGAGCTTTCAGATAAGATTATTTTGTGTTAATTTTTCAAATTCCTCAGATAGATTAAGAAGAAATAGTTCCTAAATAGTTCGGCAACCCTACAAAAAAGATGAGTCGCTTTGGAAATTTGGAAGGTTTATTTGCTTTGTGTGGATAGTAAATAATTTTTTTTTTGTCTTCATATATTGTCCACATAGTATTTTATTCCTGAATAAACTGAATATATTTTTGCTTTGCTGTCGTATAGTTTTGGTCAATTCATTTATGCAAGTATTATACTAATTTTTACTCTTCCACTGGAAGCAAAACTCATATATCTTGTCGAACGAAAAAAGTCTTTACATTTTGCACATTCTACACTTTTCTCTTTTTAGAATGTTTGTTGGAATTCGTTTGCGTTTTGATAAGCCATCGTCGCCATAAATTGACGCCATATTTGATATGCCATAAACTAGAAGAAGACGTTGAAAATTACACTCGAACTGTCTAGGATCTATTCTGTATATAAAATATATTTTCATCGGAAAAGAACAAAAGAAACTGAACCGAGTTATTTAACTTTGAATAAGGCTGTGCTTATAAGTCTTTTTGGAAACAGTTACTGTTAGTGGTGTTTTAGTCCCTGGCCCGGTTAGTAAAGTGACACATTTAGTATAAAAACGACTCATAAGAAATATTACGGGAGGTTATGCGTTTTCCAACTTGTTGAGGTCGTTAGAAACGTCCGTGTTTGAAATTGGGAATAATATGTCTCCCTGGATATACATACAACGAAAAATGGCGGACTCGGTATGTGAGTCCACGTGAAAAAAGTAAAGAAACAATAAGAACCTATATATATATATATATATATATATGAAGAAATATAGTCTTAAAGTGTGCTATATTTATGGGATAAAGTGCTCAATATCAGAGATAGAGCGTGTGTAAATATAAAAGTGGACATGGAAGTCAGCACTTAGAGGCGACAGTCTGTTTCATGCTGACGATTGCACTAGCGTGAAACAGACTGTCGCCTCTAAGTGCTAACTTCCATGTCCACTTTTATATATATATATATATATATATATATATATATATATATATATATATATATATATATATATATTATTAATAGTAGTATTTATCTTATAATTTTAAGTAACTACATTTGTTCGGAAAACCTTCGGTGTCCAGATTTGCAAATAATTTAAATCAATACCGAAGGAAAAAAAAGGTATAAAAAAAAGAAAGTCCCGAGAACATGAACGCCTGCCGAAAACATTCGTCCAGCGCGCAAGTCCAAAGCCCAAAGAAAAAAAAACCGATACGAGTACGCAACTAACTAAATAAAGTGCTCAATACAGTAAGTAGAGTGGACCTAGTTAAACCTAGAGAGCCAGACAAACCTACCAAGGTTTCACCTAAGCGGATCGTTAGGGGTGCCAGCCTTCCCTGACGAACCGCTTAGGTGAAACCTTGGTAGGTTTGTCTGGCCCTCTAGGTTTAACTATATATATATATATATATATATAGTGAATGAGTCGTTAATTCCATTAGCTTGGTACAAGAGAGTTAGTGAATACCAGCCTCAACCCATTCCCCCTTTTCGGATAATTGTATGTATGTACAATAAAAATCTATCTATCTATCTAGTTAGCTACCTATCTAGATATATATATATATAAACACGCCAATGATTGCCAGTGCCTCAATTCAGAAAGAGCTTGTAATATATATATATATATATATATATATATATATATATATATATATATATATATTATAATATATATATATATATATTATAATATATATATATATATTATATATATATATATATATATATATATATTACATTATATATATATACATATATATATATATATTACATTATATATATACATATATATATATATTACATTATATATATTACATTATATATATATACATATATATATACATATTACATTATATATATATACATATATATATATATATATTACATAATATATATATATATTATATATTATATTATATATATGTATTACATTATATATATATATATATATATATATATATATATATATATATATATTACAAGCTCTTTCTGAATTGAGCACTGTCAATCATTGGCGTGTTTATATATATATATATATATATATATATATATATATATATATATATATATATATATATATATATATATATATATATATATATATATATATATATATATATATATATATATATATATTCACAGAATAACTACGTAAAAATTCGCCTGTCTTTCAACCGTGCGCCGATGACTTAGCGGGAAAATCTCCGACTGTTGCCGAATCAGTCGGTTTCGATCCCGGCTTGAAGCAATCGGATGACTAGCCACACAAATGAACTGTGATATAGCGAAACTGTTTCTATGTGGATGACAATATAGTCGCACCCGAAAAACTTAAATTCGGTTGTGCACTTTTGGGAAATAAGTGCAAATTGTAAACAATGACTAATGCTACTAATAATACAAACTCTTCCTTGAATTGAACACTGTCAGTCATAGGCATGGTTATTCACGGAATAAGTATGTAAATATTCGCCTATCTTTCAACCGTGCGCCGATGGCTTGGGGGAAAATCTCCGAATCCCTTGGGTGTATAGCCAAACTAGGCAGCGAAACAGTGTGTCTGTGGATGATAATATATATATTTATTATGAAATGGACAAAATCCGACAATTATTTTAAGACATTTTTATGTTTAACATTCTTTTTATAGATACAAATATTTAAGTAAATGCTCTGTTTATAATAAACAGTAGTAAATGACATTTTCCGGCCCGAATGTCCGAGAAACTTTCGTAGAAAATATTCGTCCTCCGACAGTAAATCGAACCTGTATCCTATATGACGGTTCCGTATAGAATACAGGTTCGATTCCTGTCGGAAGACGCATATTTTCTATGAAAATTTCTCGGACATTCAGGCCGGTAAATGTCGTTAATACTGTTTATTATAAACAAAGCATTTACGTGAATATTTGTATCCATAAATAGAATGTTAAAAATAAAAAATCTGGAACAGTCGACTTTTCGACGAATGGCATGCTGGGGGTACTGGAATAAAATATATCCGCCAATGACGATCATTGGGCGTAAAAAAAGGTCGATGCGCTCGGGTAAGGATACGACCAGCAGGATTGCATTGAGGGTAAGATGCGGAAGAACTCCGGAGAAGATTGATGCGGCGACCAGTACGAATACGCTTGGAGTAAGATGACGAAAAACTCAGTGGAAGATTGGTATAGCCACCAGTACGAATACTCTGGGAGTACGATGATGAAGAACTCAGTGGAAGATTGGTATAGCCACCAGTACGAATACTCTGGGAGTAAGATGATGAAGAACTCAGTGGAAGATTGGTATAGCCACCAGTACGAATACTCTGGGAGTAAGATGACGAAGAAGTCAGTGGAAGATTGGTATAGCCACCAGTACGAATACTCTGGGAGTACGATGATGAAGAACTCAGTGGAAGATTGGTATAGCCACTAGTACGAATACTCTGGGAGTAAGATGATGAAGAACTCAGTGGAAGATTGGTATAGCCACCAGTACGAATACTCTGGGAGTAAGATGACGAAGAAGTCAGTGGAAGATTGGTATAGCCACCAGTACGAATACTCTGGGAGTACGATGATGAAGAAGTCAGTGGAAGATTGGTATAGCCACCAGTACGAATACTCTGGGAGTAAGATGATGAAGAACTCAGTGGAAGATTGGTATAGCCACCAGTACGAATACTCTGGGAGTAAGATGATGAAGTACTCAGTGGAAGATTGGTATAGCCACTAGTACGAATACTCTGGGAGTAAGATGATGAAGAACTCAGTGGAAGATTGGTATAGCCACCAGAACGAATACTCTAGGAGTAAGATGATGAAGAACTCAGTGGAAGTTTTGTATAGTTACCAGTACGAATACTCTGGGAGTAAGATGACGAAGAACTCAGTGGAAGATTTGTATAGCCACCAGTACGAATACTCTGGGAGTAAGATGATGAAGAACTCAGTGGAAGATTGGTATAGCCACCAGAACGAATACTCTAGGAGTAAGATGATGAAGAACTCAGTGGAAGATTTGTATAGTTACCAGTACGAATACTCTGGGAGTAAGATGACGAAGAACTCAAAGATTGGTATTGCGTCCAGTACGATTGCTCTGATTGTAAGGTGCCGATAAATCCAAGAGATTGTTATTGCGACAATTAATGACTACAATGCCTAGTAGATACCAGGAACAGTTAGTTGTACGCAGAAGATATCGAGGCCGTGGAGGTGCACAGAAAATCTCGGAACGAATGGTCCTCCACAATGGGTGCAGGGACCGTGGACAAACGCTGAAAATGCCGGAACGAGGTGTCGTGTCTATGAGTACATGTACCGTTGGGAAGCGCTTTAGATACCGGAACGAAAGGCCGGGAAGAAGAAAACGAATTTGTCCTTAAAAGGACAAATGGTAATCGTATAAGATGTAATCAGGTGAAAAACTGTCTTATTCCTGAAAAGGATTCTCGAAACACATGTTAGCACGTCCACTATGACAATAAACCACACAATCAAGCAGTTTGCGAGTCGCACACGGATTCGACTGATATAGCAGGACCCCGTAGCAAAACGCAGGACATACAGGTTAGAAACGACACCTCTAAGGGAAGAGAATCGCATGGTAACATTAGGAACCTTAAAGAGTCCTACCGAGGTTATGGGAAAGCGGCATCATACTATTCTGAAGAACAGGGTCACTAAACAGCCCAAAGCCCTCTATCTAAAAGTGCATCAACCGCGTTAGCCGAGTCAACGTATAATATAGTTATTTATTGCTTCAATTGAGACAATTATGACACAAGGCTAAAAGGAAATGGAAAAAGGCTGGTCAACACTTTCTATTCTAGACCTAACTAATCAGATTCACGACCCATACATTCTTTACAATTTACTCATCCACCACGAAAATTCATCCATCGCCATTCAAAACGGTCACCGTATAGCATAAAGAGAGAACCTATCCTTTAAAGAGACGATCTTTTGGGGCTTATGGCATTAATGGTTTTACAACGTACGACGAGTTTCGTAACATCTTCTAATCATAATAGTAAAATATCAACCTACTCAAGATTACAAACTGTTGTAGCCTAGAAAAGGTTACTGAATGAGGAATAACCAAAACGGAAGTTGGAAATGAAATGGTAATCTTTATAACATCAACAAAATACAATACTCTCCAGCGGCGTGAAGTAGGTAAACCACTGCTAGTGGTGAACTACTTAGACAGCATATCACCCCACCACTTACAATAGTGTCCAACTTATTTATGAGGATTGGGACAAACCCTTTAGTGTTCATGGGTACGGTATATAACAGATATATATATATATATATATATATATATATATATATATATATATATATATATAGATAGATAGATAGATAGTATTGTAACCTAGAAAGTGTTACTGAATGAGGAATAACCAAAACTGAGATTGGAAATGAAAATGGTAATCTTTATAACATCAAGAAAATACAATACTCGCCAGCGGCGTGAAGTAGGTAAACCACTGCTAGTGGTGCACTACTTAGTATATTAACCCCACTTACAATAGTGTCCAACGTATTTATGAGGATTGGGACATACACATTAGTGTTCATATGCAAGTTATATAACACGAACTATACTACGAAAAGAACAGGAGTAGTATTTATATTATGTAAGCTTAATCAAATATCTTTTAACAAAAAAGAAGGGCCGTAGTGAATTATAACATTTAAATAACTTTAAAGTTGCATAGAAAAGCGGTTTTACAGAAAAATGACGTACGACAACAAGGGCAAGGTCACAAGAAACAGAGTAGAGGAACTCCACGAGAATGCAATTGTTGAGTTAATTATTCCTAATTTATTAAACATCTACTAGGGTGCGCTGCGATAAGACCTTTCTCCGAGATAAGTGATCGTATCAATTATTAATAAATGTAAATCTTATACATTATTTACATTATTCGGACTATTGTCCTCATCTTTGTCGCCATGTTTATCACAACGTTTACACACAGTCTTTAGTCATGTTCTCCTCGAGAGGGGGGTCTTACTCGGGAGAGATATCTGCGAAGTGTCGTCAAGCTTTTGAAGGTTGTCCTGATGTTATATGGACCGCAGATCCTTTGTATTTTCTCTGATAACCCCTTCACATAAGGCAGGCAGACTGTCTTCTGAGTGTTGTTGTCCTCCTCCTCCACTTGCACCCGCCTATCCCAGTTTTTTGGTGCTGCTGCCATGTACCCAGTGTAGTTGTTACGTTGTAGGGTACTACTTATACTGACCAATTCTTTATCTAATGTCTCCGTGTCGCCACTTATGACTTTTGCTCGGTGCTGTAAGCAGCGAACGATCCCTTTCTTTCATAGAGGAGAACATGACTAAAGACTGTGTGTACGCTATCCCTTGCAGCTACGGAAAGAAATATAAAGGAGAGACAGGCCGCCCCCTTAAGGTGAGGTTTCAAGAACACCAGAAAGCTGTAACACGAGGGGAAGTGGAAATATCAGGCGTGGCTAAACCACATATGGAGAGAGAAGGGAGATCACCGTCCCCTTTGGGATCAGGTTGAGATCATAGACAAGGAACACCATTGGAAAATTCGTAAACTTAAGGAATCAGCACATATGCTAGGCCACAAAAATCTCCTGAGCCGACCAAGCATAGAAATGAATACAATATGGGAACCAGTAATAAGGAGTACCAGAGAAAAGCGATAATAAACAACAAAGTTTCAATACGAGCTCTGGTAAAAATTTAAATGATAACAGAAAAATTGCAATATGAGCACTGGTAAAAATGGTTGCTGAAGACATTAGGTTTATAATACCCAGAAATTCATACACAGATGTCCTCAAGGACACATGGCACAGTGGATAAAAGCGTTGGTTAGATCCAGTGACAGGATCCAAAGAGTGTGAGTCAGTGGAGAAATTTCAGAGGGAAAAATTACCAGGAGATAACTGATAACTGACATCCATTAAACATGGCACGTGGAACTAGAACAGTCTACCCCAGTGAGCGAAATAAAGGGTTCAATTCGAACCACGCGAAGAAGGTCAGAGCGTACAACTGCCGAAACGGTGAAATAAATATGGCGACACAGATGAGGACAATAGTCCGAATAATGTAAATAATGTACATAATACCTCATCTCAGAAATATAGACAGATAGTAAAGCTTATAATTTTTAGGAAAAGTAACTCTTCTTCCAGAATGGGTCATCATTAAGATGACCCATTCAGGATGGGTAGCTGGATCAGATTGTGCACTAGGTTATACTTCGGGTGTGGACTCCATTAAAGTATATGTTTTTTTCCAGGAAAGCCGATTTAACACGGCCATTTGAAACTGTATCAGAGCAGTCACCCCGTTTAATTGTTAGATGCTTGTCAGAAAGATCGGTACCTTGGAAAAGACCTAAGTATATGGGGGTAAGCGGTCGTTTGACGGCATCGTTTCTTACGAAAACAAAATCACAGTTTGGCAGCTGTTGAGGGACGTAAATGTCTGTCAGACGGGGGCGTGGAGGAGTATAATTCAGGTTAGTCATGACGGAGTACTTGAATAAAGGTAGACGTTGGAGTCAAATCTGCAGTCGCGGAGAAATATTGCCCAGGCGAGTCGCACCGAAAGCGAGTTCCGCCGCTGAACAAGCCAAATCTTGTAGCGAATTTCTCAAAGAAAGAAGAATAAAAGGAATCAGTTAGTGGCGTCGTACCGCGTAGACACAAAAGTTTTAAGTGAACACTGAAATCCCTCCATGAGTCCATTACCGCACGGATGATAAGCCGTTGTACGAATATGATTTGCCCCGAGAAGATGGGTAAATTTTCTAAAAATAGACTACTGAAATAGGGAACCGCGGACTGTCGTAATGACTTGAGGTCTACTGAATATCGCGATCCACCCGCGAGTAGTGGCCGAGGTGTCCGTAAAGCGTATAACCGTGGGCCAACGTGCAAAACGGTCCACAATGGTCAGAATATAATAATAACCCTGATACATAGGCAGGGGTCCGACTATGTCGAGATGGATATGAGAAAAACGGGGTTGATAAAGTTATCGAAGGAAGCTTTAGTATGTTAGAGCAGCCACAGTGTGGTAATGGATAGCGGCTCGGATTTAGGAACCGGGGAGCCGAGTTCGAATTCCAGTGGAATCAATTACATTCATGTTGTATCCTTAAAGAAGGTTACAAACAGTCAAAGGTGGTACTCGAGTGAAAGGAAAAGAGCAACAGATGCGTAGATGAAAGAAAGAGAGGTTTATTGTAAAAGAGAATACACTACTGAAAAGCAGAGTTATCAGGTTAGTAATTCCCGAAGCAACGATATTTACCAACCGCCCCACGAGGTCAGATGTGGCACAGGGCCGAATTTAACGCGGGGTATCCGAGTTCCGCCGCTGAATAAGCCAAGAAATTCCTCGTAGACACCGTATAAAACGGGGTCGGGTATCTGTTTCCCGAAGACGAGACTCTGCCATTTGACATAGCCTCGTCTGAGGATCCTCTCTGTCCGGAGGCAGAGAGTTTGACCAGTAGAGCTGGAGACGAATCTTCAACTAATTCCCGAAGCAAGGATATTTACCTTACCTCCCCGAGAAGCAGGATATGGCACAAGTCGAATCCCCAGCTAATTGCCGAAGCAAGGCCCTGGTATATCCTGTGCACACTATATATATGTGCAATTGGGATTGGGTAGCCGCCCTAATTGACTTGAATACGAGTGGCCAGCTATTATATATATATATATATATATGTAAAAAAATATATATGTATCTAGATATTCTTGATAAAATCTGCAATGTTATTGGTCCTGACCTGGCATCTCGGTTTCAGTCTTTTTGTCCCGCCCACGTCGGAACGCAGGTTCCCTGTGAGTGACTTTTCTATAAATATTTTCATAGTAATTGTTCTGATGATCTTTCGTCTTTGGCACCTAGACTTTATGAATTTAAGCGCAGTACTAGATTGGCAGCTAGGTCTCATCATTTCACAGTTGAAATGGCGAGACGCAACCGTAAGTTCTAGGCTAACTGTTTCTTCTCTCACACTTCCCGCTTTTTGTTTTGCTTCCAATCTTTATATTCTGTCTTCTCAGCACCTGGTCTTTTAGTCTTCCTTCTTAACAATGTTTTTTTTCTGATAGATTTTAACACTCAGTAACCCCTTGCGTCTTAGTGGTTTTATTGCCTTACTTGGGGTGGAATGATAAAAAAAATCCCTGTTTTTTTTG
>OZ038519.1:43181145-43183645 GCA_964036315.1 Acanthosepion esculentum | reverse complement strand
TGAACGAGGCAGAGGATTAGTTCAACTAGAACTGTCTTACAAATCTACAACAATCGGTCTTCAAAGATAGCTTGAAACTACAGAAGACTGGATGATGATCTGTGTCAAAAATATGAAAGAAATAAGAAAATTTATTCAGTAATAAATGAAGCCAACAAATTCAAAAGGGAATTTTCAAGTGGATGAAGATGTGCAAATAAACCATAATGCACCTACTGCAGCGGCAAAGAACCTAAAAAAAGAAAACAAGAGCACTTTGCAATGCACCAAATGCAGAAACAGTGGCAAGATACTCTGCCCATACCAAACAAGCTGATTTCATATCAGGTTGCACGATATTAGCATCTACCGAATATAAAACTCGGCATGATAGGTTGGACCAATATCTGTACTGGAAAATATGCCACTTTTACGGGAAGGAAACTGCACTAAACTGGTATGAACATCACGCAGACACGGTTACAATGATAGGACTTTATAATATACATAGACGGAACAATCAAAACTAATCTCCCAGACATTGTGATCAAAGACCACAGAAAAAGGTGCTGTCTTACTAACATGGCAGTCCTTGCAAATTGTGATTTATCCTTGAAGATCTTAAAAAATATCGAAATACAAGAATCTTGAAGTGGAAATCTCAAAAATTGAATTGAATATATTTTCTAATAGATGTAATATTTTAAAATGGACAAACAATTTAGACATTAAATTTGATGCACCAAACTTCTTTTTCCTTTAGGACATGGGCGATGATAACTCTCGTGCGGTTCTTAGCAGTTTGTCTGCCTTTGTTAAGGCAACATATCCGTCATCCATTCACACAAGTTCGTCAGATAAGTGGCCCGTTGCCTCCGCGTGTTTCTGTTTCCTTAAATAAGCCTCGTGAGTATTAAGTTTTCCAAGCCTTCTTCCTCGTTATCTGTCCAAGGAATTTCAGCTTGAAGACTTCCTCATTTGTTACATGTTCCATCCATTGAATTGTCGATAACTTTCTGGAGATCAACATCTTTATTTAAAACTTCTGTTTTCTCCTAATCTGTGGGGAGATGTCCAGTGATTCCTCACCGTATAAGAGGCTGGATATCACATAACAATCCAGTAATCGTTTTCTTTTTTTCTAATGAATTCTTTTTACGTTTCTCGAGGTCTTGCTTAGCCTTTGGGAATGCTTCTTTCGCTAGTCCAATGCGTACTTCGGATCTCGGTGTCATATTTTTCATCCTATGTTTCCCAGATATTTAAAGTTTTGCGCCTGCTTGATGTTTATATATTCAATTTTTAATTCGCATCTTGGATTTTCTTTCTCTTTCTGATGATCATAATTTCTGTCTTCTTGAAGTTGATGGTTAACCCATTTTCCCCGCTTTCTTCTACCACCAGGAGGGCCTGTAGTTATTTTTCTTTGTCAGCCATCAGCACAGTGTCATCTGCGTATCTTATATTGCCAAGATTAAGCCTGACAATAATAAATCCTCGCTTAGATTTCGGAATGCTTCATTCGCTAGTCCAGTGCGTACTTCGGATCTCGGTGTCACATTTTCCATCCTCTGTTAAAACAATTTCCAAACATTTAAATCCTCCTGCAAGTTCCTGCTTCATGTTTCAGCCGTTTCTTTCTGATTCTGAATTTAATTGCAATTTTTGTTGGCATTTTCTTTAAGACTTCCTGGTTGCTTACTCATTCCGTCTATGGTGCCAAACGTATATTGGTAAAAAATAAAAAAATAAATGAAAGAAAAAAGATAAGTAATAGCATGACAAATACTAGTACGATGACTAATAATAGTAAGAAGAGTAAGAAGAAGAGTAAGGAAAAGAAGAAGTAGAAGGGAAGAAGAAGAGCAAGAAAAAGAAGACCAAGAGGTAGAAGGGAAGAAGAAGAAGATTAAGAAAAAGAAGAAAAGTAAGAAAAAGGAGTAGAGTATGAAAATGAGGAAGAAGAGTAAGAGAAGGAAGACGAAGAGCAAGAAAAGGGAGACGAGAAAGAAAAGAAGAGTAAGGAACAGAAGAAGAGTAAGAAAATCAAGAAGAAGAACAAGAAAAAGACGAAGAGTAAGAAAAAGAAGAAGAGCAAGAAAAGAAGAACGAGAAAAGTAGAGTAAGAAAGAGAAAAAGTCTAATAAATAAGAGTAAGAAAAAAGAAGGAAAAGAGCAAGAAGAAGAGCAAGAAAAGAAGAGTGCGAAAAAGAAGGCGAGCAAGATAAAGAAGAGTGAGAAAAAGTAGAGTAAGAAAGAGAAAGACTAAGAAAAAAGAGTAAGAAAAAGAAGAGTAAGAAAAAAGAAGAAAAAGAGCAAGAAGAAGAGCAAGAAAAGAAGAGTGAGAAAAAGAAGGAAAACGAGTAAGAAAAAGAAGAGTAAAAGAAAAGAAGAATAAGAATAAAGAAGAAAACTGAGAAAATGAAAAAGAAGCGTAAGAAGAAGTGTAAGAAAGAGAAGTAGAGCAAGAAGAAGAAGAAGAAGAAGAAGAAGAAGAAGAAGAAGAAGAAGAAGAAGAAGA
>OZ038519.1:43168645-43176145 GCA_964036315.1 Acanthosepion esculentum | reverse complement strand
AAAAAGTTGCAATACGAGATCTGGTAAAAACATGCAATGATAACAGCAAAATTGCAATATGAGTACTGGTAAAAAATGGTTGCTGAAAAATTAGGTTTATAATACTCAGAAATTCATACCCAAATGTCCTCAAGGACACATGGTACGGTGGATAAAGGCGTTGGTTAGATCCAGTAACAGACCCAAAGAGTGTGAGTTCAATACCCGGTTCAGGCAGTGGAGAACTTTCAGAGGGAAAATTACCAGGAGATAACTGATAACTGACATAACTGACATCCATCAAACATGGCTCGTGGAACTAGAACAGTCTACCCCAGTGATCGAAATAAAGGGTTCGGTTCGAAATTCCAACCACCTGAAGAAGGCCGGAGCGTACAACGGCCGAAACGTTGTGACAAATATGGCGACAAAGATGAGGACAATAGTCCGACTAATGTAAATACTGTACATAATACCTCATCTCAGAAATATAGACAGACTCGGTAATATTTTATTGGAAAAAAAAAAAAAAACTGCTATATTTTTGATTTAGAAGAAAATACATTTCAGCTTCGCCTATCGCCTGGTTGCCATGTTTTTTTTAACTAGGAGTAGGTGGTTATTCCTTATTTCCCGTTCAGGATTGGGTTTCCGGTCCCTTCTTAAGTCTTTTCATTCTCTTTCACTCCAAGTAGCCTCTTACATCTCAGAGGAATTATCTCCTTATTTGGGGTGAATTGATTTTATGTATATATATATATAAAATTAAAGACTTAAGGAAAGAGATAAGGTCCCTTAAGAAACTATATAAAAGGGCAAGAATAAATGAGCGTCAAACACTCGAGGAGCTCCGAGAAATACTCAGAGGGAAATTAAAAACTATACGGCGAGCGGAGTGGCATAGGAGGAGGAGGAGGAGGAGGAGGAGGAAGAGGAGGAGGAAGAGGAGGAGGAGGAGGAAAGAAAGATAAAAAAAGCGGGCAGATTTCCTGTCCAACCCTTTTGGCTTTGCTAGAACATTGCTAGGGGATAGGCGCAATGGGAAATTGGAGGCATCGGAGGAAGAAATTAACAGCTACCTTCGAAAGACCATGAGTGACCCTGCAAAAGAGCAAGATCTGGGTATAAATACCCGCTTAATTCCTCAGGAGCCACCAGTAGTTCAATTTGACACACGCTTGCCTACATGGAAAGAAACTCAAGAAGTGGTGAGAGCCACCAGATCCGCTTCAGCACCAGGACCGAGCGGAGTACCCTACATTGTGTATAAGCGGTGTAAGGGAATTCTAAATAATTTGTGGAAATTATTAACAGTCATTTGGCGAAAAGGCAAGATCGTGAAGCAATGGAGATTTGCTGAGGGGGTATGGATCCCGAAGGAAGAAGGTTCAAAATATTTGGACCAATTTCGAATCATTTCCTTACTTAACACCGAAAGTAAGATCTTTTTCGGTTTACTGTCAAGACGCCTTTCGAATTTCATCCTTGGGAACAGCTACATTGATACATCAGTTCAGAAGGGCAGGGTCGCCGGTATGCCAGGTTGTCTTGAGCATACAGGAGTCCTCACACAGCTCCTAAGAGAGGCGAAGGAGACCAAAGGGGATCTGACTGTATTGTGGTTGGATCTCGCTAACGCCTACGGGTCCATGCCACACAAACTGGTGGAAGAAGCCCTAAATAGACATCACGTACCTCCATCAGTATGCAATCTCATTGTGGACTACTATAATAATTTCCGGCTGAGAGCTTGTTCAAGTGCAGCAACATCAGAATGGCAGACCCTGGTAAAGGGTATCATCACAAGTTGCACAATCTCGGCTGTTCTATTTTCATTGGCCATGAACATGCTTGTGAAGGCAGCCGAGGTGGAATGTCGAGGCCCTGTGTCGAGATCTGGAGTCCGCCAACCACCGATAAGGGCTTACATGGACGATTTGACCGTGACAACGACATCCGTCACGGGAGGGAGGTGGCTCTTAAAGGGTCTCGAGGAAAATATGACTTGGGCCAGAATGAATTTTAAGCCAGCAAAATCCAGGTCATTAGCATTGAAAAAAGGCAAGATCATGGAGAAAGTCCGGTTTACAATCGCAGGAGAAATAATTCCTACTCTGAGCGAAAAGCCTATTAAGAGCTCGGGCAAGACTTTCAACAGCAGTCTGAAGGACAAAGCCGCTATCCAGCAGACTATAAAAGATCTTGAGGATTGGCTGACGAAGATCGACAAATCTGGATTGCCTGGACGTTTTAAGTCATGGCTCTTCCAGCATGCAATCTTGTCCCGGATTTTGTGGCCATTGCTCGTCTATGATGTTCCGATTACCACCGTGGAAACGTTAGAGAGAGTAATTAGCAATCGTTTGAGAAGGTGGCTGGGTTTGCCGAAATGCTTAAGTGGTGCGGCCCTCTATGGGAACAGCAACGCATTGCGCCTCCCCTTTAGCAGCCTCGTTGAGGAATTCAAGATCAGGAAAACGAGAGAACGGCTGCAGTATGTAGAATCTAAGGATCCAAAAGTTGCAGCAGCAGGAATCCAGACAAGATCTGGCAGAAAATGGAGCGCTGAAGAGGAGTTGCGAGTGGCGGAGGAGAGGCTTAGGCATAAAGCTATATTAGGATCAATAGCTAGAGGCAGAGCGGGATTGGGATTTTTCCCCTATACGCAATCCAACATTGCCAAAGGCAGAGAAAGACGCCAACTCGTCCAAGAAGAAGTCCGGTCAGGCGTAGAAGAAATGCGTTACTGTAAAATGGTCGGTCTGAGTCAGCAGGGAGCCTGGACAAAATGGGAGAATGTAGAAAAGAAAAGAGTTACATGGTCAGATTGCTGGCGATCGGATTTTAACGAGATTCGATTTCTCATAAAGTCAGTATATGATGTCCTACCGAGCCCAACAAACCTGCATATATGGGGAAAGAGCGAAACCCCCAATTGTCAACTATGTGCAAGGAAAGGATCTTTACAACACATCCTCAGTAGTTGCCCAAAAGCTTTGGGTGATGGTCGGTACCGTTGGCGCCACGACCAAGCACTCAAGGCAATTGCGAAAGAGGTGACTAAAGCAATAAGGGCTAGTAAGCATCAACCAGAGAAATTTAATCGGATTAACTTCGTAAAAGCTGGAGAGAAGGTGCAGAAACGGAGGAGTGAGAGAACAAGCCTGTTATCTTCCGCAGACGATTGGCAGTTGATAGTGGACCTAGAGACCCAGCTGAAATTCCCTAGACACATAGCCGTAACATCGCTAAGACCGGATCTGATACTGCACTCCAACAACACAAAGCAGTGCATCATTTGGGAACTGTCTGTGTCATGGGAGGAATATATTACACTTGCTAATGAAAGAAGGAGGTCCAAATATCAAGAACTGGTCGAACAATGTCGGCAAAGGGCATGGAAGATATACTATGACCCCGTAGAAGTTGGTTGCAGGGGCTTTGCTGGACAATCGTTGTGCAGAGCTCTTGCAAAAATAGGTATGGGATTTTTTTTGCGGGGGGGGGGTCTTCACTTGACTCTTCGGTTTCTGATTGGCATTGATATTATTATTTTTTTTTTTTTCAACGCCTGATCGTGGTTCTATCTCAATACATAAATCTAATTGCAGTTATTAAGAATGGAACGGGAGAGAAAGATATAGTTTCTTAGTAATGATAGTCGAAAAATGGGGAGTTGATGCTGGCACTAATTGAGTAGATTTATTTTGGAATATGTATCAGATTGTAAATATGAGCATAGGTTACTTAATTGAGTAGATAGCATAATTATCTAGTTATTATTTATTGTTAGTAGGCCATCGAATTTTTTTTTTTAGTCGGTAAATTACAAACGTGTATACGGGTTTTTTTTTTTTTTTTTTCTTTAGCGAATTTATTTTGGGAAAGCTCTAGTATAGATTAGTTTTGAGTTGGATATGAGTGTAGCTTTAGTTAAAGATTTGGGATGGATATGGGATTAGTATTTAAAAGGTAAAACAAGGATGTAAACAATGTAATAAAGATACCAGCTTACCTCGGTATGGATTCCGGAAATAAAAAAAATTTAAAAAACCGGATGTAGTAATAAGACACCATTGTATAGAAGAGGAGTGTGAAAAGCCCTGTAATTTCTGTTTTTTGTAATGTCGCGGTGCGTAGCACGACGCTTTCAAGGAGGCGGCCTGTTTCACCTAGAATCAGGCCGGGGTTGCTGTTGGAGCCGATATGATGCGAAACCCGAAATCGGCGATGAGAACAGTGCATCACTGAAGACCACCCTTGATGCATCTAAAATCACTTAACTATATATATATATATACTTATATTAATGAATATCAAACACATAATGGTAATAATTCTTAAAACAATATTACCTATGAAATTTAAGTGTTTGATATTCATTAAATAGTATCAATTTTGCTCTGTCTTTTAACATAAACTTCTCCCTGGATCGATATCCTCCTGGAAATTCCATACGGACTGCCATATTTTGTCATTACTATATATATATATATATATATATATATATATATATATATATGTATATATATATATATATATTCAGAGCGAATCATATATATATATATATATATATATATATATATATATATATGATTCGCTCTGAATATATATATATATATGTGTATATATATATATATATATATATATATATATATATATAATTATATATATATATATATATATATATAATTATATATATATATATATATATATATATATACACATATATATATATATATTCAGAGCGAATCATATATATATATATATATATATATATATATATATTCAGAGCGAATCATATATATATATATATTCAGAGTTAATCATGTATATATATATATATATATATATATTCAGACCGAATCATATATATATATATATATATATATATATATATATATATATATATATACAGACCGAATCATATATATATATATATATATATATATATATATATATATATATATATATATATATATATATATAGTAATGATATATATAGATATTCAGACCGAATCATATATATATACATATATATATATATATATATATATATAGTAATGATATATATATATATATATATATATATATATAGATAGATAGATAGATATAGATATTCAGAGCGAATCATATATATATATATATATTCAGAGCTAATCATGTATATATATATATATATATATATATATATATATATATATCTATATATATATATATATATATATATATATATATATATATATATATATATATATTCAGAGCTAATCATGTATATATATATATATATATATATATTCAGACCGAATCATATATATATATATATATATATATATATTCAGAGCTAATCATATATATATATATATATATATATATATATATATATATATATATATATATATATATTCAGACCGAATCATATATATATATATATATATATATATATTCAGACCGAATCATATACATATATATATATATATATATTCAGACCGAATCATATACATATATATATATATATATATTCAGACCGAATCATATATATATATATATATATATATATATATATATAGTAATGATATATATAGATATAGATATTCAGACCGAATCATATATATATATATATATATATATATATATATATATATATATATAGTAATGATATATTTATATATATATAGATAGAGAGATATAGATATTCAGAGCGAATCATATATATATATATATATATATATATATATATATATATATATATATATATTCAGAGCGAATCATATATATATATATATATATATATATTCAGAGCGAATTATATATATATATATATATATATATATATATATATATTCAGAGCGAATTATATATATATATATATAATCGATGCTATTCTCTTATCGTATCTTTGTTAAATCACCTATGTACCCTTTTCTTTTCTTTTTTTTCTAAACTCATGTAGTCGGCCAGATCCTCTCATTGCCTGCTGTCTCCAGTCGTAAATGCCTCCACTTGTTAATCATTTCCAGCATGGACATTTCATGCATCTGCAACATTATTTCATGAATATTTATTAGCGTTCGAAGATTTCTCTTCCATGGGAAAACTCACACCAGATCATTACATTTTGGAATATGTTTTATTTTTAAAATTTCCTCGATGCATTTTTCGACATCTATCTTCGTAGCAATAAATAATAGCATGTGGATCAATTTTCAAAATATTTTTTCCATCCATCATACAAATCGTTATCGTTATTATTATTATTATTATTATTATAATACTTAATGTATATTCCTATTCACACCCACTGTCTGTTGATATTTATTGGAGTTTAAGGGACAAAAAATCTTCAAGTCGGAGGACATAGGTCTCTTTCTCACTATGCTTTCTTCTTACCTTTCTTTATTTTCTTCTTCTTGTTATTATGTTGTTGTTGTTATTATTATTATTATTATTAATAATAATAATAATAATAATAATCATGCATTCTCTTATTCGCAACAAATGTCTGTTGTTTGACCTTGGAGACTGGGGTACAACAACCCTTCAATTCAGAAGACATTGCTCTCATTCTTAATGTCCTTTTCTTTTTCATCTTTTATTCATTATTATTATTATTATTATTATTATTATTATTATTATTATTATTATTATTATTATTTCTTTTGATATCTGGCGTTTACACATTTCTTTCCGGGTCCCGCCCAGGGACCTAAGGTTAGAAATGGTATCATGACACTTTCCACTGCAAAAATAAAAAAAAAATAAAATAAAAAATAATTACATAGATAAAGCCCTTCGTAAAGTGTGGGCTGTACTTGTCAGAACAATTTTTTGTATCTCTTTGAGGCATGGACTTCCAGGGATCCCTTCAATCAGCCTACTGGAATCTTTTCCAACCAGTCCAAGGGCTCCAACTACAACAGGAATTGTTGATGTTCCCATGTGCCACATTTTTGAGATTTCGATTTCAAGGTCCTTGTATTTTGACAGTTTTTCGAATATCTTCAAAGATACATTGCAGTCTGCAGGGACTGCCATATCAATAAGGAGGCACTTATTTTTTTCGGGTCATCTGTTTTTATTATTATTATTATTATTATAATTATTATTGTTATTATTATTGTTATTATTATTATTATTGGACATTGGTCTCTTTCTAAATATCCTTTTCTTCTTCTTCTTTTGATTATTATTATTATTATTGTTATTATTATTGTTATCATTATTATTATTGGACATTGGTCTCTTTCTAAATATCCTTTTCTTCTTCTTCTTTTGATTATTATTATTATTATTATTATTATTATTATTGTTATTATTATTATTATTGGACATTGGTCTCTTTCTAAATATCCTTTTTTTCTTCTTCTTTTGATTATTATTATTATTATTATTATTATTATTATTGTTATTATTATTATTATTGGACATTGGTCTCTTTCTAAATATCCTTTTTTTCTTCTTCTTTTGATTATTATTATTATTATTATTATTATTATTATTATTATTATTATTATTATTCAT
>OZ038519.1:43138645-43163645 GCA_964036315.1 Acanthosepion esculentum | reverse complement strand
GGAATATCATTATATATATATATATATATATATATATATATATATATATATATATTGTATATAAGGAATATCATTATATATATATATATATATATTGTATATAAGAAATATCATTATATATATATATATATTGTATATAAGGAATATCATTATATATATATATATATATATTGTATATAAGGAATATCATTATATATATATATATATATATATACATATGTAATAAATATGTATACATATGTGCATGTTAGAAATACGTGAGACCAACCGCATTTATTAGACACGTGGTTGATAATTGAATGGCAAAATGAAAAAAGCCTATATACATTGATTACTACTATATTTTTAACACTTCACATCGCTCATACACTATCGCGGTCTTCATTTGCTTATTCATAACCATGTTTACCAAATCATTAACGATAAAATTAACTGATATTATCGCTACTTTATAATAACTGAATGATAACAATATAAATTAACAGGCCACCTCATAAGTAATGGCCAACATCTGATAGCGATAGTATGAATGGCATTTTCGCTACTTTAAAATGCCTGTATGATAACAATAGTTACGAGGCCATCCCATAAGTAATGCCCGAAATTATATAGAGATAGTTTGAATGGCATTTTCGCCACTCTAAATTCCTTAGATGATGTTACACATTGCCCGGCCATCCCATAAGTAATGGTCTCCTACATTTATATGTGTCTGTATATTATTTTATTAGTTATAGCTGTCATCTCGAAGTTTCTTATTTTCCCTGTTGTCTGTTTTCACATTTTATAAATTTGATACCATTTACAAATAAGCTTTTTTTAAAGAATTGATTCAATTTTACAACATTATTTTTATTACTTCAATCGTTAAATACAAATTATCATCTTTGAACATATACTCGACTCACCCATCGAATTCGACGTATGAGGGTCAAGCAGATCAGTTCCTAGGAAACTGTCAGCCCAACACCAGCACATGAGATTTGATTATAATGGTGAAGGTTTTGTGCAGAACCATCCACACTTTTTGAAGGCTGAATACAGAGACTATGTGCCACAGGGTCCCCAAACAACCCTCCACAGGTTTTGAATTCAGAGTTGTCCTTCTCCTAGACCAGTTGCCATCCAAGGCGATAGAACCCGGTCTGTCCTGTTATTTACCCATAGCTGGAGGGAGAAGAAAATGATTCACACCTTTGCCAAAGGAATTAGCACGTAAGTGAATGTAATGGATTCGACTGGAATTCGAACTCGGCTCACTTGATGATTAGTAGGGATAATTCCAAGGAGGATATAGACCCAAAGAGAACTTAATGTAAGAACAGAGCAAATATAATAATGAAAGCGGAGTCCTTAGAAATCCATTGATAATAATTTATTTCCCGGGATCAAACGCCCGATTAGAAAAATGAAAACAAGTTTTCGTATATTGACAAAACTTTATGAGTCAAGTACATAGTTTCCATTGTTTTCAACAACTGTACCCCATTGTTCTTCAACATTCTTGATGTCGTTTTCGTAGAATCTCCCTGTTTTTGTTGAAAGAAATTTAGAAGGTAGTTTTCGACTGGCTGTAGAGAGTCAATTTTTTTTGTCATTTAAATTGTTCTGTGGAGACCGGAATTAATTAAAATCCGGAGGGACCAATTCAGGAGAATACGTTTGGGGATGAATGGTTTCCGGTTTCAACTCTTTATGCTTTCGCAAGGTATGTTTTGAAACATAGTTTCTTGCGTTGTCGTGGTCGAAAATTACACCATTTCGATTTGCCGTTTTTCCTGAACCCATGTCTCTTCAAATGGCGAAAGACAATATAGAGATATCGATTTTCAAGCTCTTGGAAATCTCTTCCGTCGAAATCTTGAGTTTATTCTCCAGGAGAACAATCATGGCGTCTTTCATCGAATGTCGGAATGTCGCCCGGAGCGTGGTTTCCCGTTTAGGTTAAAATCACCTTGACAAAATCTGCCAAACCGCTTTTTCACCATCCGAATGGCTGAAGCACAATCCAACTAAACCTTCTGAATATATTTGATCCCATTTTGAGATCTTTATTTTTTTCGAAATTAATCGAACCTAATATTGCGCAAGTGCAACAGTTCATCCGACATCTTTGATGTATTCATTTGGGGACAAAAGATCAACATTAAAAAATGGCTGACCTTTATCTGAACGATGCAATTTAGAACACACCAGAAATCAAGACCAAAATGTTATGTTTTAGATTAATAATTAAAATCGGGTACAAATATTTGCAATGGTCTGATATATATATATATGGAGAAAGAGAGAGAGAGAAAGAGAGATAGATAGATAGATGTGTGTGTGTGTGTGTGTGTGTGTGTGTGTGTGTGTGTGTGTGTGTTACATTAAATTCCTCCACCGCCTTACTCCTACAAAATGTAATAAACCTATGATGGAAAAACTTAATGAAATATTAATTAAATCTTCCTTGTCTGCCGTATTTAATGAAAGATGTTTAAAAGAAAGCATGCTGGCCAAATTAATATAGGCATATATATATATATTTATATATAAAGACATTTTTATGTTTATACATTCTTTTTATAGCTACAAATATATAAGTAAATGCTCTGTTTTATAATAAACAGTATTAATAACATTTACCGGCCTGAATGTCCGAGAAATTTTCATAGAAAATATTCGTCCTACGACAGGAATCGAACCGGGATCCTATACGGAACTGTCATATAGCCTGACGTGCCTTAACCGATTGGTACACAGAGGAGCGTTTCGGTTAGCAAGGTCGATTTAACTGTCTTTAAACTACAATCTTCCATGATACTCTCACGTACATCATATCCAAATGTAAACGAATGACGTCACACATTATGACATGGACAAAGTTCGACAATTATTTTAAGACGCGTGTGTGTGTGTGTGTATAAAAATTTAGATTTAACTAACTAAAAATATATCTGTCAAAAGACAATATGAATAAAGGCAATAAGAAAACTATATATATATATCCTCCACCGCCAAGTTGATCTGCCGGGGGTCCTGATAGAGGACGTCGTTCCAGCGGTTGCGTGGTTTTTCTGCTGCAAGGTCGTCGCCAGTTTGCAGATGGCGGGTCGTACTGATATTGTTTTTTCCATTGCTTTGGGTACACTTTTTTTGGGTGGGCTCTGTAAAAATGTATGTGTGTATAAAAATTTAGATTTAACTAACTAAAAATATATCTGTCAAAAGACAATACGAATAAAGGCAATAAGAAAACTTATCTTAGCCCACGCTGATGGACATTATCAAAAGAAAATTTAAGAGTTTTATTTTGAATACAAGTATTTATACTCGGAAATAAAAATGTCCACAGTTTTTCAAACATTTTTATATTGAAACACGCTCATAAATATACATGCTATTAGTTTTCCAAGATTTTTATATCGAAGAACGTTCATAAATATACTCCAGGGAAACTAAAAGACATGGTAAATTATGGAAGATGCTAAATGATGTAATTTAATGTCTAATAAACGAAAGCGAGTATATGTTGTTATTGTTGCTGTTGATTTTTTTGTTTTTCATAATGCAATTATTATTTGTTTTATTTTAATTTGAGAAAAAAAGTTATGTTTTATATATTTTATATAATAGAAGGTTTTAACTTAAGTTTCTGTCGGCCTGGAGCATATTTAGACGTATTCTTAAATTTAAAAATTCTGAAAAACTAACGACAATTTCACTTGTCTTTATAAATATTGTTGCAAAATAACATCTTTGCAATTGCCCTGATAAAGACCACCAGAGTGTTGTCTAAGTTTTCCTGTGGTCTTTATCCACACACACACACACACACACACACACTATATATATATATATATATATATATATATATATATATATATATATATATATGCTGTCCATAAAGTCCGTGTGCAATTTAAAAAATTTATAACTTTATTTGTATTTGCGATAGAAATAATTTGTAAAAAGGATTAGAAAGAAGTAAATCTATATTTTTTAAGGTTTTATTGAAATTTTATTTAAGTTTCCACATGTCCTCCATCATTAGCAATACAAAGGGTAATACGATTTTGCAGTTCACGGAAAACACTTGCCAACTGATTTACAGTAATGCCTGAAATCACATTAGTTATTTTAGCTATACTTAAAACTAGGTACATTAAACTTTATAACATTTTTTACAGATTATTTCTATCGCAAATACAAATAAAGTTATAATTTTTATAAAGTGCACACGAACTTTATGGACACCATGTATATGTTTAGCTGGCCACTCATATTCGAGGATATCTGTCTACTAGGGCGGCTAGATAAGGCGCATTTGCGTTTATTCAACACCCACAGAGCCCACCTGCGGTTCATAATGCAACTATACTAAGCCGACTTTAGTGACAGGTTCTGGGAAAGAGCGTGTTATCTAGCGTAATCAACAATTTAAACAAGTATATATATAGTACAACTCCTCTAAAGCGAACACTGTGCCATGTGTCCTTCGGTGGATAAAGGCGTTAGTTAGATCCCTTGACATGACCCACAGAGTGTGAGTTCAATACCTGGTTAAGGCGGTGGATAACTTGGAGAGGGGAATTAACAGGAGATAACTGATAACTGACATCCATTAAACATGGCACGTGGAATTAGAACAGTCTACCCCAGTGAGCGAAATAAAGGGTCCAGTTCGACATTTCAAACACCTGAAGAAGGCCGGAGCGTACAACGGCCGAAACGGTGTAATAAAAAAGGCGACAAAGATGAGGACAATAGTCCGAATAATGTAAATAGTGTTTTTAATAATTTCCTCCGAACATTTTTAAATGCCATATCCCTTTGCTGCGTAGGCGATCACGGCTCTCCACACATTTCCTTTCTTTATTATCTTTGAATTGGTATTACATCTTTAAAAAGAAAATCTGGAGGGGTTTCCTGTTGTCATTTGCGTGGTTTTGAAATAATAGTAATTCTCCTAGACTGGTTGCCAGCGGAGGCCCAGTCTGACCTGGTATTTAGCCAATAATTGGTAGATGGTGGAATAAACGGAATTGACTGGGCGGAATTATAGTTCATACGCGGATAACCATTCCTTTATTCACACACACACACACACACACACACACACACACACACACACACACACACTTCTTAAATACCAAACCTCAGTAAAATACTGTTGTTTACCTCAGTATTTATAGCCTATCACTCCACTGTGTTCAATCGGCCGAAAGATTTAAAATTAAAAATCTGGATGTTAAAAAAAACAAAAAAAAACGATTTTTATGAGCAGTTCGTGAATACATTGTTTCTATCGATATTGTTACGTCAGTTTTAAAGTCAAGGTGACTGGATATGTACAGGAGGTGTCAGAAAGATCGATGAATCAATTTCTTTTGACCAAGCGAAGTGTTTGCGAAGACAGCCCGAGTGTATTGATATTGCCAGAGATCGATAATCTCAACTCAGTAAGAAGCAATAAATATCTTCATATTTCCAATACTACTACTACTACTATTACGAATAATAATAATAATAACAATTTGCTCATCGAAGACAGTGAAAGATCAATATTAATTTAACTGATTCGCTAGCGATTCCTGTTCAAGATGAATATCCCTATCTATTCTCAATCTCCCAGGTCGCATCTATGCACCTGTTATTTTCCCTCTCAAACGTGATCAGTTACCATATTAATTGAAAATAATTAATTGAAATATTAACTGAAAATAATTAATTGAAATATTAACTGAAAATAACTAATCGAAATATTAACTGAAAATAATTAATCGAAATATTAATTGAAAATAATTAATTGAAATATTAATTGAAAATAATTGAAATATTGATTGAAAAAATAATTAATCGAAATATTAACTGAAAATAATTAATCAAAATATTAACTGAAAATAATTATTTGAAATATTAATTGAAAATAATTAATCGAAATGTTAACTGAAAATAATTAATTGAAATATTAACTGAAAATAACTAATCGAAATATTAATTGAAAATAATTAATCGAAATATTAACTGAAAATAATTAATTGAAATATTGATTGAAAAAATAATTAATCGAAATATTAATTGAAAATAATTAATCGAAATATTGATTGAAAATAATTAATTGAAATATTAATTGAAAAAAAAAATTAATCGAAATATTAACTGAAAATAATTAATTGAAATATTAACTGAAAATAATTAATTGAAATATTGATTGAAAAAATAATTAACCGAAATATTAATTGAAAATAATTAATTGAAATATTAACTGAAAATAATTAATTGAAATATTAACTGAAAATAATTAATCGAAATATTAACTGAAAATAATTAATTGAAATATTAATTGAAGTGTTAGATTCATACCTAATCAGAATTTATTGAAAAAACAAGAATTTATAATATGGTTATAAAATGGGTAATCAATTCTATATCACAATCAATATATAAACTGATCTCTCACTTCGTGGTCACGGTACTTTCTATACATTTATATTCCAGAGAATGTAAATAAATCTAAAAGACATGCCTGCTTAGCTAATCAGTATTTCAGTGACTGATTGATTCGTTTTCTATGGCTTATCAACAAACAAGAACTTATAACGCGGATATAAAGTGGGGGATCAATTGTACATTACAATTAATATATAAACAGACCCCTCACTTTGTGGTCACTGTAGTTTCTATATATTTTTATGTCAGTGAATGTAAATAAATCTAAAAGACATCTCCGTGTAGTTAACCAGTATTTCATTGATTGATTGATTCCTTTTTCACGGGTTATCAACCCTTTGCAGGTTATTTAAAGCCAGAAAATATTTTTAGATTGTAAGAACTTTTTTTTAGATAATAACGGTTTACAAGGTGGAGTAATGGATAGCAGCTCGGATTGAGCAATTGGAGAACCGAGTTCGAATTTCAGTCGAATTACATTCACTTACATTGCTAATACCTTTCGGAAAGGTATGAATCCTCTTCTTCTCCCACCCCCACAGCTATGGGTAAATAGCAGGGAAGACCGGGTTCTATAGCCTTGGATGGCAACTGGTTTACCGCAGAAAGAAATGGCAACCTACTGCGGGAAAACATCTGCCTCGTCAGTCATGTATCGAAAGATACATGATCGCCTAAGCGTGTATCACGCATGGCCCATGACTGACTGAATGGTTTAGTGATACAAGTCTTACTAATTAACCCATAGCTAGAGGTGGTGGAGAAGTTGATTTATATCTTTTCCGTGGTTATTTGCGCGGAAGTAAATATAATGTACCCGGGTTTTGGAACCCCGGATTTGGAACGCAGGATTTGGAACCGGGGTTTTGGAATCCGGGATTTGGGACACAGGATTTGGAGCCCGGGATTTGGACCCGGTATATGGAATCCGGGATATAGAACCCGGGATATGGAATCCAGGATTTGGAATCTGGGATTTGGAAACCAGGATTTGGGACCCGGGATATGGAACCCGAGACATGGAATCCGGGATTTGTGACTCAGGATTTCGAACCCAGGATTTCGAGCCCAGGATTTGGGACCCGGGATTTGGAAGCCAGGATTTGGAACCCGGGATATGGAACCCGGGATATGAAACCCTGGATATGAAACCCTGGATTTGGAATCCGGGATTTGGAATCCGGGATTTGGAACCCGGGATATGGAACCCTGGATATGAAACCCTGGATTTGGAATCCGGGATTTGGAACCCGGGATATGGAACCCTGGATATGAAACCCTGGATTTGGAATCCGGGATTTGGAACCCGGGATATGGAACCCTGGATATGAAACCCTGGATTTGGAATCCGGGATTTGGAATCCGGGATTTGGAACCCGGGATATGGAACCCTGGATATGAAACCCTGGATTTGGAATCCGGGATTTGGAATCCGGGATTTGGAACCCGGGATATGGAACCCTGGATATGAAACCCTGGATTTGGAATCCGGGATTTGGAACCCGGGATATGGAACCCTGGATATGAAACCCTGGATTTGGAATCCGGGATTTGGAACCCGGGATATGGAACCCTGGATATGAAACCCTGGATTTGGAATCCGGGATTTGGAATCCGGGATTTGGAACCCGGGATATGGAACCCTGGATATGAAACCCTGGATTTGGAATCCGGGATTTGGAACCCGGGATATGGAACCCTGGATATGAAACCCTGGATTTGGAATCCGGGATTTGGAATCCGGGATTTGGAACCCGGGATATGGAACCCTGGATATGAAACCCTGGATTTGGAATCCGGGATTTGGAATCCGGGATTTGGAACCCGGGATATGGAACCCTGGATATGAAACCCTGGATTTGGAATCCGGGATTTGGAACCCGGGATATGGAACCCTGGATATGAAACCCTGGATTTGGAATCCGGGATTTGGAACCCGGGATATGGAACCCTGGATATGAAACCCTGGATTTGGAATCCGGGATTTGGAATCCGGGATTTGGAACCCGGGATATGGAACCCTGGATATGAAACCCTGGATTTGGAATCCGGGATTTGGAACCCGGGATATGGAACCCTGGATATGAAACCCTGGATTTGGAATCCGGGATTTGGAATCCGGGATTTGGAACCCGGGATATGGAACCCTGGATATGAAACCCTGGATTTGGAATCCGGGATTTGGAACCCGGGATATGGAACCCTGGATATGAAACCCTGGATTTGGAATCCGGGATTTGGAACCCGGGATATGGAACCCTGGATATGAAACCCTGGATTTGGAATCCGGGATTTGGAACCCGGGATATGGAACCCTGGATATGAAACCCTGGATTTGGAATCCGGGATTTGGAACCCGGGATATGGAACCCTGGATATGAAACCCTGGATTTGGAATCCGGGATTTGGAATCCGGGATTTGGAACCCGGGATATGGAACCCTGGATATGAAACCCTGGATTTGGAATCCGGGATTTGGAACCCGGGATATGGAACCCTGGATATGAAACCCTGGATTTGGAATCCGGGATTTGGAATCCGGGATTTGGAACCCGGGATATGGAACCCTGGATATGAAACCCTGGATTTGGAATCCGGGATTTGGAACCCGGGATATGGAACCCTGGATATGAAACCCTGGATTTGGAATCCGGGATTTGGAATCCGGGATTTGGAACCCGGGATATGGAACCCTGGATATGAAACCCTGGATTTGGAATCCGGGATTTGGAATCCGGGATTTGGAACCCGGGATATGGAACCCTGGATATGAAACCCTGGATTTGGAATCCGGGATTTGGAACCCGGGATATGGAACCCTGGATATGAAACCCTGGATTTGGAATCCGGGATTTGGAACCCGGGATATGGAACCCTGGATATGAAACCCTGGATTTGGAATCCGGGATTTGGAATCCGGGATTTGGAACCCGGGATATGGAACCCTGGATATGAAACCCTGGATTTGGAATCCGGGATTTGGAACCCGGGATATGGAACCCTGGATATGAAACCCTGGATTTGGAATCCGGGATTTGGAACCCGGGATATGGAACCCTGGATATGAAACCCTGGATTTGGAATCCGGGATTTGGAATCCGGGATTTGGAACCCGGGATATGGAACCCTGGATATGAAACCCTGGATTTGGAATCCGGGATTTGGAACCCGGGATATGGAACCCTGGATATGAAACCCTGGATTTGGAATCCGGGATTTGGAACCCGGGATATGGAACCCTGGATATGAAACCCTGGATTTGGAATCCGGGATTTGAAACCCGGGATATGGAACCCTGGATATGAAACCCTGGATTTGGAATCCGGGATTTGGAACCCGGGATATGGAACCCTGGATATGAAACCCTGGATTTGGAATCCGGGATTTGGAACCCGGGATTTGGAACCCTGGATTTGGAACACGGTTCTCCGATTAACGATAGTTGGGTTCCCTTCAGACAGCCTCTTCCTAAAGCTTACAGCCACATCACTGTGAGACACCGGTCCCTTACGATCAGAGAAGTTAAGCAACGTCGAGCCTGGTCAATGTCTAGATGGGTGACCGATTGAGAGTACCATGTGCTATAAGCTTGGATGTGCAGGTGGTGTAATGGACATTGGCTCAGAATTATTTACCGGAGAGCTGAGTTCCAATTCCAGTTGCGTTTGTTATATACACTTACGCGCAAATAAACTTGGGAAAGGTATGAATCCCCATCTTCTCCACCCCCCCAGCTATGGGATATTTCTTAAAACTTTATTATATCACTAAGGCATTATTATCTCCTCCGACGCACACACGCAAAAATACTCACAATCTAAAAAACGATATTTCCTGGCTTTAAATAACCTGCAAATGGTTTAAAAAATCCGTAGAAAACGAATCCAAATATTAGAAATAAATAAAAGAATACTCATACAGTTTTGTCTCGCTTGCATTTCAAACAGCACCACATGCGCAGCATAATCGACATATAAACGCATGCGCATTCAGTACAAAAAAAGGCAACGTCGTTTTTCATATTGGAACAATTAGCCGCGATTTCACTTTAAGGTGATAGGAACGTAATGACCTGAAGCAATTAACCTACGTAATCATGCATACTGACATCGTATCGTGTTAGTGAGTATTTCGTTCCTAAAGAAAATGACAACGCAATTGGATTCCATGATAATCGGCTTATTTATTTCTCCCTCCCCAATTCTCGGCTTCGATGCTGTGATTTTCTCAAACAAACTCCCGCCTAACATACAATAGCAATCACACCAGACTATCGCCCGTTTCTGAATGTGCCAGATATGGATGTTAAGGGTACTAGCAATATAAGCCGCTTCCCTATAAGGAAACATTCGACATTTATTGACCGAGGATCCAGTACGGCTTTCGGTTAAAATTTATAAAATCTTCCTCTTAAAATAAATTTCAGGGAAAATAGATTTCTCAAGTCCAGTAGCTGTTATCGCTCTTTTAATGCAATGTTAGTGGATGTTACTTTCCAGACATTTATTTGATGGCTGTCTTGTCTGGCGGTATATCAACATCTCTATGGGTCATTTAACCCATTAACTGCCAAATTTTTTTAATGCGCATTTTTTGGCCCAGACAGGTGTCTTAGGAGTTAAAACAACATACAATATTAAAATTTTCTTCGAATAGATGGTACTTTGAAACTTTATAGAAACTAGAACATCAAATATATATATATGTGTATAAAACATCAAAAAATAATATTGATTAGAAATAATTAAAAAATAGTTTTCAAAATAGTCATTATTTTTCTACTCGTGAAATGTAAAATTACGACAGAAAGTGTCTTCTTACGGCTAATAATAAAAACTTTAAAGGCTAAGTGTTGTAAAATATACCTCTGCAAATGCAATGTATATAAGCAATTCAATGTCAATACAAGGAATAACATGTAGTGAGTTTAATTTTAACAGATCCCCAAATGGGTTAATGTCGAAATCTAAATATTTTGTAAGCACATATTAATTTATTTTTAGAGATAATAATTAGTGATACACGTTTTACTGATTAACCCATAGCTGGGGAGAGAAGTTGTGGATTCATTCCTTTTTCAAGGGTATTTGCGCGTAAGTGAATGTACTTCGACTGGAATTCGAACTCGGCTCTCCGATTACTCAATCTGAACCGCTTTTCATTACTTCATCCTGGCTCCTTCTAAATAAATAAATAAAAATAAAAAACGACAATTGGAACTCGGTTCTCCGATGAACAATTCCGAGCCATTATCCATGACACCACCCGCACATCCAAGCTTACAGATGCTTGTATTCCCAAAACGTTCATTCAGCTAGGTATTGTCCAGGCTCAACGTTGCTTAACTTCGGCGATCGCACGAGAACCGGTGTTTGAACGAGATATGGTCGCAAGCCAGCATTTATCGGACATTATTTTCTCTTCGAGTTACACGTGTTATTCATTTTAGATGTTGCTGCTATTGGGAAAGGTATCAATGTACCCCTTCTCTCCCTCCACCTATGTACCAAGAATTGTATCACTAAACTATTATTATCTAAAAAAAAATATTACTGTCTAAAAACATTTTCTGGCTCTAAATAACCTGCAAAGGGTTGATAAACCGTAGAAAATGAAAAACATTTATTTGACGTAGTGTGGAATACCAACATCTTAGAGTTATATGTGCTATCAATTTTAATAGTTGCTGCTTTTGTGTTATGGGAACTTACCCATAATAATAATGGACTATTCCGGACATTATAAATACTGCGCCTCAAGAGGGAGGACAGAGGTTGTAAGAATATTGGAATAGTGATACTTGTCGAGACAACATAGTTCACTCTAACCAAATCTGATAGTCATTACTAATACTTCTACTTCTTTAATATATCTGTGTTATTCCATACCTGTGTTCGAGTTATTTCTTCATTGGTTCTAACATTGGACCATCACCGTGGTACAAGGAACTTGGACCATAACATGTTGGTAGTCCTCAAATGATGTGGCATCTGTTATTTGCTTGCAGTTCTTTGTTTGTGAATCTGTAGCGCCAGTCCAAATTATTCAAAGAGAGAATAGCTTTGCCAAGACGCACAGACTCAACTCTCTCAATACCTTTTTCACCATTGATTTTAGGAAGCGGTTGTATGCAGTTGACAATTTAGATATTACTGAACAGGTTTGCTGCCATTCATGACATCCATATGAAAAGTCTATCTGACGAGGCTATTTAAAAACATGCCAAATACGAAAAAAAAAAAAAAAGAAAAAAGGGAAAAACATTATCAAGGAGAAACAACAATAAAAGAACATGAATTAAGAATACAAAACATAACGATTGACATTGTATTTACATTTTTAAAGATCAAAATTGATTGGATCGCAAGAGGCCGGAAGAGATTTTCACAAGGGAGAAGTGCGAGAACCGTAAGCATAGAACTGTTAGCGTTCAATTGTAAATTGATGAGACCTTACCGCCAATCTAGTACTGCGTTTAAACTCATAGAATCTAGGTACTATTGAGGAAAGTAATATTTAACTTGATATAATACAAAAATGTGGCACAAGGCGAAAAGGAGAGATAGTGGAAGGCTGTTCTTCAATCTGTCTCATCTTAAACTTAGCTAGCCATTATTAGTGACCCAAACATGCGACATAATTCCTTACATCAAAACAACACGTTCTTTTTTTTACCAGTCTTACAACAGCCACCATAATACCTCATAGTCTCTATGTAGTCCTAACTAGTTTCCATGTATAGAATTTGTCTGTGCGCGGGATAAAATAACTGAATATTTACAATGAATACAATTTACAGACAAGTAACTTAAACAAAATAGTGTCAGTAGAAAAAGCCTCCACAATCCTTAAATATGGCAGAAAAATCAGTAAACTAGACGAAATTAATGCGGGACTAGGTAATTAATAAAATTCATTCGACCAAACACTGACTCAAACACACGCTCATTCAAACACAAAAACAAATACGAACTACACACTCAGAAAAAGAAAAGCACCCTGCATCTACCAGAGAACTGACATCTCTGTATACCCAATAGGTGAGAAGAAAATGAATTAAACTAAACTTGTCATACAAGGAGGTTCATCAGAACAATTACCATGAATGTCTTTCTAGAAAAGTGTTGTGGTAGGATCCACCTAATTTGCATAGTGGAGTACCGACGATATAAATATGGTTGGTACCGGGAAGACAGGGAGGCGAATCAAGAGATTCAACTAGGGGCTCTGCCCGACTGTGACTTAGTCAACACATTCTCCAGGAACGGTCTTCCCAGGAATATACAAAAGACTATATGTAAATATTGTGTACACTTTCTTGTTTTAATACATTTTGTTCTACGTACATTTTGTGTTGCATTATTATTCCATGCATTAGTCAAGTTTCAACAAAAAGGCACCGGGAAGCTACGTTACGATGGCGGGAATGTCACGGAAGCCGAGATGCCAGGTGACATTGCAGAGTCTTCTTCGGATTTCATCAAAGATCTCTAAATATCTAACAGGAGCACGGGACGATATGTGGCAGCAATATTATAAGCATGGACGAATAGTAGACTTACAAATATGTAATATAGATGCGAGGCAAGAACCAATTTTCCTAGCAGCAGACCTAGCAATTGATATCGAAAGAATCTTTCCAATTCATGTCAGCGGAAGACGTTAGTTCGAGTAAAACTGTAATGTTAATTTGGTAAGACATTCTATCTGGATCGAGAGAACGGCTGGTATAATAGTAGACATCATGTACGTCTTATCCGTTTACAAATCTATCTGTGTCTGTTCATATCTATCTATTTATTTATCTCAGTCTGTTCATATCTATCTTTCTCAATCTGTTCATATCTATCTCAATCTGTTCATATCTATCTATCTATCTAAATCTGTTCATATCTATCTATCTATCTATCTAAATCTGTTCATATCTATCTATCTATCTATCTATCTAAATCTGTTCATATCTATCTATCTATCTATCTAAATCTGTTCATATCTATCTATCTATCTATCTAAATCTGTTCATATCTATCTATCTAAATCTGTTCGTATCTATCTATCTATCTGTATAAATATATGTGTTTTTGCATATATTTTCAAGCCACACTTGGGAAGCACTATTGAATATGAATAATTTACCTATTTAAATAACCGTAAGACGCATCACCTTAAAAGATGCGACCACCAGGCGCGGGACTAAAGGCTTCAAGGGCAGTTTTTACAAGTCGTCATAATATTTTTAAGCTACTGAGATATTTCCCATATAATAATGTCGCTTTCTTTCGTTCCTTTACCGTTTTTTTTTCTCGTCTAAGCGAATCAATAAGTCCCTTTCATAAATAGCACAGTGATATTTTTTTATCATTTCGTTAATAATGTTGAAGTCTCGTTTGAATGAAATTTGTTCTAGCGAGAATTGAATTGATTGAAGCAGACGGTAGAACAATTATCAGGCAGTCCGAAATTGCTGAGAAAAAGAACAAAAAAAAATAGTAGGAAAGAAAGATAGAACAGGAAGAAAAGAAAAAAGAAACTAAAGAAAAATAAAGGAAGGAAGGAAGGAAAGGAACAGAAAAAAGGAAAGAAAAGAAAAGGGAAAAGAAAAACAGAGAAAGAAAGTAAAAGGGAAAAAAGCAAAAGAAAAGGGAAAGAAAGAAAGTAAAGAAAATAGAAAGAAAAGGAAGAAAAGGACATGAAGAAAAGGAAAAAGAAAGCAAAGAAATGAATGAAAAAGAAAGAAAGGAAGGAAAGAAGGAAAGAAAGGAACAGAAAAGAAAAGAAAGAAAATAAAAATAAAAATAGAGAAATCAAGTAAAGGCGAAAGAAAGAAAAAGAAAAGGGAAAGAAAGAAAGTAAGAAAGAAAGAAAGAAAAGAAATGAAAAATAAAAATAGAGAAAGAAAGCAAAAAAGAAAGTAAAAAAAGAAAAAGAAAGAAAAAAAAGAAAGATGTGAAAAAATCTAGAGAAAGAAAGCAGGAAAGAAAACAAAGAAAGGAAAAAATGAAAGAAAGATTGATTACTTTGAGAAGAGGATGGGAAAATGGAAAATAAGATTTTTTTTTAAATAAAAAAATAAATATCGTCTGCATCTCTGAATTTGCACAAAATATCGGTTGAGAAAAAAAAAAAATTAAAAAATCGTGTCGACGTCAGATGAGTCAAGATGAAAAGACCAGTAGACAGGATTTCACTTATTATCTTGGTGGCTTTTTTTCCATTTTTAGTACTGCGAGTACTTTATGGAATTTGAATAATGTTTTTTTGCTGTCGTGGGGAAAAAATTCAGAATATATTCAGACTACCTGCTTATTTCTATCGCAGAGCTTTAGTTAATGCGAGCACATTTCGAGTTTCATTGCAGGTTAACAGCTAAGAGTTTAGTGATTATTTGTAAGACAAAAGATCACTGATTGTCCTTCTGCGGCGACCCCGTGACAAAATATGCAAGGCTGAAAGCAAAAATAAGGCAAGTATCTTTTCATTAGCATCGTTCAAGCCCCAATCCGTTACACTCTCAAAGTGGCTCCATGTTTGAACGGCTATAAGGTCTGAAGCTAATTCCAGATATCAAGTGGAACTTACATATCCGATCCAGTGGTAGAGAAACTGGGAAAAAAATAATCATGTCTCTCTATCGCTCCAGGAAGAATCCAATTTCTAGGTTGTATTTAAAACAAGAGTCGGGTTAGGCTCTAAATCGAGTATTGCTCTTATAGATAAGTATATATCTATAAAAGCAATACTCGATTTAGTCAGTTACTGAGTCAGGTTGTGACACAGGGTCAGTTTTTAACGTGAGGACCCGAGTGTTTGCACTCGGGCCGTTGGTCTAAGCTGGTCTTATCTTGTCCAAGCCGGTCAGAGCTGGTCTAAGCTAGTCATAGCCGTTATACCACGGGCTATGTGCCAGGTAAGTATCTGGCTTGGCGCTGCTCATTCCTTACTTTTCAGCCTTGATAATTCCACTTACGCAGTTCCACGCAAGAATTATTTTCTACCCTACAACCCGTTTCCACACAGTCGCAAAGTTGCAAGTCTGTTACTACTCCAACGCCATTTTCAGTACAAATGAGCTTCATTCCTTCGTTCTAGACGTTCAGTTAAGACATGTCACGCTACTTTCATGGAGCCGAATTATTATTTCATCCATGTTGTTCCAAATACAAGAAAAAAATTCCGCTTTACCCAAAATATTGCTACTTTCTGGAAAACGCTCCCGTGTGGGTGCTTTCCTGAGCACTTTAATCTTAACCTTCTCAAGTCAAGGTTCTACGGTTATCTTATAATTTCCGCTTCTTATTACCTTCGCTTTCATTCATATCACACACCTCGTTCATCATTGTCATTCCGACTGTGACCATCTTCTTTGAGCGGATATAAAGCCTTGTGTTGGGTAAAAAATAAAAAAAAGAAATAAAAAAAGAAAGTAAAGGGGCTTCCTCTAGGGAAGGGGTTCTAAACCAGGGGGAGAAACGCTGAGCTAAAAATTATAATAATCCTATTAGGTTGAGTCATAAATAATTTCTGGTTTTGTTTATCAAATGCATTCTTACCCTAGAACACTAACCATCAATTAAAGTTACACCACTACTAAACATGAGTATATCTTACCCGATTTTGAAAATATCAAAAATAAAAATATTAAATATAAATCTTTATTTGAAATATTTTACATGCAGGTACTTCAAACTTTGTACTTTGAGTTAACATTAATAGGAACTGAAAAACATTATTTAGGTAAGAAAATCAGGTACTGAAAATTGTAATTAAAAATAGGAAAATTTGTGCTGGGTACTATATACCCATTTTAGTGTTCTATGGTTAAGAAAAATAAAGTACAATTACATTTTATTCAATTATATATTCACCATTATTTGCTGCCTCTTATCAGGAACCTGTTTGATAACTCTCAAGTAAAAGTAAATTTTTAAATATCTATTGCTATTAGATTTGTAAAACTCCTCTATAAAAGTAATCCACGTAAATATGTACTGACAGGTAAAAGAATGAAGATTTTCAATAATACATGCATGTTTATTTTTTATTTTTTTGGAATGCACCTTATGAGTCAAATAATCTTGGAAAGAGAAGGGGAATCACATACTGCCATAGTGAAAAGGGTGTGTTGAGCAAAAAAGGTTGAGAACCACTGATCAAGCTGGTTCAACAGTGAGACCTAATTGCCAATCTAGTAGCACACTTAAATTCATACAGTCGAGGCACTAAGAGAAAGTGTTCATTAGAATAATTACTATGAAAATATTTTTAGAAAAGACAGAGGGAATCATGTCATGTTGGTGAGAAAGTGACTGAAGCCGAGATGCCAGGTCACGATTGATTATATTGCAGACGTAATTAGTATAGAACTGACAGTAGCATCTAGTTAGTTCAATAGTAAAACAATGAGACCTAGTTGCCAATCTGGTAGCATGCTTAAATTCATGCAGTCAAGACATCAAGATGGAAAGCTCATCAGATCAATTGCCATGAAAATTTATGTTGCAAAGACAGAAGCCATGTCATGCCGGTGAAAAAGTGACTGAAGATGCTAGGTCAGGATTGATTATATTACGGGCCCTTTTTTAAATTTTGTCGAGAATGTTATTCAAATAGGTAAATGCTAAAACTTATAACTGAATCATAAATAATTTTCGTTTATCAAAGTTATTCTTAAAAAAAAACAAAGTACGATTACATTTTATTCAGTTCTATTGTCACCATTATTCTCTACCTTTTATCAGGAACCTATTTGATAGCTCTCAAGGAAAAGTAAATTTTTAAATATCTATTGCCATTAGATTTGTAAAACTCCTCTATAAAAGTAATCCACGTAAATATGTACTGACAGGTAAAAGAATGAAGATTTTCAATAATACATGCATGTTTATTTTTTATTTTTTTGGAATGCACCTTATGAGTCAAATAATCATGGAAAGAGAAGGGGAATCACATACTGCCATGGTGAAAAGGGTGTGTTGAGCAAAAAAGGTTGAGAACCACTGATCTAGCTAGTTCAACAGTGAGACCTAATTGCCAATCTAGTAGTACACTTAAATTCATACAGTCGAGGTACTAAGTGAAAAAGTTCATTAGAATAATTACTATGAAAATATTTGTAGAAAAGACAGAAGGAAGCCAGATGACATTGTTGAGAAAGTGACTGAAGATGCTAAGTCAGGATTGATTACATGACAGACACTTTTTAAGATTTTGTCGAGGAGAATGTTGTTCAAATAGATAAATGCTAAAACTTATAATAACTCAGTAATCCTATTAGGTTGAGTCATAAATATTTTCCGTTTTTGTTTATCAATGTCATTCTTCAAAAAAACAATGTACAATTACATTTTATTCAATTCTATATTCACCATTATTTGCAATGATTTGTTGCGTCTTATCAGGAAGATTTTTGATAACTCTTCAGTAAAACTAAGTTTTTTAAAACCTATCAATATTTTCTATTGCTATTAAATTTGTAAAATTCCTTTATCAAAATAACCTATGTAAATGTGTATGTACTAGTAGGGGAAAATGAAGATTTTCAATAATGTCTCTTTTTTGGAATGTGCCTTTTGAGTCAAATAATCTTGGAAAGAGCGCGCGGGGGGGGGGATGACATACTGATATGGTGAAAAGGGTGAATTAGGTCAAAAGGTTGAGAACCACTGATCTAGCTAGTTCAACAGTGAGACCTAATTGCCAATCTAGTAGTACACTTAAATTCATACAGTCAAGGCACGAAGGGAAAGACTTCATTAGAATAATTACCATGAAAATATTATAGAAAAGACTGGGAAGTCACATCATGTCGGTGAGAAAGTGACTGAAGATGCTAAGTCAGGATTGATTACATGACAGACACTTTTTAAGATTTTGTCGAGGAGAATGTTATTCAGATAGATAAATTCTAAAACTTATAATAACCGAGTCATAAATAATTTCCGTTTTTGTTTATCATTCTTCAAAAAAATAAAGTACAATTTTATCTTATTCAATTCTATATTCACCATTATTTGCAATGATTGGTTGCTTCTTATTAGGAAGATCTTTGATAAACTTTGAGTAAAATTCTGCAGGCTCTGATATGGAAAAGGTTAAAGTTCATACAATCGAGGTACTAAGGAAAAAAGTCCATTAGAATAATCGCCATGAAAATATTTGTAGAAAAGACGGAGGAAATCCACATCACGTCGGTGAAAAAGTGACTGAAGATGCTAGGTCAGGATTGATTACATTACGGACTCTTTTTTAAAATTTTGTCCAGAATCTTATTCAAATAGATAAATGCTGAAACTTATAAAAACTTAGTCATAAATAATTTCCGTTTTTGTTTATTAATGTCATTCTTCAAAAAAATAAAGTACAATTTTATTTTATTCAATTATGTATTCGCCATTATTTGCAATGATTTCTTACCTCTTATCAAGATGTTCTTTGAAAACTTCTATAAAACTCGGTTTTGATGTAAAAGTTTTCAATAAACTAGTTTCCATTGGATACAGTTTTTCTCCTTCAAGCGTTTTTGCAGCAATTGGCGCAAGGCCAGGTTAATATGGCAGGTGATGTCAAATCATACCACTTGAGTTCCTGAATATTTTCCTATGTTATTCTTGCTGTATGTGGTTTGACGTTATCCTAAAAGAAAACATTTTCTTGCTTTAATCAACTGTGTACCCTGCCATGAAATAACTATGGCAAGTTAGAGAACTCCAAATTTATTCGTAACTGCCATATATGATTAGTAGTTAAGATGGAGGAGAACAACATTTTCCTATTGAGTGTAGAGAAAATTTCAACCAAACAGTTATGAACATGCTGGATTTAATAATATGCATTTAGTGTTTCATTGCATTTTAAGAAATCTAAATGAATAATAGCCCAACAAACCTACCACAAGCACTACATTACTTTTCTTCCATGGTGTTCAACTTTTGGGGTCAGTTGTGGAGAATTATCACTCCACTGCCTTTCACATTGTTGTATGCAATCTATTATTCATCACCTGTTATGATATTGTAATGAAGAATCAGGTCAAGAGACCCAGAGTTGGTTGCGTGTGGTGCAATAAGCACCAGGGATTACATCCCCTTCCACAATTGGCTTCCGTGAGAGGACATTTTACATACAAACGATACTAGGCAGGTATTAGTCAATAGTCAATGTGGGTCTGGGACTGAGAGAGCTATATAACACCAGCTTTTTCTCAGTCGCAGGAAAGTACTATCACTGTGTTGATAGTCAGCGTTTTGCATTGAAGTGTTTTGTTGGAGTTTACATTTACTTTACTTAGAAAACCAGACAAGACGAACACAGATATATTTAAGCAATAGTTCATTAGCATTAGACATTCGTCATTACAAGTTGTTCCCGGAAATGAAAGTTACATAAGATTTAACCTAACATTAAGCAGAGGAATTTTCTTCAGTTCCCTAATGGCTGAATAAAAAAAAAAGCCAAATTTGAGTCATTGTATTTTGGCTAATTTGGATTAATTTGCTGACTTGACCAACAGACTGGCCATACTTATTGATAGCATATCACAAGACCTGTAACCCATTGGGTCGATAAAGGCACCACCTGTACTGCAGTAGCAATGGTGTTTCCTGAACAGGTGGTGGTTTTATTGACGAAAGCAAATTATTGTGCTATTGTATGATAATCTTTTATAGTTAAGTGTTCATTTTTGTCAAAATAAAAGCAATTGCACTTCAGTTATTGTAGTTTTATTTCCTCTTAATTTAAAAAATACAAAAGTATGAGATACTTCTCTATTTTAACAGGTTTCGTTTTTATTTTAAGATATTTTTCAAAGTAAAGCAGAGTTCCCCTAAACATTTTGCCTGTAGTGTATATATATATATATATATATATATATATATATATATGTATGTGTGTTTGTTTAGGTGCGTATCTTTTATGAATGTGGGTGTGTATCTATGTGTGAAAACTCTTGAAGTCAGCGGATGCAATTTGTCTGTTTCAGGGTCGACGTAATTTTTGCAAAGTATAATTTTGATTGATGATCGGAAAACATTTTATTCATCATTATTTTTTTTCTTTTCATTTTTTTTTTTTTTTTGGTTGCTTCATTTTTGCGACGAGTTTCATTTTGTGCTTCCGCTTTCAAATTGATGGCAAAAAAAATGACGACCCGCCTTTTACCTGCAAGAAAAATGTAATCATAGGTAATGATTAAAAAAAAAAAGAAAGTACGGGACAATAAATAAATAATCGCCTAAGTAAGTAAAATATACATAATTTTCTATTAATCATTTACTTTTTTTCCCAACACACACACACACACACACACACACACACACACACACACACACACACACACACACACACACACACACACACACACACATTTTTACAGAGCCCACCAAAAAAAGTGTACACACATAAGGAATGAAATAAACAATAATCAGTACGACCCGCCATCTGCAAATTGGCGACGACCTTGCAGCAGAAAAACCACGCAACCGCTGGAACGACGTCGTCTATCAGGACCCCCGGCAGATCAGCTTGGCGGTGGAGGATATATATATATATATATCGGCTTAGTGTAAGACTTTCCGACTGATGCCAATTCAGTCGGGTTTCGATCCTAGCTAAAAGCAACCGGACGTCTAGCCACACTGAAGAGCTGTGATACAGTGAAACAGTCTGTCTGTGGCTGACAATAATATAGGCTCCTGAGAAATTAATTTCGGTTGAGCTCCCTGGGGAAGGAAGTGTGGGATTGTAAACAGTGACTATTAAGGCTGATATAGCGTGACTCTACGGCAAAAGCGAATCGAGTCCTGTCGGTAACTGTGTGTTTATCTAGAAATAAATACGCTAAAATTCACCTTCATCCCTGGTAGAATTTCCGACTGACGCCAATTTAGTCGGGTTTCGATCCTAGCTAAACTCAACCGGACGTCTAGCCACACTGAAGAGCTGTGATACAGCGAAACAGTCTGTCTGTAGATAACAATAATTATATATATATATATATATATATATATATATATGTGTGTGTGTGTGATAGAAATTATTAGGAGTATTTGAGATAATTATAATTCATAGAGTCTAGAAGAAACCTCAACAGAATGCAGAAAGCACTGGGCGGCCGTTTTGTCCTATATTTGAGACTCATCAGCAGTGCGCATCCACTACCGAAAATTGAAACCCGGACAGTTACGTTATCAGGCAAACGTCATACCAACTGTTCCAACGGGGCCTCGGTGACGAAGAGGTAGCGAATAAGACTCGATATACCGCTGCTCAATCACATATTCCCTGGTGGAAGTCATCCGAGTTTCTCTTTAAAAATCGGACTGTGCCTCCACGGGCTACGACTACCATCTCCAAGCCGCTCAGTTCAGACCATTAGAAGCCAGTTCAAGCAAGGATATACAAGTGATAGAAAATTAGGAGGATTTGAGATAGTTATAATTAAGTAATTCATCGAGTCTAGAAGAAACGTCAACAGAATGCAGAAAGCATTGGACGGAAACATTATGTTTACACATTCATTTTTTTAAATATATATAAATGTCTTAAAATAATTGTCGGACTTTGTCCATTTCATAATGTGACGTCAATTGTTTACATTTGGATACGCATCGAGCAGATATGAATGTACGAGAGAGAATCATGGAAGATTGTAGTTTAAAAGCAGTAAAATCGACATTGCTAACCGAACGATCCTCTGTGGCTCAATCGGTTTAGGCACGTCAAGCTATATGACGGTTCCGTATAGGATACAGGTTCGATTCCTGTCGGAGGACGAATATTTTCTATGAGAATTTCTCGGAAATTCAGGCTGGTAAATGTTGTTAATACTGTTTATTATAAACAGAGCATTTACTTAAATATTTGTATCTATAAAAATAATGTATAAACATAAAAATGTCTTAAAATATATATATATGTGTTTGCGTTTTTATGTGTGGGGGTGTCATATAAGAAGAAAATGAGTAACTATCGACACTGATATCCAAGCGTGACACTCTTGACTTATGAATATATGTTTTCCGCCAGGTGTATAAATAGCGGTGTCAGGCTACTGACTGAAGTGATTATTGTGTGTCTATTGAGTGTAACTATCCAGTTGAATTAGTGTGAATTATTGTGCGTGGGTGATTTGGGTTTTGATTTAGGATTTACATGACGTTAAGCCGAGCTGCGCTAATAACAAGGTATTCCGTGAAATGGTTAATTATCTTGGGCTGACTTTTTACTTCTTTGTTCTTGTTAAGTATTTATTTGCGGTTTTAATTAAATACTGTTTTATCTTAACATTGAAGTCTTGAGTTATAGTTAATCATTAACTGCCACCGTACGTCATACACACACGCATATATATATATATATATATATATATATATATATATATATATATATATATACGTACAGGGTGTATAAAAAAATGTTTGCAAACATTGGGGTCGGGTTCTTGGAACTACAAACTATGGATAGAGGAAGACCAAGTTCGGCTCGTATGCCTGACCATGTAGAACACATTATACAGGTTGTCGGAGACGAACCAAATATCAGCATACGTCAAATGGACCTAGCATATCGTACATTTCATAGTTCCGCATGGAGGTTACTTCAAGAGCAGTTCCTGTATCCGGATCATTTGCAACGTGAGCTGGGTCTTTCGTCTGCTCATCAATCAACACAGGGGAACCTTTACTAATGGTTTATTGCACAATCGACCGATCCGTTTTTTGAAATATAAGAATAGCCTGGACCCGGAAGTAAATGACTATACACAAGAAATCAGAGGAAATAATAATAATAATAATAAGAAGAAGAACAACAACAAAAACAAGTGGTAGAAGAAGAACAAGAATAAAAAAAGGAATAAGAATAGGAAGAACAAAAACAACAACAATAATAATAATTAGAAGAAGAACAAAAAGAATAAAACCAAGAAGAAGTGGAATAATAAGAAGAAGAAGAAGAAAAAGAAGAAGAACTAGTAGAAGAAGAATCAATAATAATAATAAGACGAACAAGAGAATGAAGAATAAAGAGTGACATAATAGTAATAATAATCATAATAAAAATAAAAATAATAATAATAAGAAGTGGCAGAAGAAGAACAACAAGAATAAAAAAGAATAGGAAGAAGAAAAAGAAGAAAAATAATAATAAGAAGAAGAAGAAGAAAAAGAAGAACAAGGAGAAGAAGAACAACAAGAAGAAGAACAAGGAGAAGATGGAAGTTTTGCAAGTGGAATCATGCAGTAAGCATCCAAACCACTGTGGTTAGAAAGCTGGCCGCGTCCTGAATTCGAAACTTAATGAATTCTCCCCAGAGTTCTAGATTAGGTTGGACGAAACTAATATTATTAACGTATGGACAAAATTTGATTCAATGGTGCCAGTAAATTGCCGACAATCTCATCCTAGATGAAAATGAGATTTGACGCGACAGGGACGTGGTTCTATGGACACATTTTGAGAATACGAGAGATTTATCAGATAAACGAAATAATTATTGTTATGAATTATGTTTAGTCAGGTTAATTTATATTTTGTTCTTGAAAAAATCTGCTCTTTTTCTGGTGAA
>OZ038519.1:43113645-43133645 GCA_964036315.1 Acanthosepion esculentum | reverse complement strand
CATACTTTTTCGGTGCACCAGAGCGTTCTTTATCTTCAAATCAATATTTTGAAGCATTTAAACCAATCTCTGCATATTTTTTTCCGACAGAGCATAGTCGCCGTAAGTCTCAACAAGAATTCTGTGTGATTCAGCTGCAGATTTCTTTTGAATAAAGTAGTGCAGTAAAATTCCCCACAAATACACTTTATTTGACACGAAATCCGACATGTTTAACGCTATAGAAAAATAAAGTTGTTTACACTTCAGGAAAATGACATACACTGAATTTTAAACTTGCTTATAGTATTTCCCTATAGATGCATTACCATCTGAAACGACATGCACAGATTTCTAGGAACGCTGTCTGTTGGAAAACACCGAGAACTTATTCAAGAACCTAACATTACACAACCACACACAACTTAGGAAGTATGTGTATGTGTGGACACATATATATACATTTTTGAATCGGACATTTCGGCCACAGAGCAGCGTCTGGTTAGCAAGGTCGATTTTACTATCTTTAAACTTAAATCTTCCATGAATCTCTTCTATGCCTTTCGTTCTATCTATCGGTTTAATTAATCCCCGCAATTAACTTCTGTGGTTAATTAATTGGTCAACTAACTGCCGTTGCTAAATAGTGTTACAGCAGTTTATAGTCATAAACGAATTATCAAACTTTTGCTGGTTATTTAAAGCCAGAAAATATTATTCAATTTTGAGATTTGGGGTGGGGGAGATAATAATGATTCACTGATACAAGTATTGCTAACCCAAAGCCTGGGGTGGAAGGAGAAGAATAAGATTCATACCCACAACGATATTTTTGCGTAAATGAATATCTCAAAGCCTGAAAAGAACCTGAAAAAAATTGGAAGTCGGCTCTCCGATTTTCAATGGCGAGCCGTTATTCATTACATCACCCGCACATCCAAACTTACAGCATCTAACATCCCCCATACGGTCACCTATCTAGTTAATGACCAGACTTGACGTTACTTAACTACGGTGATTGTACGAGAAACAAAGTTACAATGTGATATGTTTGGTTTGGTTAATTTTGTTTTGCGGCATATCAACCTCAATGGGTTATTTAATGCCGACAAGATTTTTAGGATAGGTTCGTATGAATAGAATATGTATTCTTTGGTTTAGATTGGTTTAGTTTATTTTGTTTTACGGCATATCAACCTCGATGGGTTATTTAATGCCGGCAAAATTCTTTATTGCTGGTAATATTTTGTTTTGTCAAAACCTGTTTATGTTAATATTTTTCATCCAAAATTGTATTGCTGATATTTTTTCAAAAAAGTATTGCTGATAATAATTAACTATTTGCTCACAGCTGAGACCCTAACAGGTGTTACCACCCCGGGTCAGGGTGGACCTGGTAACACCAGCAATTGAGAGGTGGTTCCACGTTCATCAAAACCCCCTGATCAGAGGCCTTGCTGTTGGACGTAGTTTATCGTCTTACCCAGGACGCGGATGTAGTTTAACGTCTTACCCAATGTGATATGGCCACAGGCAGGACACTTGTAAATTAGTCATTCGTCTTACCACTACATATATTTCTCGTCGATTTACTTGCAATCTTTCTCAGAAGAGTACAATTTACCGTCACATAAAACATCCCGTAACGCTTTTGATACTTTATGTCAAATTTTAATAGTTAAAAAAAACAAAAAACTACAGGACAGTGCGATAAGAGAAAGCAACAGAAAAAGACTATCTATCAATTGCCAGATGTTAGAAAATACGGTCATCACCAGGAAGACAAAAAACTGGGTATATAAACATCCAGCAAGTGTAGATATTCAAATTTCTTGGAAGCGTTTCCATAGAGGATGGAAACTATGGCGCCGAAATCCGAACACGCACTGGACTAACGAAAGATAAGCAACGTCTTGAGAAACAGAAGACATTGATTAGAAACAAAGAAAAGAGTAGCCCTGACCACCGCTTTACCGGCAGTAGAGAAAAATGGCTTATTGCTCAGCCACCGGTTGAACGGTGGGTAAATACTTGCGTTGTGTTTAGCTATTGGTTGTTTTATTTGGGTAGACTGGGACACAAAGAAATAATTCTGGCGATAAAGTGAAGGCATGAAACCGTACTTTCTCCCTGTTAAATATAATGCTTAGATTTTTTGCAAGAACACAGAAAGTATGGTCATCAGCAAGAGAAATAAGTGCAAGATGCGAGTTACGAATTGAAGATATAAACATCAAACAAGCACAAATGTTTAAATATCTGGGAAGCGCTTTGACAGAGGATGAAAAATGTGACACCGAGGTCCGAAGCACGCATCGAAATAGCGAAAGAGGAATTACAGAAGCTAATCAAGGTGCTGAGAAACGGGAAACTTTCATCAGAAAGAAATAGTGATGGATTACTATGTGGCATCCAACCTTTTCATACAGCAGAGAATGTTGGGCAGTTTTCCTAAAGATGAGGAAAAAAACTGGAAGTAACAGAAATATAGTTCTACATAAGGATGCTGAGGATTCCATCGACGGAGCCAGTAAGCCACAAGGAAGTCTTAACTCTTTGAGCCCTGACCACAGCTTTACCGGTGGTAGAGAAAAATGACTCATTGCCAAGCCACCGGTTGAACGGTGGGTAAACACTTGCGTCGTGTTTTGCTATCGGTTGTCTTATTTGGTTAGATCGGGACACAAAGAAAGAATTCTGGCGATAAAGTGAAGGCATGAAACCATACTTTCTCCCTGTTAAGTATAATGCTTTGATTTTTTGCAAGAACACAGAAAGGATGGTCATCAGCAAGAGAAAAAAAATCCAAGACGCGAGTTACGAATTGAAGATATAAACATCAAAGAAACACAGATGTTTAAATATCTGGGAAGCGTTTTGACAGTAGATGGAAAATGTGACACCGAGATCCGAAGCACGCATCGGAATAGCGAAAGAGGAATTCCAAAAGGTAAGCAAAGTGCTTAGATACGGAAAAGAAAAGTGTGAAGTGAAGGCATGGAACCATACTCTCTCCTTGCTAAGTATTAGGTTGGTGCAAAAATAATGTCGTTTTCTCACATGAATTTGAACGTAAAAAAAAAACGACATTATTTTTGCACCAACCTAATATAATGCTTAGATTTTTTGTAACTATTTTTTATATCTACCGTGAAACATTACATATCAGATATTTGCGGATTTTGACCCAGGAGCTCGGGCAGAAGGGTTAAAATTATTCAGTAAGGCAGGGCTCAAAGGGTTTAAGAGAATGGCAACAGAAAGAATACTCATCCTCAGAATCAGGAAAAGACAGTTGTAATTCCATCGGAATAGCGAAAGAGGAATTCCAGAAGCTAAGCAAGGGACTGAGAAACGGAAAACTTTCATCAGAAACAAAGTAAAGAGTGCTGGATTGCTTATATGGCAGTGAATGGTGGGCCTTTCCCCCAAGGACGAGGAAAAACAAACGAGAGACAGCAGACATGTGGATCTACAGAAGAATACGATACTGAAAATTCCATGGACGGAACGGGTGAGCAACCAGGAAGTCTTACAGAAAATGGTAACAAAAAAACGCTTACCTCACAAAATCAAGAAAAAAGATTTCTTAAATTCCTTGGACACATAACAAGAAAACATGGCTCGAAATACTCTCACCGGGCCTATGGATAGCAAGGTAGATAAGGGAAGGCAGAGAGCTACCTACGTGTCGAGCTCGTGTGAATTGATGGCGGGACGGGGACGAGAGGCTTTAGCAATGGATGAAAAATTTGCTGAGATGCGAGACAATTTTAATTCTCAAAATGCGGCCCAGAGGAAAAAGAAATGTACGGGAACCACAAGACTAGAGTAATTAGATAACGAATTTTTGTATTAATGGCTGCATTCATGAGATCTTGTAAGACACACCGTAATCAGAGCTGTATTGTTTTAGCACAGATTACAGAAACTAAATACTGTACCCTACACGACCTCCTAGACATGTCGACAAAGAAAACAAGATAAAAGCACTAACCATCGACGACAGGAAGACAAAAATTATGGTGACCGGCAACACAAAAAAAGCCAAGGATTACAAACAGGAGATGTCAACATCAAGCAAGTCCTTTCTTTTTATGTGCCATGTCCTTTCAGGACGTAGGCGATCATGGCTCTCCACCTCCCTCTATCCCTTGCAGCTCTCAACAAGTTCCTTCCGTCTGCTTCCTCCCCCAGTCCACGTTCTATCATCCACTTGCTTAAGTCCACCAGGTATATCACCCGTTGTTTTCCCTTGTCTCTCTTTCCTTCTATTCGACCCGTGAGTATCAGATTCTCCAGGCCCTCCTTCCTCATTATGCGTCCTTTTTCCTTTTTATGTGCCATGTCCTTTCAGGACGTAGGCGATCATGGCTCTCCACCTCCCTCTATCCCCCGCAGCTGTCAACAAGTTCCTTCCCTCTGCCACATCCCTCAGCCCATGTTCTGTCATCCACTTGCTTAAGCTCGCTAGGTATGTCACGCGTTGTTTTCCCTTGTCTCTCTTTCCCTCTAATCGACTCGTGAGTATCAGATTCTCCAGGCCCTTCTTTCTCATTCAGGACGTAGGCAATCATGGATCTCCACCTCCCACTATCCCTTGCAGCTCTCAACAAGTTCCTTCCTTCTGCTACCTACCCTAGACCATGTACAGGAGTTTAAATATCTGGGAAGTGTTTAAACAGAAGATAAAAAATGTGGCACCGAAATCCGAACACAGAAATTGGATAGATTGAATAGTACATCGCCAGTTTGTAGTACTGTTGATTCATTGAATCACTAGGATCCTTTTGGGTACCTGAAATACACAACAAATTAATCACATCCCAGACAATCAGACTAGAGCATAAGTTCCCAAATGGTGGGTCGCGCCTCATAGGTACAGCGGAAGAGGATAGCAGGCGAGATGGCATTATTCACAGACAAAGATTTAGGAATATTTTTAAAAAAAATCATATGCCAAAATAAATTGAATCACTAGGATCCTTTAGGGTACCTGAAATACAAAAATTAATCACATCCCAGACAATCAGACTAGAGCATTGGTTCCCAAACGGTGGGTCGCGCCTCATAGGTACAGCGGAAGAGGATAGCAGGTGAGATGGAATTATTTTCTTGTAATTGCATGCACGAGTCCCAGTCCAAATAGTTAGAAATAATTATTGAGTGATTTGCAAGTATTAAGAATATAGTAACTAGGGTCCGCATTTTAGAAGAAAAAGTTATGAATGATAATGTTCTGACTTCGAACACGCGGTTATCTCCCTTTAATTCTATCTCTCTCTCTCTCTATATATATATATATTGTTTAGTTAAAATAATTATTCACTGATTTTATCATTGTGATATTTTTGCATTATATCAAGTATTAAAAATATAGTAACTAGGGTCCTTTTCTGTTATCTGTCTTTCCTTGTCTGTTGTCTATCTATCTTTCGTTTTCTGTTGTCTATCTATCTATCCTTTTCTGTTATCTATCTTTTCATATCTCTATCTGTCTATCTATGCCTGGTCATATCTATCTATCTATCTCAGTCTGTTCATATCAGTCTGTCTCTCTCTATCTATCTAACAACTATGGCTGTAAAATCTTTTTGATGCTACTGTCTCCATGGGAGAGTGGTTCATCCAACTGTTCTTTCACTGGTGATGAATATGAGAAAATGAGTGGATTTTCCATAACGGCATGATCGCAAATTGATGTCGATCTCTCTTCAACGACTGCTTTCCCCATGCAGTATAACCGCTTCCATCGAACCCCTGCTGGTACCCACCTTGCCACTCGGAATTAACGGCACGAGATAACCTTTAATGCTTTTCCGTGTTTATCTTCGTAAGCAAGCGTGTACAGCAGCAATTATCTACATAGTTCCATATTGACCATCTCTCTGCACCTGCCTGCATTTACCTCACCTTTAGCAGCAAGGACACCTCCTCATCACCCTCTCCGACAAAACAACTGTCGCAGAGCTAATCCCAAGACTGTTATCTTTAACCTTTTCCCATTAAGACCCCAAACTGTGAAAGCACTGTTCCGAAGACAGAATAAGTGAACGGCAGCAGGGATTTCTTTGACAGCGACAATCCCAAGTAGTATGGCGATTCACAGACAACTAAACCTACTCTAAATTGAAAACAGTTACTTAATATACAGACTGAAAAGTGCACGTCAAATTTATTTACAATGGAATTAGCTTCAAGTGTCTGATTTTGGACCGCTTCATGACTCAAGCGCTTTCGCAAATCTAAGATCCTGATCTGGCATCCCGACTGGGTCTGACGATAAACTACAGGGTGCGGCTAGTATTTGAGGACATTTAAGATTAATACTGCTTCCCACTAACTTTTAATGCATTTATGTTTTCAGAAATCAAGAATGGAAAACCCTATAAGAAGAAGTGAAATAAAAAAGGCATGCTGTGATTGTGGCATTAAAGGCTGATCATAGCGATCTGGATATTGCACGTTTTCTCAGAGTTGCAAGAATGGATGGCTGACCATTTGTACAGCCACATCACACCCAACATTTGGCCTCCTAACGCTCCAGATCTCAATCCACTAGACTATTATGTGTGGAGCGTTGTTGAGAAGGAGGTTAATAAACAGCCTCATGACACAAAATACTCTCTTAAAGCTGCAATAGTTCGAGTAATGTCTGACATAGATAAGGACCAATTAATCAGAGCTTGCAGCTGATTTCGACCTTGTGTAGACGCCATTATTGACACTAGTAGTGGTTTTATTGAATAAAATTAAATAATAGCTAAATTTCATGTTTACTTGTTTGTAATCAAATATAATTATATTCATCTGTTCAGCAAGTTTTTTTTACTAATCCATAAAATCTGTCCTCAAATACCAGCCGCACCCTGTACATCCGGCATCAAAGACTCTGATCAGGAGGTTTTGAGGAGCGTGGAACAACCTCTTAACCGCTGTTGTTCCCAGGTCCACCTGACCCTGGGTGGTAGCACCTGTTAGGGTCCTAGCTATGGGCAAATAATTAACCCTTAAACTGTGGTCAAAACACTATGAAAAGTATAAAAATAGATTTTTATAGTAAAAATACCAGTAATACATTTTTGAAAAAAAAAAAAAATTACCTGCAATACATTTTTTAAAAGATAATATATATATAGACTTTATAAGCGTAGCTTAGGTGTGGCACAATGGGACATCCGGTGAGGATCAAACTCGCTATTCAGTCGTAACTGATCTAGCAAGACAAGCTTGCTAACCATTACACCGCCTCGAGGTGCCCCTAAATGATTTTCTAAGCTAGCTTAGATGTGGCACAAGGCCGAAAGTATGGGGCACCCAGAGAGGATTGAAATCTCTAATCATTTGACAAGCTTGCTAACCATTAAACCAAGCCGAGGAGCCCTTCTTTATTTTATTTTATTTTTTTAAAGTATATATATTTACATATTCTAGTCATCCTAAAAATCTTCCGTCCAGGGTATGACAATAAATTACAGACGCGTCCTGGGTAAGACGATAAACTACATCCGACTGCCGGGCCTCTGATTTGGAGGTTTTTAGGACCCTGGAACAACGTATTACTCTCTGTTGAGCCCAGGTCCTTCCTGGCTCTGGGTGGTAGCACCTGTTAGGGTCCCAGTTATGGGCATATAGTTAACCCCCAAATTGAAGTCAAAACAGTATGAAAGTATAAAAAACAAGTGTCAGCAATGCATTTTCATAGTAAAGAATTTAACAGCAATCCATTTTTGTCAAGAAATTAAATTAGATGCAATCCATTTTTGTAAAAGAAAAATAACCAGCAGTACATCTTTGAAGAAATGAAAATATTACCAATCCATTTTGTACAAGAAATTCCTAATGCTCCCAGGAACATTGAATTTCGGAAGAGAATGACCCATAAGAAGTTGATATGCCATTAAATAACCATGGCCGTGATGTTGTTTCCCGCTGTCTAATACTTAAATGTTACGCGAAAAAAATGAAATATACTACTCGCTTGACATCATTAAACTACATATAAACAATATATATATATATAAGATAATTGTCGGACCAAGTCCATTTCATTATATATGCATACACACTGGGTGTAACAGCAAAATTGTCCAAATCGTGTTTTAATTGCCCATCCAACAAAATTTTAAATATCTTAAAAAAAAAAAAAGTCACTAAACTAGTTGGGTTTCTTTTTTTCCAGGTTTTCAGATAAAACGTTTAGCCATCTTGACACCACTAAAAAGTTCTTTGAGTTTTTCAGCTAGAAAGAGAACAGGTTAACATCGTTTTGTGTCAGCTCCACTATGTCTTCCCAAATGGGCAATGGTTAGAGGAAAATGATCATTCAGAGCCTCATTAATGGTACCAAAAATTCATACTCTGGTTTCAATCTTCAAAGTTCATTCAATAAGTTTAAAAAAGAGGGAACAGTAAAGAGGAAAACTGGATCAGGAGGTCACAACAGGAAGAGGGATCATCGTTTCAACTTAGAGCTAAATACATTCCTATTCAAAGTAGAGTTATAAAAGCCTCGAAGAATACCAGGACGATATTTTAATCATAGCTGATATACAACGGTTTAAATCTTAATCTAGCCACAAGGTAAACTTCATGAAAGAAAAAAAAATAGAAAAATGGTTCGTTGTAGTATTCAGAAGTATTTGAGACCTCTCTCTTCCTCCTCTGTTGAAAATGGAACAGTCGACTTTAGATATAAGCAGTTGAATTTTTCCACATATATTAATAAAGTGGAATAAAGCTTATCTTTAAGTTTATTCGCTCTCTTGTTCCTTTTGCACACATTCTTGAAGCGAAAAGAAGGTCATTTTCTTGCCCTCGGCTAGGTCCCCGTACAGTAGACTGTTGCTTGACGTTTTTTGCCGTCGCGGTTAAGCGAGGCAGAGAGTCTCCCCTCCATCTCACAGGCCTGGACAGAGTTAAATTTCAATATAGACGACAGTAGTATTCAAAAGTATTTGAAACCTCTCTCTTCCACCTCTGTCGAGAATGGAACAGTCGACTAGATATAAGCAGTTGATCTTTCCCCATTTATTAATAAAGTCGAATAAATCTTATTGTTAAGTCTGTTCCGGCTTTCTGTTCTCACTACACACGGTAATGTTTAACCTTGACCCCATAAAAAAAAGTATGTCAAAAGGACTTTTCTTTTTAATGCCTCTATACTCCCTTGACTCTCTCAGCAATCGTTATTGTTTTTGAAATCTGTTTGGAATTTTAATAATCCTGCAAACATTACACGCTATTAAGTTGTCAGTTTATTTACAAGATTAATTTTCTTAAGAACTAATCAATTTTTTTTTTTAATATATTAAATCGACAGATTTTATTACGTTAAACCTAATTTATAATGGAGTCGCTTATTTATTAACCCTTTGAGTCCTGCATTTCTGAACAATTCTAACCCGTCTGCCTGAGTTCAAAATTCGCAAATAATTGGTATGTAATGTTTCACGGTAGATATAAAAATAGTTACAAAAATATTGCTTCCCTGACGGTCCAGGTTGATACTCTGCACGCACACTTCATGGCAAAAAACGATGTTTTTTTTGTTTTGTTTTTTTAATCCAAAACACATACATAAAACATACTGAAAAAGGAGCGGACATGTTGGTATAACGTTCGACGACATCAGAATATTACGGCTTTTCTGATTGGTTCTTCAAAATAAGACAACCAATAGTAAAACACGACGCAAGTGTTTACCCACTGTTCAAATAAAGTGGTGGCCAGGGCTCAACAGTATACCGTGCATATTCGAATTAAGTGTCAACTGTTGTTTGTAAGACTAAAATAATTACTTTTGGGATTTCAAGTCCGACTGTTATGGGAAAATGGAAGGTAGAAAAACTGTAATGGCAACTAATAACATTTAAAGTGAAACTGCGAAGAAAGAAAGAAATGATAACCAATTCTTACTTGTAACTGGCGTAATCTCAGTGGCAATCGTTTGTGTCAATTTGAAAGAAACAAAAAAAAAAAAACGAAAAAAAAAAACACGCGCTATATGTTGCCTACAAGTAATTTTCTTTGTAGAAATAACGATAGAAAATAAAGAGTTAGGATTCTTATTAACAGTTTTGGAAACACGTCCAGTCAGCTTCGAAAAAACAAGCAAGGTCGTAACGAAGGAAAAAAAAATATACAACCTTTAGCTAACTATTTTAGCATTTTATATATCTCTCTTCGAACACATATGCAAATTTTAACTGCTCTAAAATCAGCTGGGGTTGACTGGAACTCATTTCTGTAAATTTTCTGTGTAGACGAAATAATATATTTAATTTTATTTTCGTCACAAGATAACAGCTAAATTTCCTCATTTCTCCACAAGAGTTTCGCTAAGGTAAGAGCACAAAGTTTCTATATTATTTATATCTTCAATGTATTTCAGCATTTTACCGCCTTTTTCATTCCTTCATCAAGTAGAATACTTATAATTTCAACAGGGAACTGTGGTGGTCTATATGTCATCAAACAACTCCAACAAATTGCTTACCTCTGTAATAGGAAACTGTATACCTGCAATGTCAACCTCACAGCAATAAATGAACACATTAATAGAGAATTCCTCTTCTCACCTGTTAGAAACCTCCTTCCAAGCCCCGAATCTACTGAATGCATCGATCTAACAAAGGAACTGTATCGATCTAGAGAATCTTCGATATCTGGCGAGGACGCCAATATGGTAGCAATTCAGACGCCATCAGGAGTACGACAAGGAGAAAATGAGAGTCCCAGTCTATCTCATCTTTTTCTAAGCTATAATCAACTATATCCAAAAACAGATCTGAAGGCGAAAGGCACTGTCTGTTTAAACATTCCATACTACATCCCAAAAGAGGGAGCAAGGTAGAAAAGAAGGAAATAAAATACAACCTTTGGTCACTATTTTAGCATTTTATATCTCTCTCTTCGAATATATCTGCAAATTTTGACTCCCTTTTAATTAGATGTCATCAATGGCACCCATTTCTATAAATTTTCTGTGTAGACGAAATAAAATCTTTCATTTTATTTTCGTCACAAGATAACAGCTAAATTCCCTCATTTCTCCACAAGAGTTTCGCTAACGTAAGTGCACTAAGTTTCTATATTATTTATATCTTCAATGTATTTCAGCATTTTACCGAATTTTCTCATTCTTTCATCAAGTAGAATACTTATAATTTCAACAGGGAACTGTGGTGGTCTATATGTCATCAAACAACTCCAAGAAATTGCTTACCTCTGTAATAGGAAACTGTATACCTGCGATGGCAACCTCACAGCAACAAATGAACACATTAATAGAGAATTCCTCTTCTCACCTGTTAGAAGTTGTTTGATTTTAATATCCCCGATTTGTAATTTTCACTTTTGCTGATGACTGTCCTCTGCCTTCTTGTAGTTTATACTTAGTCCTTTCGTCTCGCTTTCTTTCGCTATACTCTGTAAGAGATTTTGTAGTTTCCTTTTCGAGTTTGCTATCGGCACTACGTCATCTGCATACTTTACGTTGTTAAGATGGTGGCCGCCAATAACGAATGCCAGTAGCACTTCTAATGGTAAAGTCAATATTTATTCTGAATCATACAGAATTATGGCACAAGGCCGGGGGGAGAAAAAGGGGGGATTGCCGACCCATTCATTCATTACAATTTGCTCATTCACCAAAAAAAATTGTCGATCACCTCTCGATCCTGCATTCACCAAAATACCGCATATTAACCCGGGGGATGGGGGTAGGCTGCTACGAAAACACACCATGAGATAAAAATCTTATGAAAAGTTTAATGTTTTTTTTTTTTTTTTTTTTTTTTTTTTTAAATCTTTTTGGGTTTTTTACAAAAATATATAAGCATGTAATGATTTTTGTTATGATGGGGAGGGAAAAATAACCCCGAAAACAAACTGAAATTTAACGCAAATATAAAATCAAAACAAATGTTCAGTTAGTAGGACCCGTTCACTCCTCAAAGTTCCTGGGTATTGAGGTTGATATGCCGTAAACCAAACCAAACAACCCCTCAAAATAATAAGAGATGCCCCTGTATTCTGTCACTGGACAGAATCAAGTAGCACACGGAATAATGGCATGGAGGTGGGGGGTAAAAATAAATGACGGTACGAGGAAATCAAAGGCTCACCCAGCCGAGATGAAAACAGGAATAAAAAAAACAAGCTGAGGAATAACAGACTTCTAATGGTAAGTTTACAAGGGCAAATAATCGTTCCATTGACTTTCCACAAGATAACGCCTTCGGTAAAAGACGAGACAGTAAACTCTCACAGACCTCAAGTGAAACTCTTATATACGATCCATCGCTAAAGATGAAGGTAAAATGATCGGCTCCCTATACCGCTCCAGTAAATAATACCCTCCTCATGATATCCTTTACGTTTATGAGAGCCAGGCCCCCAAAGTCAGTACTGTTGCCATATTTGGGTGGGAGCTGCCAGGGCCTCACTTTCCAGTCTGGATAGTTAAAAAGCGTCTCCGAGTCCTTGCGGAAGAAGAATTATTTACCACACTCCAAACTCTCACCGGCGGGATGTGGTGAGCCTCTCACTGCTCTATCGCTACTTCCATCGAAATTGCTCGGACGAACTGCATTCCTTGGTTTCGCTAGGTCTAACCATCACGGCTAGGACCCGCCTTACCACTCACATAGTCGCAGATCACCCACATTCCCTCTGTATTCCATCGGTTAAACTCGAACAGCACCATCTCATGAACAGTGCGTCCTGGGTATGACAATAAACTGCATCCGAGTCCTGGGTAAGACGATAAACTACGTCCAACAGCAAGGCCTCTGATCAGGAGGTTTTGAGGAGTGTGGAACCGCCTCTTAAATGCTGGTGTTCCCAGGTCCACCCTGACTCGGGGTGGTAGCACCTGTTAGGGTCCCAGCTATGAGCAAATAGTGAACCCCCAAACCCAGATCTCGTCTTGGGTATGACGATAAACTACATCCGCGTCCTGGGTATGACGATAAACTACGTCCAACAGCAAGGCCTCTGATAATACATTTTTGAAAAAATAATGTTACCAGCTATACGTTTTTTTTGTTGTTTTTTTTTTAAGAATAATGTTGTCGTCTATACGTTTTTGAAAAAAAATTTACCAACTCTACGTTTTTGAAAAAAAAAAAAAAAAAAAAAAAAATTTACCAACTCTACGTTTTTGAAAAAAAAAAAAAAATATTACCAGCTATACGTTTTTGGAAAAATAATATTCCCAGCTTTTTGAGGAAAAAATGTTAACGGAAATATATTTTTGACAAAACAAAAATATTACCAGGAAAAAGAAAAAGTTGTCGGCATTAAATGACCCATTGAGGTTGATATGCCGTAAAACAAACCAAACCAAACCGTGAACAGTGGAAGAGACTCCCAAGAGAATGTTTCCCCGAACACTACAACCTTAACCGGTTCAAGTCTAGAGTTAACCGTTATCTTCTCCTCCCATCTATATAAAGTATCCTTTAACGTCACTCTTTACCTCGGGTTTCTCCCGGAATTTGTACAGTGTGAAAAAAAATTTAAATAGGCTTGAGAGAGACTACGGGATTGACACGTAACCGACATATATATGAAGGGAGTTAGTCAGGTGCTCAGTTGTGAAGCGACCCTACGCCTATATCCTGCCATGATGATGATGGTAGAGGAATTTCTGCTCTTTAGAAATAATGAGACCGACAATTTGAAGACAAACACACTACTCAGGCGGGAATCTATTCCGCGGGACGTTGTCGATCGACGTTCGAAGACAATATGACGCAATTAAGAAGCGACGACGTGAAAAGGCTGCCACTTTGTTACAGACACGAGATTCTCGGTGGGTGGGACGTGGCTTGGGGGAAAAAAAAAAAAAAGAAGCTGCCTATCATTAGTGATTTGTGTTGGCGCTAACTCCAGATTTTGGCGGACAAGAATCGCTTCACAATGGCGGATGAATAGAGTCAAAAGAAACGTTTGGTTGAAATAAAAATGTGGCAGAATAGTTTTAATAATAATAATAATATTATTTTATTTTTTTTATTTTGGAGCCAAACATCGTGAAAAAAAAAAAAAAAGAAAAAAGGAAAACATTTATAATAATAAAATTAACTAAAAATCTTTTTCGATGAAGAAAGGACATTTTTCAGTTGAAAGAAAATTTAATGAACTCAGATCAGAATATGAAACTATTAAATAATAGCTTTCCAATTTGGCAGTAGTTGAACTAAAGCAGTACACTCAGACCCTCGGTCACGATGACTTGTGACTTCGTGCTTGTGGAAATCGTTTACAATTCCATGTTTTCCAGCCAACTTTAATCTGCAAAAATGTAAATCGCCAATCGCTATCTACTGTCCTCGTGATTACTCTTTTCTTTTCCCCGCTCAGTATTAATGTTTCTGTTCCTAATCCTTCCACACCCTGTTAGCACTTGTGTCTTAGTGGCTTTACTACCTTGCAAGGAGTGAAATTTAAAAAAAAAATGGCATTCTTTGATTAACTTTCATTGAATTTGATTTACTTTTGGGGCCATGGCCATCTATTGCGCTGAGGAGTCGTTATTTAATGTTTCTAGGAAAAACCGCACCAATCCGGCAGTAATTAAACGAAGACAATAAAATCAGAGCCTCGGTCACGATGACTTGTGACTTCGTGCTTGTGGAACTCGTTCCCGGTCCCATGCTTTCCGGCTAAGTCAATCGCTATTTACAGTTCACCTGATTAAACTTTTCTCTTCCTCCTCGATATTAATGTTTCTGTTCCTAATTCTTTCACACCCAGTAACCCCTTGTGTTTTAGTGGCTTTACTGCCTTGCTTGGGTTGAAACCGAAAAAATATAACTTGCAATTCTTTGATTAACTCTTTATGGGCCATGGCCATCTATTGCACCGAGGAGTCGTTATTTAATGCTTCTGGGAGGGGTCGCACAATCTGGCAGTAGTTGAACTAAGCCAGTACACTCAGATCCTCGGTCACGATGACTTGTGACTTCGTGCTTCTGGAACTCGTTTCCGGCACCATGCTTTCCGGCCAACTTTAATCGGCAAAAAATGAAATGCAATGTCAATCGGTACTTACTGTCCACATGATTAATCTTTCCTCTTCCTGTTCAATATTAATGTTTCTGTTCCTAATTCTTCCACACCCAGTAACCATTTGTGTCTTAGTAGCTTTACTGCCTTGCTTGGGATGAAACCGAAAAAATATAACTTGCAATTCTATGATTAATTTTCATCGAATTTGATAGCCTTTTGGGGGCCATGTCCATCTATTCCGCTGAGGAGTCGTTATTTAATGTTTCTAGGAGAGGCGGCGCAATCTGGCAGTAGTTGAACTAAGCCAGTACACTCAGACCCTCGGTCACGATGGTTTGTGACTTCGTGCTTCTGGAACTCGTTTCCGCTACCAGGGTCTCCAGCCAACCTTAATCTGCAAAAAATTAAATGTAATGTCAATCGCTATCTACTGTCCTCCTGATTACACCTTGTAACCCATTGTGCTTTAGTGGCTTTATTGCCTTGCATGGGGTGATAGCGGTTTAACACTCCCATAAATCTTACAAATTAAAAAAAGAATAGAAACACCAAATAATTGTTTTTCAAATTACAACCCCTTACTCACTGACGACTGGAAAACTCTCGCTGCTCTACCACTATTGCCATGGAAAGTGCTCAGACGGACTACATCCCTTAGTTCCACCAGTTCTAAACTACATGGCTAAGACGCGTCATGCCACACATATTGCAGAGAACCATTGTAGCGTATCCCATTGGTGGGACATAAGTTCCACTCGAGTAGCATCTTCGCGGGAACCGCTGCTCTATCAAACCAACTTTCAAGATGATGCTTTCGCGATCAGTACAATCTTAACCTGAGATTAACTGTTATCTTCCCCACATATCTGCCTAAACTCTGCCTCTGATTCTGTAACCCTCTCCCTGCTTTGTCGAACCGACTCCCAAGAGGATGCTTTCTTGATCACTACAATCTTAACCTGTTCAAGTCTAAGGTTAACTGTTATCTTCCCCACATATCCACATAAACCCTGCCTCTTATTCTGTAACCCTTTACCTGCTTTGTGGAACCGACTCCCAAGATGATGCTTTCCCGATCACTACAATCTTAACCTGTTCAAGTCTAAGGTTAACTGAGATCTTCCCCACATATCCACATAAACTCTGCCTCTGATTCTGTAACCCTCTCCCTGCTTTGTCGAACCGACTCCCAAGAGGATGCTTTCCCGATCACTACAATCTTAACCTGTTCAAGTCTAGGGTAATCCGTTTTCTTCTTCATGTATCTGCATAAACTTGTACCTTTTACTCTGTAGCACTCTACCTTGAGAGGCTCCCGGGCATTGCGCAGGGTGAACATCATCTTTAAAAACAAATGTTGAAACTACAAGAAATTCCCACTACAGAGAAAGTGAATTCCAAACGAAATTAGAATATATCTCGAAATAGAAAAAGTGTATTATGGACACCTTCGTGGAAAGACAAGAGATGATTTTAATTCGATCTCAAATGTTTTCATTATTTGTTTTCGAGAAAATGTTTTCATTTGAAGTTCGATCTTCTAAGCGCCATTCACTTTGGCCAAAGTATAAAGCGGAGGCAAAGGAGTGGATTTTTAGTGATCAAGTGGCAGCAAAACCGGAAATGGAGGGTATCCGGGTGCTGGTATATGTTAACAGCAGACATTCTTTATCTCGGAGAGCGTTCTGGTCCGCACTTGTCGGGAAACGGACGTGTCCGTCGTGTGGTTCCTGTGACGTCCAGTTTATATTGCCAATGACCTCGTCGGGATGAGTAAACGGACGAGTAGTTGGTAGGGAGGAGAAGTTGAAATATTAGATAAACAAAGCAGAAGTTGTCCTACGTACGTACGTACCTACCTACCTACCTACCGATCCAGATGAGCAGGAGAAACCCTGAACAAAACATATTTTATAACATGGAAAACAGGTTTCGCGTTCTTATTCCTCGACATCACCCTGGTCTTGAATTTTTTTACCTTGTGAGCATGCATCGCACCCTTTCCCAGTTTTCGGTGAATACCAGCCGAGATCGAGAATTCGAATGCAACGTGGGGTGATCATTCATCGGTCGCTTGAAAACGCGGGCGAAGATCGTGTTGTATGTTTACAGTTTAGACACAAGTATAAGATATTTTATTTGAACTTACATCGATCACACAAATTAAACAAAATATTTAATAGAAACACCGAAAGAAATGTTACATACATCGATCTATATATTGGAGCAGCATAATTTTCCAAAAACTTTTATCCCAATATGAGAGACTAAGCTACGTTTACTTAATTTCTAAATTTGTTCATGCTAATATATATATATATATATATATATATATATATATATATATATATTAGTGGGGATAAGGAGGGGGAGAGGGGCACATTCTCCATTGAATGAATCTGTTTATAACTTCAGCGTGTTCAATATCTATCGGGCTTTGACCCTCTGCACATTATAAGTCTTTCTATATATCTACCACAATCTGTTAATATGTATCTATCGCAGTTTGTTCATATATCTCTCTCTCTCTCTCTCTCTCTCTCTCTCTATATATATATATATATATATATATATATATATATATATATATATATATCACAATCTGTTAATATGCATGTATAGCAGTTTGTTAATTTCTATCAAAGACTTCTATCTATCTATCTCAGTTTATTTCTATCTATCTATCTATCTATCTATCACAGGCTGCTAATCTCTATCTTTCTCTCTATCCCTCTCTCTCTATATATATACATATATATATATATAAATTTGTCTGTTAATATCTATCTATGTATCTATCTACTTCTGTTCATTTCTATCTATCAAAGGCTGCTAATATCTCTCTCTGTACACACACACTCACACACACATATATATATATATGTATATATATATATATATATATATATATATATATATATACATACATATATATATATATATATATATATATATGCTAATATCTATCTACTTCTGTTCATTTTTGTCTATCAAAGGCTGCCAATATATCTCTCTTCCTTTCTCTCTCTCTCTCTCTATCTATCTATATATATATATATATATATATATATATATACATACACACATTAGACTGCTAATATTTATCTACTACTGTTCATTTTTATCTATCTATCAAAGGCTGCTAATATATCTCTCTTCCTCTTTCTCTCTCTCTCTCTCTCATATATATATATATATATATATATATATATATATATATATATATATATATATATATAAAATATATATATATTTCTGTTAATATCTATCTATCTATCACAATCTGTTAATATCTTCACCATCATCAAGCTAAAACCTTGGATGCCACCTGGGGCCCGAATGACTCTGATGCATCAACGTCTCTCGTAACATTTCAAGTCAGGGCTGCTTCACATCTGTCATGGAGGCAATGAAGCGATCAGCGTGCTAGACATTGCGAACTGGAATTCCGCTTAGAGCTTAGGGCACGAGAGCGATGATCTTCTCTTCGTTGACAGGAGCGTCGAGTGAGAACAACGTGAAAAATGTTTTATCCGTACCAGACGCGAATGCTATCAATACTAACATTGGTACAATAATGATACAAGTAAAAAAAAAAAAAAAAAAAAAGGCTGGACACTAGTATCCAAAGATGCTCGTCTGTTGGGGGAAGGGCTATACTATCCCTGTTGTAGACGCCTGCCCAGGCACATTTTTGGTTTATACTGTAACTGTGCTGGGCGGACCTTAGTTATAGTAGTTTAGAGAAATTGCGTAATCTAGCGTGTTTAACAATCTTAACAAGGCTAGCTCACTCAAACCCTCTGTCACGATGACTTGTGACTTCGTGCTAGTATAACCATCGACGGCTCTACAAAGAGTTCCTTACACCCAATCTCACTCACAAGTCTTGGGTCAAACCGTGGCATGTTTATATATATATATATATATATATATATATATATATATATATATATATATATATATATAAGCTTTTCACCCCAAGGAAGGCTGGAAGCCACTAGCACGCAAGGGGTAGCAGAAGGTTTGGAGGAAGAGCAGATAGGAGTGGTAGAGGAAAGGATGTGGAGAAAGATAGTGGATCGATCAAGGCAAGGGGGTTACAGAAGATTTGAAGCGAGAGCAGATAGGAATGAAAGGTGAAAGGATGTGGAGAAGGGAAGTGGATAGATCAAGGCAACTGGAGATGTCGATTGACGTTACACTTAAATAGTTGGAGATTATATTTGTCAGGGAAACAGGAATAAGGAAGGGAGTTCCACAGGCGAGAGGTGCGAGACATGAAACTATCGGAGTAGAAGAGACGTCTACATCTAACAGTTTCAAGGGGTGGGAACGGGATGCCAGCCTCGTAGGACGCTTTATATATATATATATATATATATATATATATATATATTAAAAAAATATGTATCAATATTGTGATTTTCTTTCTTCGTTTACTGATAATGTTATTAAGTTTATCAGACGATATGAAAAAAATTTACATAAAATAAATAGACAACACTTGTCTATATTATTAATGAAAGATGCAACAATATATATATATATATATATATATATATATATATAAAGTTAACCCAAAAGGTTCTGTCCGTTTTTAAAGGAAAAAAAGAAAACGCTTCACAGTATGTGTAACTTATATTTAGTCTTCGAAGTAATCGTCATCGGCATCCAGCACCTTCTGCGAACATGTCTCAAGCTGTTCAATGCCCTTGCGGTAGAACTCGGTGTGTGTGTGTGGGTGACGCAAAGAAGTCCGTCGGGGATTTGCGCAAGTCTGCTTCATTGGTGAAGGATTTCCCACGAAGATGATTATCCAGGGAGTAGGGAGGTGGTAATCGGATGGCGCAAGGTCAGGTGAATAAGGTGGATGGCACAAAGTCTCCCAACCAAGTTGCTGTATAGTATCCCTGACCACTCGCGCAACATGCGGCCTGGCGTTGTCATGGAGGAAAAGCACACTTTTGAGATTCACCAGTGCTGGCTCCTTCTGGCGCAAT
>OZ038519.1:43101145-43111145 GCA_964036315.1 Acanthosepion esculentum | reverse complement strand
ATATAAATTAACTAATTTAAAAATATGGTTCCATCGCTACACAAGAATTACCATGTTTCAAAAATAAATTACCAATTATTTACCAATAGTTTTATAAAATTACCAATTATTTGCCGATAATTTTATCATTTTTGGACGTAATACAGATTAAATTTAAATTTAAAATTGGTAATTTTTAATTTTCAATTTTATAGTAAAATTTAATATTAATTAGTTAGAATGATTTCTATTTTAGTCTAACCCTAACATTAAAGCATTAATTATTATAACCAAAATTCGTTGTCAAGTTTTTTGAATTCTCATATACCTGTATTTTGATTGGTCATTGCAGCTTATGTAACAGCGTTTCCCCAAGCGAGAGATGTTTGATTGATTTGAACCTTTTAAAACCCTCTATTCTACATTCAACACCATCACTTGATAAGACACCAGAAGTGTTGAAACAAAATGGCTATTTTTGTAGTGATTTTATAACATTTTTATGTTATAATTTTCGAATAAAAAATATATATATATATATATATATATATATTATAAATTAAACCTACCTAGGTTATATTTGCATGGCTCCTTTTATTATTATTATTTATTCTATATATATATATATATATATATATATATATATATATATATATATATATATATATATATATCCGAATGTAATGAGAACAAAAATAATGCTGTGAACGTTAGAATTTATATATTAATTCAAAAGAGGGCTCAATACCGATAGTAGAGCAATGATTATTTCCTATAATTTTTTCATATAGACAAAAACAATTTACTCACTACAAAGATGCAACTTCGTTTCGATGCATTGAGAGAGAAGAAGATACGCTATAAAATATTAAGATGGAGGTAAAAAAAAAATGAAAAAAGGAGAAAAATACGCTATAAAATTAGTAAAAGGAGAAGAAAAGTGCGGTATAAATATATTGAGAAAGAAAAGGAAAGAGAGAGAGAGAGAGAGAGGAAGATACGCTATAAAATGTTAAAAAAGAGGGAAAAAAAGGAAAAGAAAAAAATACGCTATGAAAATATTAAAAGGAGAAGAAATGTACGGTATAAGCTTGTCTTTTAAAAGTTCAACGATAATTCTTCTGCTGCCATTTAATTTAAAGACGATTTGATGTACGTAGATCCTTATTTTCCGTACAAACAATTATTTTTATTACATGGGTGACATAACGGGGAATTTTATAAGATAAAATTCATATAGTGTAAAGATGGGAAAATAGAAATTAGAATTAGTTATACATTCAACATTTGAAGAGTTAGAGAAAGAGAATTGATAATATAAGTAAATCCTATATCATGGAATCTATATGAATGAATACAAAACTGGAGCGCAATTCTCCCACGAATTCTGAGATTAAAAAGGCCCAACACTACTTTATAGTAATTTGCACGCGGCATTTCTCTCAAAGACAGAGACGCAACTGAGACATGATAAGTACACGTGTAACTATTCAAAAAGAGTAATTTGCACGCGGTATTTACTGTATCGCACCCCTAGGAAGAAATATGACACAAGATCTATTTTTAGGTGGGGACCCTAGCGCGTACGCCGGGGACAGGAACAAAAATTCCCTTCAGTCGATGGTTGCGCTGGCCTCGGTGCGAGCACCAATCCTTCCATCTGGTGCAAAGGGAGGGCGCGGCCTCAGGCAGCTGTTCCCTAGGGCTGGGCACCTCTTCAGTATTATTTTCTCAGTTGCCCCTTTGACAGAGAAGCCCCCGAGCGCACTCTGTCCAAAGACAGAGACGCAACTGAGAGATGATAAGTAGACGTGAAATTACTCAAAAAATATTTTATTAATTAATTGTACCTTTCTTAGTGTTCTTTTATTCGACAATTGTTTTGATTTTCATATCAAAATTAGTTCTGTTTGTGAATATCGTCTTATATAGTGCAGAAAAGTGTTTGAAATTTGCAATTTACTTGGCCTTTAACAAGTTGGCATCTATTTGTAGAACTTTCCTTAACTATAACAAGCCAATTTATGGATGAAATATTCATTTAATTTTTTTGTTTCAAAGTAGTGAATATATCTTACTTTGCGAAGTGATAGCGAGCGGGCGAAGCCTGCTAGTATCCTATAAAATATTAAGAAAGAAGAAGGAAAAAGAAGAAGAAATTAAACAAAAAAAGAAACGAGGAAAGCGAAGAAAGAGACGATGAAGAAAAAAAAGGAAGAAAAGAAAAGTAGATAGGTAAGAGAAATAGCAGAAAGATAAAAAAGAGAAGGAAGAAGAAGAAAAAAAATGGCTGACGCAGTGCCCATTAAAAAAAAAGGCTGTTAGACATGAAAGAATTATTGGTGCATTGTATGTTTTTAAGAAAACCATTTCAAGTAAAACTACGAAAAGATGAAGAAAAAGAAAATGAAGAATGAAAACGTCTGCTTCCCGCAAATATTTACTTCTTTCACAAATTATTAAGTAGGAATCCATAGACGAAAAATATAAAATTGGAGAAAATTAAAAAAAAAAAAAATGAAAGAAATAAAAAAAAAAACTAGAAAATAAAGTTCCTGAAAAGAATAATCCTTAATGTAGTTCAGTTTAATTTCCTAAGAGCTTTGTTTGAGAAGAAATATTTTCCTGACAGACAGAGGCGGTATTTTAATAATTTAGTGATAAAGAAATTTTTCACTATATTTTTTCTCTCTCTCTTTCTCTTTCTCTCCCCCATCTCCCTCCCCACTCACGCGCATGCGTGCGCAGACACAGAGTAATATTTTAACTAAATTTAGTTTATCACAAATATAGTTCCCACTGAATATCAGAATTACTATATACTACAAACCCACAAATTATTTGTAAATGTAACAGCAAAACTTGTCAAGTGACCCTGTCAAAAAAAAAAAAAGAAAAAAAACTTTATAAAACTTTATAAAAAGAAAAACCAAAATAAAAAAAAGGATAAATGAAAACGAGAAAATGAAACATAGAAAAAAACGTAGGCGATCATGGCTCTCCGCAACTTCCCGTCCTTTGTAACGCTTTTGTCTTTCTGTCATCTCTCCGACATCCATTTATTCAAGCTCACTAAATATGTTATACGCTGTTTTGCTCGGCCCTTCTTGCCTTCGATCTGTCCTGTGAGTATCAGATTTTCCTAGCCAACTTTCCTTTTTATGTGCACCAGTACGTTCCGCTGTTTCTTCTGATGTTAAGTTACCTTTCTGTTTCCACTTTTTCTAAAACTTCGTCGCTGCTCACATGTTCCGTCCATGGCATCCTCATGCAGAACCACGTTTGTCTTGTTTCAAATCCCCTGTCATCTGTGAGGAGATTGTCCAGCATTCACTGCCACAGTCGCCACCCAAAATGTTCAGAACGGCATTGTTTTCGTCGGAAAAGTAGGTATAATTTTTTATCAAAGTTGTTTTACATTCTATGATTTTCACAGACAATAAATACGATATTATTTGTTATTGTCTGAGATTTAGGTGTAATTTGAGAGGATAATACAAAAGTTATGGATGATTTAGTGATTTACTGCAAAAACGGCCAAAATGATCAGAACGGTTGCTTTTACTCCGTGTTTTAGTATATGTAACCGGCGAACTCTAATTTTTTTAATTTGTTTACGTGACGGTTCGTAAGTTCATTAGTAAGAATATCTGCAGTGTACTTTGTTAATATAATGTCACTTACTCCGTTACCAATTCGTCAGCAGATTATTAAGCTTCGAAAGAAGGATAATTAAGTATTGGGTCTATTGCAAAGATTGTTAACAAGTCAAAAAGTGTTGTCCACGGTATTCTTAAGGTCTACGATGATTGTGGTTCGTGTGAAGCAAGAAAGTCTACAGGTAGGCCAAGAAAAAGGACCAAGATAGAAGATCGTACTATGGTAAAGTTTTTTGAAAAGGACAGATTTAAAACTGCTGCTGCTGTTTCTCGGGAAATGAGCATTGTACTGAAGAAAACTTTATCTCGAAAACTGTGTCTCGTCGTTTAGTTGAACATGACCTACAAGCAAGAGCACCTGCAGTGAAGCCACTGATCAGCTCCAAGAATAAAAATTGTCGTCTTACCTTTGCAACCGACCATGTGTTGTGGTCTCAAGAGAAAATGGCAAACGGTGCATTTCAGTGATGAATCTGTTTGTTATTTGGCTCAGATGGGAAAAGGTACGTTCGTCGAAATGTACGTGAAAAATTGTCGCCTAAATGCCTTAAGACTAGTGTTAAATTCGGTGGAGAAAGTGTCATGGTTTGTGGGGTGATATCACCTACTTTTCTGACGAAAACAATGCCGTTCTGAACATTTTGGCCGCAACTGTATATAGGAGTTCTGATATTATGTAACAGTTCAGGACTCTCTTCTTTGTTTCTGTTGCTTCAAGTCTTCTTCATCTGCGAGGAGATTGTCCAGCATTCACTGCCATGTAGCAGGACTGATATTAAGTAACTTTTCTTTGTTTCTGTTGCTTCAAGTCTTTTCATCTGTGAGGAGATTGTCCAGTATTCACTGCCATATAGGAGGACTGATATTACGTAACAGTTCGGTACACTTTTCTTTGTTTCTGTTGCTTCAATTTTTTTCTTTATCTGTGAAGAGATTGTCTGGTATTTACTGCCATATAGGTGGGGGACACATATTACGTAATAGTTCAGTCATCTTTTCTTTGTTTCTGTTGCTTCAAGACTCTTCTTCATCATCCAGGAACACACACACACACACACACACACACACACACACATATATATATATATATATATATATATATATATATATATATATATAATTGTGTATTTGGACAACAATTCTTCTATTATACAAGTTTCTTCAAAATCTACGTAACCTCTTCCGCAACGTACTCTTTTATAATTCAAATATTATAGCCACATCCACACGTAAAAAAGGTTGAAAATAATAGAAGCGTTCTTAATAAAAACAGGAAAAAAGCCAACACTTAATAGCATCAATTATGAACATGGCCACAATATATAACCGTCTTTGGAAAATAATGTGTTCCTATAACTTAGATACTTAAAAAATTCATACATCCAGTTTAAACTAAAAATAAAATCATCCTTGATAATGGGTAAACGAATAGCCGAAGTGCTTGGACATACCGAACATTCAGACAATTTCTACATAATTTATGTCCAGAAAACATAATTTTGAGACCACAGTAACTTGTCAGTTGTTTTAATAATGGAGAACTAACAAAGAACAAACCAAAACACAAGAAAAAAAAACAATATAAGAAAATGAAAGAAAGAGAAACATAACTTAAGAGAAAAAAGATCAAAAGAGAAAACCCCTCCCTGAACAATAACAAAGAGTGCTCTATGCCTAGATTACCGAGACAGAACAATTATGCTTCCCAGCGTTACGTATCGGAAAGTAGACATACATAATATTCGCCCAGAAACACTACATATGTCTCTCATTCGCAAATCCTTTATATACTTGACCCGAAGTCCAATCACCATATTAGAGAAACAAATGACGTCACTTACTTAAATATTTTAAATATTTGCATTTACTTAAATATTTGTATCTATAAAAAGAATGTATAAACATAAAAATGTCTTAAAATAATTGTCGGACTTTGTCCATTTCATAATGTGTGACGTCATTTGTTTACATTTGGATACGCTTTGAGCAGATATGAATGTACGTGAGAGAATCATGTAGGATTGTAGTTTAAATACAGTAAAATCGACCTTGCTAACCGAACGATCCTCTGTGGCCCAATCGGTTAAGGCACGTCAAGCTATATGACGGTTCCGTATAGGATACAGGTTCGATTCCTGTCGGAGGACGAACATTTTCTATGAAAATTTCTCGGACATTCAGGCCGGCAAATGTTGTTTAATACTGTTTATTATAAAACAGAGCATTTGCTTAAATATTTGTATCTATAAAAAGAATGTATAAACATAAAAATGTCTTTATATATACAGTGTAACCCGGATATAAGAGACCCGGATATAAGAGAAACCCAGATATAAGAGAGATTGTCTCTGGTTCCAAATTAGAGCCTGTGTTAATAAAACAAAATAGACCAAACCCGGATATAAGAGACTTCTTCTCCGGTCCCGACAACTCTCTTATATCCGGGTTATACTGTATATATATATATATATATATATATATATATATATATATATATATATAAAATGGTTGTTCCAATAACTTGGACCGATTTTAAATGTGAATTAAGTTTAAGCGTCTAATGATATTTTTTCTTTTCAGATGTAACAACTTAAGTCTTTGGCAATTTCAACCATGGAAAGATTAACACTCAAAGAACGTGAAGCTATTGAAGCCACGAAAATGGACGTTCAAACAAAATTTGAATGAGAAGTTCCCAGGTCGCATCATCTCTCGAAACAGCAAATCGTGCGACGATGCTTTTAGATTTCTTCCTTTGGGGTCATCTCCAAATTAAGGTCTATGCCAACAAGCCAACAACATTTCAACAACTGAAGGATGAGCTAATAATGCATATTGGTGAGATCGAGGAGCAACTATGCAGAGACGTCATCAAAAATTTTGACCACTGAGTGGAGGTGTGCCAGCAAAGCAATGGCGGACATTTGGGTGATATTATTTTTCACACATAATTGCCATGACTTAAATAACATGAACCAATAAAGAAATAAATAATTTTTCACCTATAACACTGATTTATTTACTGTTGACTTTGATCCGTCTTAATGAAACACCCTTTAGTAGAAAGATTTTGGGGCTTGTCTTTTGTAGATTCGAATTGCCAACGTCACTATTCTTGCAATTTCGGATGTAAAACATAAATTCTGCATAAAAATTAGCTGCTTATCTCAAAAATAGTTTACTTTCTGTTGTAAACTGGGGCAAAGAATGGCTTGTTAAATTTAACGCCCCCCCCCCCCCAAATGAAACTGCTCTCTTTCAATCGTCTCAGAGAACCCTTTTCACTTTCCATCAGCATGGCTAATGCTAACCGCCAGGAAAGTGCTTTACTTCTCGAACTAACCTTTTCTGCTGATATTACAAGGAAAGACTTTATTGCTTCAGTTGTCATATCTGCTGCTATGTTTGCTATGTCCGGTTAGACAATCTTTTTTTTTTTGTCAGAATCTTTCTTAAATATTTATAATTCTGCCACTCGTCTGTGATTTGAATACTGCCACCATACGTGGTTTGGTACTCCTGATATATATTTAGAGATTCTTAATGAAAATCCAAACTCCTGATTTGCCATCTCGCCATCAGTTCTTTTCTCACGGCCGTAATGTTGCTTCCTTATGTCTTTTCTATTTTTTCATGGTAATTGTTCTGATGAGCTTTCCTCTTTGGTAGCTAGACTTTATGAATTTAAGCGCAGTACTAGATTGGCAGCGAGGTCTCATCATTTTACAGTTGAGAAATGGCTCGACGTAACCGGAAGTTATATGCTGACAGCTTTTTTCACACTTTTCACTTGTTGAACTGTATTCCAGCTTCATACTTCCCTGTCAAATTTGATCTGCCAAAATTTAAATGCAATGTTAATTTTACAGTTGAGAAATGGCTCGATGTAACCGGAAGTTATACGCTGTCAGCTTTTTTTCTATCGCACTTTTCACTTGTTGAACTGTATTCCAGCTTCTTGCATCCCAGTCAAATTCGATCTGCCAAAATTTAAATGCAATATCAATTGTTTTCTTCTGTCATCGTAATTCTTATTCTTTTATTGTCCTCTCTCCTTAATTGTAGTTTTTTCTCATATTCTCTAAAACTAAGTAACCCTCTTGCGTCATGTTGGCTTTATTGCCTTGCTTGGCGTGAAATGATTAAAAAAGTAGAGAGAGTGAGGGAGAGAAAAGAAATCTTAAATCCGAGGCTATATAAAAATATTGAAAGACGCCTTTCAAATCATAAACAAAGTATTAATAAGTAGGGCTAATCTTAAAAGCAAAGACAAGACTACGGAACTGATAATCTATTAGCGTTTTTCTATCTGCTTTGGTTTATTTTGTTTTACGGCACATCAACCTCAATGCGTTATTTAACGCCGACAAGATTTTTAGGATAGGTTCGTATGAATAGAATATGTATTCTTTGTAAGAAATCAGTTTGTAGATCAGGTTTGGTTTATTTTGTTTTACAGCATATCAACCTCAATGGGTTATTTCATGTCGACAATTTTTATTGCTGGTATTTTATTTAAAAAAATATATTTCCGGTAATATCTTTTTTTCTTTTCGAAAATGTATTGCTGGTTTTAAAATCTATTTTTTCGCTTTCATTGTGTTTTGATCCCGGTTTGGTGGTTATCTATTTGCTCATAGCTGGGACCCCGACTGGTGCTATCATCCTGGGTCAGGGTGGACCTGGGAACACCAGCAATTAAGAGGTTGTTCCATGCTCCTCAAAATCTCCTGATCAGAGGCTTTGCTGTTGGACGTAGCTTATAGTCTTACCCAAGACACGGATGTAGTTTATTGTCAGACCCAGGACGGTCTTCTTTCTGGTAAGGCTTGTTTAGATAATCTTCTCGCAGATGAAGAAGAGACCTTAAAAGATACAGATATGGTTCTGCCGTCGGATGCTGGGAAAATCATGGGCAGAACATGTGAGCAACGATGAAAGTTTAAGGAGGAATAGAAATTACAAAGAGACTGTGTCTTGGGTAAGACTATAAATTTTTACATTTGCGCCGGCTTGGCTGCAGGAGTTGCCGAAAACTGTCTTCCGGGGCACCACTCCGAGTTTTCTGCCTGGATTGACTTCCATAGCCTTTTACATGTTTGGTTGGATCTGACCACCAAGCAGCGAAGGTTAAAAATCAGTGTATTCCTTCCCCTAGATGGACTGCCTTCCTGGGCTGTCGAGCTCCATTTACCCGAAGCTGCTTGTCAAGAGGCATCAGTTGTCCGCCTTCGACGATTCTCAGGCTGAGTTGCCAGAGGTTGTATTGACGGTGCATGTCACGGAGGCAGTATATAGACAGTGTAATATATAACCTTCTAAATGGCAGTGGATATTGGAAAATCTCGTCGCAAATGAAGAGACCCGAAGAAATGCATCGAGCTCGGTCAGTACCTAGATGTCTGATCGCTTGGGAATACCAGGTGCTGTAAGATTGGATGTGCAGGTGATGCAATGGATAACGGCTCGTAATTGGAAATCGGAGAACCGAGTTCGAATTCCAATCGGGTTCGTTATATTCATTTACGCGCGAATACTCTTGGGAAAGGTATGAATCCACCCCTTCTCGCCCCAACTATGGGTTAATTAGTAGGACTTGTATCAGTAAATAATTATAATCTCGAAAAACTCTTCCAATCTAAAAATATGTTCTGGCTTTAAATAACCTGCAAGAGGTTGATAAACGGTAAAAACCCCAATCATTCACCATTTTTTACCATTTTCCTTAAAGTCACCTTGTTGATTATGTTGTGGTAAACCCTCCTACAATAGAATGAACTCTCCCTCCTCTCATAAATACTAACTGCGAGACTTCCTAGCAAGAGTCGTAGGGCAGTCGGTACGTCACATCGGGGTGGTTTCCTGTGGAGCCCTCCCCTTGGTTAGGTTAGCTTTGTGTGCCTAGTTAATCTGAGTAAATGCTGTTCCTGGCTTGTTCCCGGCAGCCTCTTTGGTTATGACCCAAGTCGAGATTCCCAACCTCCCCAGTTTGTTTTGGCCCCTATTGATCTCGACTGGGTCAGCTTTTTATTTCCTATGTCCATCTATATTTTCGCTATTCCCTCTCCCTTAGCGAGAGAGCCTCTTGATTTTGTCCACTGGGCAGAATACAGCGGCCTGTCTTTTTTAAGGGTTGGACGGGCCCTACTAACATAAGTTATGTTTAGTTCACTTTGTGTTCATGTTTAGTTTATTTTGGGGTTTCATTCCCTCCCCTCTCATTTTTCCTCATAGAGTTTTAAGTATTTATTATCATTAAATTTTTATCGGATGGAGTGCGTTTTGTAGGTCTCCCCTTGAGAGGATGCGGTATTATGGTGTATGAAGGATTGATTGGTGATGGACGAGTTTTTGTGGTGAAT
>OZ038519.1:43018645-43096145 GCA_964036315.1 Acanthosepion esculentum | reverse complement strand
GACGTTTACATAGCCAACCTACCGACGTATTCCATATATACAGATTGGTCCCTACAAGACATAATATTGATAGCATAGCTATGAACTCTTCCACTGTGAATGTGGGAACCCAAATGGGAACTGTGTTGTCTGCGCATACAAGGTCAACATCCCCATCAGGAAACTTTTTCATTCTTTTAGAAACGATTCGAGAATAACAACGAAGATGCGAACAATGGATCCTTTGTATGTATGCATGGATGTATGTATCTTTCTGAATTCATTTGAATCTATCTATCTATCTATCTATCTATCTGAGATGTTTCATTAGGTGTATGTCTACTTATCTAATTAACTCTGTTCGTATCTATCTCTCTATCTGAATTCAATTGAAAATATCCATCTGATCTCGTTTGAAATCTCTCTCTCACTCTCTATCTATCTATCTATCTATCTATCTGAATCCATTTGAATCTATCTATCTATCTATCTAAATCTCTAGCCAAATGCATACGCAAAGTCGACCCGTTAGCAAATTAGTGCCACCAGCAAATTCTTCGAATCTACAATCTACAAGAAGGTTGTTGAACCCCTGAACAACCCCCAGAGAAATAACCAGTGGGGATTTCGTTCTGCTAACTCCAGAACTGATGCCTTTTCTCACAGAATCAGCGAGGCACTAGACCCGTGTTCCCCCAACCCTTTATCAGCCAGCACTCCCTTTGGAAACAAACATTTTTGTCAAAGCACCCTACTTGACGAGGTCGTTGACAAAAGTTTCTAATATATTGAGTTCAACTTTTACAGCAAGATAACACTTACGGTTTAGTGCCAAGATAATGTCAATATTGTTTTCATTTCTATTATAAATGCCACTGACTAAAATGTCACCCCCCCCAACAAATCAACTTTTATTTGAAAATTTATCTCAATGTTTGCAATTATTGTCTTTGGTGCTTACTGTCTAAGGCTTTTACTCTACGTACCATTCAGATTAGAAGTAATCCTAGAATTCCTAGTTTTGCAATTAGCAGGCGGTTTCTTTGTCTAGTAAGAAGCTGTGTAACTACATTGAAACGACAGTCAGTCTTATAGCAAGTTGGAAAAGCAATGAAGAAGTTTGATCGCTTCCCATATGTTGAGCTCCTTTTTAGAAATTTCTATTTGTAGCCAAAAAAAAAAAAAAATGAATAAATGCCCACTGCCCCCCAAGTATCTCCCCGTCAATGAAATAAAAATTCCCAGTGCCCCCTTTCAATATAACAAAACCCTCAAGGGAGCTCTAGTGCCCACGTTGGCACACAGATTTAGGTACTTTTCAGAAACTGCTTTTTGGTAACCAATATTGAATAATTTTTGAAAATTTGAAAGAAAAACGATAGATAAATGCCCACTACTCCCAAGTATCTCCCCCCCCAATGAAATAAAAAAATCCCAGATCCCCCTTTCAATATAATAAAACCCTCAAGGGGGCTCTAGTGCCCACGTTGGGACACAGCTTTAGGTACTTTTCAGAAATTGCCTTTTGTAGCCAATATTAAATAATATTTCAAAATTCGATGAAAAAAAAAAAAAAAGAAAACATGACCACTGCCCCCCAAGTATCTCCCTACCAATGAAATAAAAAAAAAATCGCAGTTCCTCCTTTCAATATAACAAAACCCTTAAGGGTGCCCTAGTGCCCATGCTGGAAAACCCTGGTCTAGAGACTCTTTGAATAAGCTTTACTTTTTCAAATTGGTAACACTGATTATTTCTCTCTTCCCACTACTTGACGTATTCAACCAAAAATGCCATGAAATAAAATTGCATGCTTAATAAAAGAAATCTATCTATATATGTAAAAGCAATGAAGAGAACATTTGTCCGCTTCCCACAACTTTAGGTACGGTTCAAACATTTCCTTTTGTAGCCAATATTCAATAGTTTTTGAAAATTTCAAACAAAATAAAACATGGATATATGCCCCCCACCACACTCCTGAGTATGTTCATTATGTTATATTTCACCAATGAAATAAAATCTACCAGTGTCCCCTTGTTATAATAAAATGACTAACAATACATTTTATGATCTCCAAAATATATACCTAAAACTACCTTTCCTCTGAAAGTATACAGTTATGTACAAAATATCTGTAAGTGAAAGCATAAATTTACAAAGTATCTAGATTTTGGTATTAAATGACCCATAAAGATGTTGATATGACATTAATCTATATACTATTCTACAATTATTAGGTTGGTGCAAAAATAATGTCGTTTTTTGACGTTCAACTTCATGTGAGAAAACGACATTATTTTTGCACCAACCTAATACTTAAAGAAATGAAACTGTATTACAAAATATAACTTCATCAAGACTACAACATAAAAACACACATACCACCGTCTCTAGTAATTACACCCGTGTGCAAAATAATTGAAACAACCGCTTTAGTTTCCTTTCTTTCATCATACGGTCAGTTTTAGACCCACTGGAGTGACAGGGTGTTTATAAATGTAATAAAACTACTTTTCTTTCTTGATTTCACTTTAAAATACTCAAGAGACGAATACACAACAATCTGTAAAAGTTCCGTTAAGCAACACGCCCACGTAACAAGTGACGGAAACAAATCTTTCGTTTTTGATTTGTAAAGCTATGGATGCCTTCACACAATCATTATTTCACATAGTATAAGTAACAACATTTAGGATAACATACAACTTACCCCCGTGTGCAAATTAATTGAAAAAACCGCTTTAGTTTCCTTTCTTTCATCATAAGGTCAGTTTTAGACCCACTGGAGTGATAGGATGTAATCGGTTGCTATTTTTTCCTGAGATTAGATCCTTACGCATCGAGCAGATATGAATGAATGAATGAGAGAAAATCATGGAGAATTGTGTTTAAAAACAATAAAATCGACCTTGCTCACCGAACGCTCCTTTGTGGCTCAATCGGTTAAGGCACCTCAGGTTATATGACGTGTTCCGTATAGGATACAGGTTCGATTCCTGTCGGAAGAGGCATATGTTTTTAATACTGTTTATTATAAAACAGAGAATTTACTTAAATATTTGTATCTATAAAAAGAACGCATCAACATAAAAAAATGGCTTAAAATAATTGTCGGACTTTGTTCATTTCATAATGTATATTTGGCATTGTTAATAGACGTGCAGTTACTTGCAACTGCTTGTGTGCCAAAAGAAAGATATATCATTTTTGTACTTATCTTGGTGGATTCTCAACTTTTTTGTCTCTCGCAACACCTCCTCCTGGAGGTTAGCATCAGCCGTGCTGACAGAAGGCAAAAAAGTTTTTTTTCCTCCTGAGACTATTAAAAGAGAGTAGTTTCATGATTTACATTATTCCGATTATTTTCCTCATTTTTGTCGCCATATTTATTACAACGTTTCGGCCGTTGTACGCTCCGGCCTTCTTCAGGTGGTTGCAATGTCGAACTGAACCCTTTTGCAAATATGGAGAGAGAAGGAAGATCATCGCCCTCTGTGTGATCAGGTTGAGATCATAGACAAAGAACACTATTGGAAAATTCGTAAACTTAAGGAATCAGCACATATGCGAGGCCACAAAAATCTCCTGAGCCGATCAAGCATAGAAATGAATACAATATGGGAACCAGTAATAAGGAGTGCCAGAGAAAAGCGATAATAACAAAAATTGCAATATGAGCTCTGGTAAAAACATAAATGATAACAGTAAAAATTGCAATATGAGCACTGGTAAAAATCGTAACTGGAGAAATTAGGTTTATAATACCCAGAAATTCATACAGAGATGTCCTCAAAGACACAGGGCACAGTGGATAAAGGCGTTGGTTAGATCCAGTGACAAGACCCAAAGAGTGTGAGTTCAATGCCCTGTTAAGGCAGTGGAGAACTGATAACTGACATCCATTAAACATGGCACGTGGAACTAGAACAGTCTACCCCAGCGAGCGAAATAAAGGGTTCAGTTCGACATTCCAACACACCTGAAGAAGGCCGGAGCGTACAACAGCAGAATCGTTGTAATAAATATGGCAACAAAGATGAGGACAATAGTCCGAATAATGTAAGTTGTGTACATAATATATCATCTCAGAAATATAGACAGATACTGAAGGATTGGATAAATATGGCAGCAAAGACGAGGACAATAGTCCGAATAATGTAAATAGTGTACATAATACCTCATCTCTGAAATATAGACAGATACTGAAGGATCGGATAAATATGGCAACAAAGATGAGGACAATAGTCCGAATAATGTAAATAGTGTACATAATACCTCATCTTTGAAATATAGACAGATACTGAAGGATCGGATAAATAGGGCAACAAAGATGAGGACAATAGTCCGAATAATGTAAATAGTGTAAATAATGCCTCACCTCAGAAATATAGACAGATACTGAAGGATCGGATAAATATGGCAGCAAAGATGAGGACAATAGTCCGAATAATGTAAATAGTGTACATAATACCTCATCTCTGAAATATAGACAGATACTGAAGGGTCGGATAAATATGGCAACAAAGATGAGGACAATAGTCCGAATAATGTAAATAGTGTACATAATACCTCATCTCTGAAATATAGATACTGACAGTAGTTTCGTCTTGTAGGCATTTAAATTAACAAACCATTCCAAAAGCGTCCAACGTGAAAGATCGCCGTTTATATTTTAATAATAATCAAGAGTTCGACATTGAATCGCAGTCCTCATGATCATCTATTATATAAAGTTTCAGTTTTTGCATTGAAGTTGTTTCAGACCTGGCGCAATTTATCTTATCTTAAGGGTTTTTTTAATACTTGGCAGACAATCTCTGATGCGTGTGGTCGGACTGTGGTGAAGAAATCGATGTTTGATGAACAAGCTCAATCGAAGCCAAATAGTATTGTTGTTATTAGTGGAAGTCTTGTATTAAATGTCGCCATTTTCAAATCTTTTGTATTTTTTACTTCTGCCCATCCGTTGGCGTTGCAGGAAAGAGGAAAATCAAAAAAAAAAAAAAAAGGAAACAAAGAGAAAGAAGATAAAGTCGGCTTTCTCCGACAGTGATTTCATATTTTAGTTCTATCTAGATCATCTTTTGGTAAGTTGGGCGGAAAATTGCGTAGCGGCGGGAAATATCTCTTCATTTTGGCGGGAATGATAATGGGGATGATAGAATGCGAGTGGTCTTGGCTGGAGTTTGTAGGGGTGGTTGGGTGGAGCGTGTTTGAGGGTGGGGGGAAATGGTTTTGGCTAGAGTTTGTGGTGCGGGAAGGTGGTGGCGGTGGAGAAGAAGAGCCAAATGGTTTGGCTGGAAAATGAGAAAAAATATCCGTAATTATATAAGAGCAAGCGAAAAGGTAAATAGTGAGGCAAAGAGAAAAAAGATAGATAGATAGATAGATAGATATGAACATATTGAGATAGATAGATAGATAGATATGAACATATTGAGATAGATAGATAGATAAGAACATCCTGAGATAGATAGATAGATAGATAGATATGTACATACTGAGATAGATATATATGTACATACTGAGATAGATAGATATGAAAGTTACTGAGATAGATAGATAGATATGTACATACTGAGATAGATATGAAATTGACCGTAATAGATAGATAGATACATATGAACATACTGATATATATATATATACATACATATATATATATATATATATATATATATATATATATATATATATATATATATATATATATATATATAGAGAGAGAGAGAGAGAGAGAGAGAGAGATGAACATACTGAGATAGATAGATAGATATGAAATTGACCGTGTTAGATAGGTTGATCGATAGATAGATATGCACAGACTGATTATATATATATATATATATATATATATATATATATATATATATATATATATATATATATATGAGAGAGAGAGAGAGAGAGACTGATGCAGAACTAGATCTAGTGACAGAAAAACACTGTAAATCGGTTGAGGGGGGAAGAAAGAAGAAAAGAAATGAAAAATGAAAGATAATGAAAAAAATAATGAAAAGAAAAGAAATCTTCAGAAAGCTGATGAAGAGGAAAATAAAAAATGACGAAATAAATGAAGGGGAGGAAGAAAGGATAGAATAGCCAAAGAAAAATGTGAAAGAAAGAAAAAAAAGAAAAGAGAATCAAGCGAAAAAAAAAAGAAAGATAATCTAAGATATATATATATCTATGATAGAAACTATTTGGAGGATTTGATAAATATAATTAAGTAATTCATCGAGTCTGGAAGAAACCTCAGCAGAAAGCACTGGACACATCTGCAGTTACGATATTAGGCAAAGGTCATACCAATTGTTCCAACGGGCCTCGGTGACGAAGAGGTATCCAATCAGACTCGATATAGCGCGACTCGATCACATATACCGCGGTGGAACAACTGAGATTCTCTCTAACCATAGAACTGTACCCCCCGGAGCCATGACTACTATCACCAAGCCGCTCAAACTTGAGCATTAGAAGCCGGTTCAAGCAATGATATACAACCTCAACAGTTGGTATGACGTTTGCTTGATAACCTAACTGTCCGGCTTTCAATTCTCGGTAGTGGATGCGCACTGCTGATGAGTCCCAAATATAGGACGAAACGGCCGTCCAGTGCTTTCTGCATTCTGTTGAGGTTTCAGACTCAATGAATTACTTATTTATATATATAACATTTATTATGTATTTATATGATTATTTATAATAAGATATATTGTAATATTTAATATATGTTATTATATAATATAATTATTATATAATTATTATTATATATTATTATTAACTAATATAATATAATCATTATTAATTATATTATATATTATAATTATATATATATTTAATTATATATATTATAATTATTATATATATATATAATTATATATATAATAATAATTATTATATATCTTATTATTTAATATATAATATAATATATTATTATATATATATTATAATATATTATTATATAAATATTTATTATATATTTATATAATATTTATATTATTTTTTATATAACCTACAAAATGTTGAGAATCACAAATCAACCAATAAATCCAAACAAATTTAGTTTAAATTCAAGCGAAAAGCCCTGTTTAATTTTTATTGTAATTTTTTCTAATTTTCGAATAAATTTTCCTCCATTCAAATCAAAATTGTAAGAAAAAAGTTTCGTAAGAAATCCTATTCCATTCGGTTTGAAAATAAAAAAATAAAATAAAATAAGATAAAATAAAAAAAAATGTCTTGACAATAAATCCCCAAACTAATTTTTTTAATTTTATTTATTTATTTATTTTTGGGCTTGCTTTTATAAACCCTGGTTTTTCAACTCTCAACCAAATCTCGATTGAGATCACGGCTTCGGGGCAGACAACTCTTTATTCGGTGGAATTTGCTCATCACTGGGAAACTTGTTTGATGCAACGGCAAGATGATCCATCATCTCTGATCGTTTCAGCGTCTCTTTTATCTGGTAATGGGCGGGATAATTGCAATTTGACGTATGTTTTCCACCGATCAACATTCCATCGATTTTTAGCAACTTCATTGCGCCTCTTTCAGACATCATTCCCAGGCCCACTGGACTTAGACTGTTTTGCAAACTTCCTTGAATATCTACGATTGCTTCTGGTACGAACTGATCGTTCTTCCATTAGGATAATGTTCGTGACCGCTTTCTTCTCTTTCAACGTTTTCGCAAGTGATGGCCGTGTTTGAAGCAATGGGGCCGTCTAGATTATTTATACGCAGGATCGTTCTATTTTCATGAATTGACGATTCATTATGAATGCTATTTGTATCGATGATTTGATCAGCCGTTAATCAATTAACTAAATGGATTAGCCATTAAGTGTGAGAAGACAGGGAGTGTAGTTGTTAGCTAGAGTCAAAGGCCAAGATGTGAAATATTAATTGTAGATGTCAACATCAAACAAGTGCAGAAGTTTAAATATCGGGGAACGGAGGAAGGATGCTCCATGTGAAATTCGAAATTAACCTAAAAAGTTTGAAATATCTTAAAATCATTCATCTATCTATCTATCTATCTATCTATCTATCTATCTATCTATCTATCTATCTATCTATCTATCCCAGTCTGTTAAGTATCTATCTACCTATCTCAGTCTGATCATATCTCTCTATCGCAGTCTGTTCACATCTATCTATCTATCTATCTATCTATCTATCTATCTATCTATCTATCTATCTATCTATCTATCTATCTATGTCAGTCTATTCATATCTACCTATCCCAGTCTGATCATATCTCTCTAACGCAGTCTGTTCATATCTATCTATCTATCTATCTATCTATCTATCTATCTATCTATCTATCTATCCCAGTCTGTTAAGTATCTATCTACCTATCTTAGTCTGATCATATCTCTCTATCGCAGTCTGTTCATATCTATCTATCTATCTATCTATCTATCTATCTATCTATCTATCTATCTATCTATCTATCTATCTATGTGTTTATATATATATATATATATATTTTGAACGATAAAAATTATTAAAAAAATCAATTAAAATCTTCAGACATACTGGGTTGTAGATTAATATTCTTATGCTTTTATTATTATTATTTCATTTATATTCCTCGACTAGTTTCGACCAACATGGCCATCATCGGGAGAGAAAAAATGTCTCTGCTTGCTGTAGCAGTAAACTACAGAAATGAATGTCTTGATGAAGAAAACGAACTTTTGTCTGTAGTTTTCATTTGTTTTTTTATTATTTATTTATTTATCTTTTTAACATTCCTTGTGTTGGTCAAACAGTCTCTTTTAAGTTGTCATTTGAGATAAGAGCTATATTCCCTTTTTTTTCTCCGGTCAGTTCAGCAGTTTATTTGTGTTTGGGGAGGGGATGGTAAGTGTATTTGTGTGTGTGTGTTTGTGTTATTTAGTTTAGTGTGTGTGTTATTTAGTTGTTTAGTCTCTGGTAAGTGTGTGTGTGTGTGTTATTTAGTTTTTAAGGGAGTGAGTGAGTATGATATGTGTTAGCTTGTATATTGCTATGGGTGTGTGTTATCATTTGGCTCATTAGGAAAGTGAGTGAGTATGTTGTGTGTGGGTGTGTGTATAGGTGTGAGGCCTCAACACCTCCGTAAGCCTGTCTTTTTTCTATGGGTATGGAATGTGGGTAGGTTTTGATTTGTAGGGTTATGTGTTGCTACTATCTATATTGTTCAATTTATGGTTTAATCCGGCTGGAAACAGGGTGTGTAAACGTCGTATCCACTTATTTTCATGGAACTCTAAAATTCTTCTAGTGTTATCTGCTTTGGGCTTTTCTATTTTCTCAATTATAGTGAATTTGGCATGGGTTTTGAAGTCGTGTTTTTCTATGTGGAAATGTTGTTCTACAGGTAATAATTTTTCATGGGGAGTCGACTTAATTCGATTGCGGTAATTATTGATTCTGTAGTGAAAGGGCCATTCAGATTTTCCTACATATTGTTTCTGGCATAGTGTGCATTCTAGGAGGTAAATTATGTTATGACTTCTACAGTTAGATTCGTGTTAGATTTTGTAAGTAGATTTAGTGACTGAGCTAGTGAATGAATTCGTGTGTGTGACGTGATTGCAACATAAACTTCTTTTGTTGTTACATGGTTGGGAAAATCCTGTTGTTTTTGTTGTTAGTTTATCCCGGATTACCTTGTCCCCTAAAATGCGGTTACTACCTATGATTTCTTTTAGGTTCTTAGGTCGACGATATGCTAGAAGGCCTGGTTCCTTAAATAGTTTTTTTAGGTCTGGTTTGAGATGTAGTATTTCCCAGCGACTTTTGATTATTTGGGATAGTGGAGACAGAGTGGGGTTGAAAGTGGTTACTAGAGGAATGCGGCTAGATTTATTTTTAATCTTGTATATTAGGGTGTTTTCTCTAGGTGTGGAAATTGCTTTATTTATTTGTTCCCTGATTAGGTGTTGTTTATAGCCACGTGTTGTGAATTGATGCTCCAGATTTTCAATGTGTTTGTTTAATTCTTCATTGTGGGAACATACCCTTCTGAGTCTAAGTGCTTGTGAATAAGGAAGGTTCTCTTTGAGGTGTTTAGGGTGGGAAGACTTAAAGTGTAGATAGTTGTGGGTGTCGGTGATTTTAGTGTGTAGTGTCGTTTGCAGTTTCCTGTTTTCATCTATGTAAATGTGAGTGTCTAAAAATGTTACTGATGTTTTGGATTTTTCATAGTCAAATTTAATTGAGTCGTGTACCGTGTTTAGGGTCATGAGGAATTGGGTGAGTTTGTCGTTACTGCCCGTGAATATAAAGAATATGTCATCGATATATCTTGCGTAGAATACGCAGTCGTTACCAATGAGGGGGTAGATATGGGTCTCCTCAAATTTTCCCATGAATATTGTAGCATATGATGGAGCTGCAATAGTGCCCATGGCACAACCTCTTATTTGAAGGTAGTGTGCTCCATTGAAATTGAAAGTGTTAAATGTGAGAATATGCTCCATGAGTTTTATGATAACTTCTGTGGAAGGTTCTTGTTTTCCTCTTTTAGCAAGTGCTTCCTGAATGGCGGTTAGCCCTTCGATGTGCTTAATGTTTGAATAGAGTGACCTTACGTCCATAGTCACTAGAATAGCATTCTCTGGAGGAACTGTCTGTATGTGGTTAATTTTGTTTAGTAGATCTGTTGTGTCTCTGATGTAGGATTTTACTTCCTTAGCTAGGGGTCTACATATTTTGAAATTTTGGTCGTGTGGCAGTTGAATGATGAAATGACGGGCCTTCCTGGGTTGTTGCTTTTGTGTATTTTAGAGAGGAGATAGAAACGAGCAGGTGTAATGTTTGTGGGTGTAAGTATTGTGCATGTTTCTTTGTCGATTAGGTTGTTGCGAAGCATTATTTTTAGTGAGCTGGTTAATTCTTTTTGGTATTCGGGGAGGGGATCTGTAGGTAAGCTTTTATAGGTTTCTTTGTCGGCTAGTTGTTTGTTTGCTTCTTTAATGTATTCTTTGATCCCTCAGATCACTGTGGCACCCCCTTTGTCGGCCTGTGTTATGACTAGGTCATCTCTATGTATCAGCCTGTCGAGGGCTATACGTTCCCCTTCAGAAATATTGTTACGTGGCAGCTTACGTGCTATTGTTTTCCTTATGTCATTTGCTACGGCTATTTCAAATGTTTGTATAGTAGTGTCTGTGTTTTGTGGGGTGTATTTAGTGATCTTCTCTTTTAATGTATCAAGTATGGAAGGTGTTTGATCATTGTTCCCGTAGTGGGCTTTTAGCCGTATTCTTCTGAAGAAGGATTTCAGGTCCTATATATATATATATATATATATATATATATATATATATATATATATATATATATATATATATGTGTATATATTCCAAGCTATTTATGTCACGTTCTGTTAATTTATATCTCATTCCGTTCGTATATAACTAATTCCGCTAATGTATATCTAATTCTGTTCATCCATATCTCATTCTGTTGATATACATCTCATTCCGTTCATATATATTTCATTTTGTTCATATATATCTAATTCTGCTAATATATATCTAATTTTGTTCATCTACATCCAAGTCTGTTCATATATATATAGCTCATTCCGCTCATATCTATCTAATTCCGTTGATACGTATGTAAATCCGTTCATATACATCTCATTCCGTTCATATATATCTCATTCTTTTAATATACATCTCATTCTGTTCATATACATCTCATTCTGTTCATATACATCTAATTCTGTTCATATACATCTCATTCTGTTCATATATATATATATATATATATATATATATATATATATATATATATATATATATATAATTCTGTTCATATGCATCTCATTCCATTCATCTATTTTACATTTAACCATTTAATCTGTAAAATAATGAGACCTACCTGCCAATCTGGTACTGCTCTTATATTCCTGAAATCTAAGTACCGCAGAGGAAGTTTCTTCAGAACAATTACTGTGAAAGTATTTATAGAAAAATCACAGAGAATCTACATTATGGTGGTGGGCAAGTGACTGAAGCCGAGATGCCAGGTTAGGTCAAATAATATTGCATGGTTTTCTTTAGATTTTATCAAGAATCTCTAAATATATAGAAGAATCACCAGACAAGAGGTGTCAGCGACATGCGTGGCATGAGTTTCCAGATAGATTTTGGCGAGAAAAATTATCTTGCACGACACAGTGAACCAGATTTCCTACCAACGGACCTGGCAATTAATTCAATATAATATTTCCACGTCATGCCAGCGGAAAGCATATCTATGACAGACGTGTTATGATTCTGACATGAATGATCACGCTAGTCTCTTCCTATGAATTTACTCGAAATCGTACGCAGTCTAGAAAGACTCCAATTATCTTTATCTTGGCCGTCGTGCGTATGGCAATAAACCACATCCACGTCCTTGGCAAGACGATAAACTACATCCGCGTCCTGTATATGACGATAAACTACATCCGGGTCAGGGTATGACGATAAACCACATCCGCGTCTTGGCTATGAAGATGAACTACATACGCGTCCTGGGCATGACGATAGAGTACATCCACTTCCATGGCAAGACGATTAACTACATCCACGTCCATGGCAAGACGATAAACTACATCCGCGTCCTTGGCAAGACGATTAACTACATCCGCGTCCTTGGCAAGACGATTAACTACATCCACGTCCTTGGCAAGACGATTAACTACATCCACGTCCATGGCAAGACGATAAATTACATCCGCGTCCTTGGCAAGACGATTAACTACATCCACGTCCTTGGCAAGACGATAAATTACATCCGCGTCCTTGGCAAGACGATAAACTACATCCGCGTCCTTGGCAAGACGATTAACTACATCCGCGTCCTTGGCAAGACGATTAACTACATCCACGTCCTTGGCAAGACGATTAACTACATCCACGTCCATGGCAAGACGATAAATTACATCCGCGTCCTTGGCAAGACGATTAACTACATCCACGTCCTTGGCAAGACGATAAATTACATCCGCGTCCTTGGCAAGACGATAAATTACATCCGCGTCCTTGGCAAGACGATAAACTACATCCGCGTCCTTGGCAAGACGATAAATTACATCCGCGTCCTTGGCAAGACGATTAACTACATCCACGTCCTTGGCAAGACGATTAACTACATCCACGTCCATGGCAAGACGATAAACTACTTCCGCGTCCTTGGCAAGACGATAATCTACATCCGCGTCAGGGTATGACGATAAACCACATCTGCGTCTTGGGTATGAAGATGGACTAGATACGCGACCTGGGGAAGACGATAAACTACATCCGCGTCCTAGGTAAGACGATAAACTATATCCGCGTCCTGTATATGACGATAAACTACATCCACGTCCTGGGGAAGACGATAAACTGCATCCGAGTCCTTGGCAAGACAATAAACTAGATCCGCGTCCTTGGCAAGACAATAAACTACATCCGCGTCAGGGTATGACGATAAACCACATCCGAGTCTTGGGTATGAAGATGAACTACATACGCGTCCTGGGTAAGACGATAAACTACATCCCCGTCCTGGGTATGACGATAAACTACATCCACATCCTTGGCAAGACGATAAACTACATCCGCGTCCTTGGCAAGACGATAAACTACATCCGCGTCCTTGGCAAGACAATAAACTACACCCACGTCCTGGGTATGACGATAAACCACATCCAACTGCAAACCTCTGCAAACCACATCCAACTGCAAACGAGGTTTTGATGAGCGTGGAACCAACTCTTAATTGCTTGTTTTCCCAGGTCCACACTGTCAAGTTAGGGCCCCAGCTATTGGCAAATATTTAACCCTCAAACTGGGGTCAAACATGTAACAATAGGTTTTATTACCAGCAATATGTTTTTGTAAAAAAATTATTACCAACAACGAATTTTTGAAGAAAAAATTATTATCAGCAATATATTATTCCCAGCAGCACTTTTTTTTTTGTAAAAAAGTATTACCAGCAATACATTTTTTGAAAAAGAAATAAAAATGTTGTCGGCATTAAATATCCCATTGAGGTTTATACGCCCTAAAAGAAAATAAACCAAACCAATTATCTTGACTGATTCTTGTCATTGGATCAATGTTGGCTGATGATGAGAGATCGCCAAGCATTGTGCAAGTTATGAATAATTATGAATAATCTCACGAGCTTCTGGAGTTGGAGACGGACAACACCACGTCTAACGCGGCATGTTTGTTGACTCTTCTTGTGCAGCGAGTGGGAAAACAATCAAATCTAATTATTTTCAATTATTCAGCAGCAAAAGTTGTTTATGAATTTTCGTGTCCTTTGACAACGGTAATATTAGCCGTTTCCCTATAAGGAAACATTTGGTATTCATTCACTGAGCAGCCAGTATTGCTGTCGGTTAAAATTTTTCGTCTTTTTCTCTTAAAACAATTTTTCAGGAAAACAGGTTTTTCAAATCCAGTAGCTGTTATCACTCTTTCCAGCATTGATGGGCGTTTCCTTACTAACCTTTTATTTGAAGCGGTGTGGAATTTCAGGAAAACAGGTTTCTTACGTCCAGTAGCTGTTATCGCTCTTTCCATTATTGATGGGGTTTTCCTTACTAACCTTTTATTAGAAGTGGCGTGGAATTTCAGGAAAACAGATTACTCAAGTCCAGTAGCTGTTATCGCTCTTTCCATTATTGATTGGGGTCTCCTTACTAACCTTTTATTTGAAGTGGCGTGGAATTTCAGGAAAACAGATTACTCAAGTCCAGTAGCTGTTATCGCTCTTTCCATTATTGATGGGGGTTTCCTTCCTAACCTTTTATTTGAAGTGTTGTGAAATGTCAACCTCTTGGTTATATCATTATTTGCTCTTTGAGTTACATGTGCTATCCATTTTAGTTGTTGCTGCTGTTGGTAGTCCTCAAGTGATGTGGTTTCTGTTATTTCGTACAGTTCTCAGTCTGTTAAACTGTTGTGTCAGGCTACAATGTTCAGAGAAGGATGATCTTTTCCAAGCCCCTCAGATTTTCTCATTCATAGCATTTTTTTTCACCATTGATCTTAGGAAGCGGTTTTATTCAATTGACAGTTTAGATATTTCTGTACCTTTTTTGCGCCAGGCATGACGCCCATATGGGAGTCTCGACCTGACGAGGCTATTTGAAAACATGACTCGAATTTTCAGGTTGACCTTTTGGTTTAGTAGCAACTTGCGGTGTTACGCGAAACTACCTCTGACACAGCATATTCTATGTTCAATTTCCTTTTCTCTTAGACTAAATCTGTTGTCACTGACCCATAGGTTTCTCAAGTCCAGTAGCTGATATCAGTCTTTCTAGTATTGTTGACGGTTTCCTTACTAACCTTTTATTTGAAGTAGTGTGGAATATCAACGTCTTAATTATGTCATTATTTTCTCTTAAAGTTACATGTTTGATGTGTTTTTTTATTTTTTAAGCATTTCACCCCGAGCAAGGCGGGAAGCCACTAGCACTCAAGGGGTTACAGAAGATTTGGAGCGAGAGCAGATAGGAGTGATAGAGGAAAGGATGTGGATAAGGATAGTGAATAGATCAAGGCAACTGGAGATGTCGATTCACATTACATTTGAATAGTTGGAGATTATAGTTGTCAGGGAAACAGGAATAGGGAAGAGAGTTCCACAGGCGAGAGGTGTGAGATATGAAGCTATTGGAGTAGAAGATACGGCTACATTTAACAGTTTCAACAGTGAAAGGGTGGGAGTGGAATGCCAGCCTCGTAGGACGCTTGAATTCATGAAGTCTGGGAACCAGCGAAAGCAGCTCATTGGACCAATTACCGTGAAAGTATTTGTAAAAAAAGACAGAGAGAGGCGACGTAGCGTCTGTAAGAGAGCGACTGCAGACGAGATGCCAGATCAGGGCCAATTACATTGCATATCCGTCTCTGGATCTTATCAAGGACCCCGGTTGTTGCTAGTCCTCATGTTTTTTTGTTATTTGGTACAGTTCTTCGTGAGTCTGTCGCGCCAGTTCACAATGTTCAGTGAAGCATGATTTTTGGTAAGATCCCTAGGTTTACAAGATATTTAAACATTGATCATCGAATGTTGTATACAGCTGACACTTTAGACATTACTGAACGGCTTTCGCGCCATACATGACATCCATATGAAAGTTTCAGTCTGACGAGGCTATATAAGATGACTTGATTTTTCAGGATGACTTTTTTTGTTGTTTTTTCGGAAATTGCAGCGTTGGACGAAACTACCTCTGGCGCAGCTAAGTTCATTTTCCTTTTCTCCTAGGCTAAACTCGTTGTCACTGATCCATAGGTTTCTCAAGTCCAGTAGCTGTTATCGATCTTTCCAGTAGTGATGAGGTTTTCCTTCCTAACCTTTTATTTGAAGTAGTGTGGAATGTCATCATCTTGATCGTAGGAAGCGGTTGTTCACAGCAGACATTTTCGATATTTCTGAACGGGTTTGGCGCCATGCATGATATCCATATGGAAAATCTCGATTATTTTCTCTCCGAGTTACATGTGCTAACCATTTTGGTTGTTGCTGCTGCTGGTCGTCCTCAATTGATTTGGTGGTTTCTGTTACTTGCTTACAGTTCTTTGTTAGTGAATCTGTAGCGCCAGTCCAAATTATTCAAAGAGAGATGAGCTTTGCCAAGAACCTCAGACTTTACTCACTCAAATACTTTGTCACCATTAATCTTAGGAAGCTGTTATATACTGCTGACAGTTTAGATATTTCTGAACAGGTTTGGTGCCATTGATGACATCCATATGAAAAGTCTCGATATGAAGATGCTATTTAAGAACATGACATTGTTTTCTCTCCGAGTTACATGTGCTAACCATTTTGGTTGTTGCTGCTGTTGGAAGTCCTCAATTGATGTGGTTTCTGTAATTTGCTTACAGTTCTAAGCTTGTGAATCTGTAGCGCCAGTCCAAATTATTTAAATAGATATGAGCTTTGCCAAGACTCTCAGGATTTACTCACTCAAAACCTTTTTCAGCATTAATCTTAGGAAGCTGTTGTATAGAGCTGACAGTTTAGATATTTCTGAACAGTTCTTGTGCCATTGTGAAACTGTAGCGCCAGTCCCCAGTGTTCAATAAAGCATAACCTTTCCTAGGATCATCAGTTTTCACTCGCTAAAAGACATTTTAACCATTGAGCTTCGAAAATTGTATACAGCTGGCAGTTTAGATATTTATGTACCTGTTTTGCGCCATACATGACGTCTATTTGGAAGTCTCGTTCTTACGACGCTATTTAAGAACATGATTCGAGTTTTCAGGTTGATGTTTTGGTTTTGTACCAATATGCAGATTTGGGTAAAATTACCTATGGTGGAATCTATTCTATGTTCAATTTCCTCTTTTCCTATACTAACACCGAAGTATTTGAAGTGTTTAGTATTTACTAATTCCACATCCAGAATGTTTATAATTCACTCAGTGTAGGTGCCATCACTGTTTTCTTTCCAATTTCAAGTCATAGTTTCTGTTTTCAAAAGGTTTATCTTCTGTCCTATTACTTTGGAATACTTGGTAGAAGATGTTTTTTTGTCAAGATCGTCCTTACTCCAACTACGAACATCTATGTCATCAGCAGCCTCCTTATTCACTATTTTTTCTCCTCCAATTGGACAATTGTCAGTTATCAGTTATCTCCTGTCAATTCCCCATCTCCAAGTTCTCCACTGCATTAACCAAGTATTGAACTCACAACTCTTTGATAAGTGTCATCCATTAGGCATGGCTCGTAGAACTAGAACAGTCTACCCAAGCGAGCGAAATAAAGGGGTCAGTTCGAAATTCCCAGCACCTGAAGAAGGCCGGGGCGTACAAGTGCCGAAATGCTGTGATAAATATGGCAAAAAAGATGAGGACAATAGTCCGAATAATGTAAATAGTGTACATAATACCTCATCTCAGAAATATAGAGAGATACTGAAGGATCGGATAAATATGGCAAAAAAGATGAGGACAATAGTCCGAATAATGTAAATAGTGTACATAATACCTCATCTCAGAAATACAGACAGATACTGAAGGATCGGATAAATATGGCAAAAAAGATGAGGACAATAGTCCGAATAATGTAAATAGTGTACATAATACCTCATCTCAGAAATATAGACAGATACTGAAGGATCGGATAAATATGGCAAAAAAGATGAGGACAATAGTCCGAATAATGTAAATAGCGTACATAATACCTCATCTCAGAAATATAGACAGATACTGAAGGATCGGATACATATGGCAAAAAAGATGAGGACAATAGTCCGAATAATGTAAATAGTGTACATAATACCTCATCTCAGAAATATAGACAGATACTGAAGGATCGGATAAATATGGCAAAAAAGATGAGGACAATAGTCCGAATAATGTAAATAGTGTACATAATACCTCATCTCAGAAATATAGACAGATACTGAAGGATCGGATAAATATGGCAAAAAAGATGAGGACAATAGTCCGAATAATGTAAATAGTGTACATAATACCTCATCTCAGAAATACAGACAGATACTGAAGGATCGGATAAATATGGCAAAAAAGATGAGGACAATAGTCCGAATAATGTAAATAGTGTACTTAATACCTCATCTCAGAAATACAGACAGATACTGAAGGATCGGATAAATATGGCAAAAAAGATGAGGACAATAGTCCGAATAATGTAAATAGTGTACATAATACCTCATCTCAGAAATACAGACAGATACTGAAGGATCGGATAAATATGGCAAAAAAGATGAGGACAATAGTCCGAATAATGTAAATAGTGTACATAATACCTCATCTCAGAAATACAGACAGATACTGAAGGATCGGATAAATATGGCAAAAAAGATGAGGACAATAGTCCGAATAATGTAAATACTGTACATAATACTTCATCTCAGAAATACAGATACTGAAGGATCGGATAAATATGGCAAAAAAGATGAGGACAATAGTCCGAATAATGTAAATAGTGTACATAATACTTCATCTCAGAAATACAGACAGATACTGAAGGATCGGATAAATATGGCAAAAAAGATGAGGACAATAGTCCGAATAATGTAAATAGTGTACATAATACCTCATCTCATAAATATAGACAGATACTGAAGGATCGGATAAATATGGCAAAAAAGATGAGGACAATAGTCCGAATAATGTAAATAGTGTACATAATACCTCATCTCAGAAATATAGACAGATACTGAAGGATCGGATAAATATGGCAAAAAAGATGAGGACAATAGTCCGAATAATGTAAATAGTGTACATAATACCTCATCTCAGAAATATAGACAGATACTGAAGGATCGGATAAATATGGCAAAAAAGATGAGGACAATAGTCCGAATAATGTAAATAGTGTACATAATACCTCATCTCAGAAATACAGACAGATACTGAAGGATCGGATAAATATGGCAAAAAAGATGAGGACAATAGTCCGAATAATGTAAATAGTGTACATAATACCTCATCTCAGAAATATAGACAGATACTGAAGGATCGGATAAATATGGCAAAAAAGATGAGGACAATAGTCCGAATAATGTAAATAGTGTACATAATACCTCATCTCAGAAATATAGACAGATACTGAAGGATCGGATAAATATGGCAAAAAAGATGGGGACAATAGTCCGAATAATGTAAATAGTGTACATAATACCTCATCTCAGAAATATAGACAGATACTGAAGGATCGGATAAATATGGCAAAAAAGATGAGGACAATAGTCCGAATAATGTAAATAGTGTACATAATACCTCATCTCAGAAATACAGACAGATACTGAAGGATCGGATAAATATGGCAAAAAAGATGAGGACAATAGTCCGAATAATGTAAATAGTGTACATAATACCTCATCTCAGAAATATAGACAGATACTGAAGGATCGGATAAATATGGCAAAAAAGATGGGGACAATAGTCCGAATAATGTAAATAGTGTACATAATACCTCATCTCAGAAATATGGACAGATACTGAAATTTCGGATAAATATGGCAAAAAAGATGAGGACAATAGTCCGAATAATGTAAATAGTGTACATAATACCTCATCTCAGAAATATAGACAGATACTGAAGGATCGGATAAATATGGCGACAAAGATGAGGACAATAGTCCGAATAATGTAAATAGTGTACATAATACCTCATCTCAGAAATATAGACAGATACTGAAGGATCGGATAAATATGGCAAAAAAGATGAGGACAATAGTCCGAATAATGTAAATAGTGTACATAATACCTCATCTCAAAAATATAGACAGATACTGAAGGATCGGATAAATATGGCAAAAAAGATGGGGACAATAGTCCGAATAATGTAAATAGTGTACATAATACCTCATCTCAGAAATATAGACAGATACTGAAGGATCGGATAAATATGGCAAAAAAGATGAGGACAATAGTCCGAATAATGTAAATAGTGTACATAATACCTCATCTCAGAAATACAGACAGATACTGAAGGATCGGATAAATATGGCAAAAAAGATGAGGACAATAGTCCGAATAATGTAAATAGTGTACATAATACCTCATCTCAGAAATATAGACAGCTACTGAAGGATCGGATAAATATGGCAAAAAAGATGAGGACAATAGTCCGAATAATGTAAATAGTGTACATAATACCTCATCTCAGAAATATAGACAGATACTGAAATTTCGGATAAATATGGCAAAAAAGATGAGGACAATAGTCCGAATAATGTAAATAGTGTACATAATACCTCATCTCAGAAATATAGACAGATACTGAAGGATCGGATAAATATGGCGACAAAGATGAGGACAATAGTCCGAATAATGTAAATAGTGTACATAATACCTCATCTCAGAAATATAGCTATCTAGTCCTACTGGGTGAGGAAAAATAATTAGTGAATAAAATTTCCGAGTTCTGGCGGAGACGTTATATGTAGAGAATTGAAATGGAATTTCAAGGGAACCGGAAACCAAATCCTAGACGGGGAACAAGGGATAAATGCCGTAGTTTCGATATGTTATTGATTTTCTTTTCGATATTTAGCTTTGTTCCACATTTTAACACATTGTCTGTGATGCCTGGCTTCATTAAATTCGTTTCTAATCTTCCGTATATATTGGTTTCCCAAAGAATTAACTAGTTTTTTTTTTCCTTTGTCAACTCTTTAGTATTTTCCCTTCCATTTTTTTTTCTATTCTCTTCTCTTTGTTTTATTTTTTATTTCTTGTCTAATTTTGTTTTTCAACACTGTATTTTTGTCCCATGGGTGTATCTTTTGCCTTCTAGGCATTCTTGAAATAATCTCACTCGCCTCAGCTGATGAAGATATGGGAACATTATTTGATTCTTGTATATCGACATCAATTTGAATTCTAGTTTATTTCTGTATTCCAAATTAACCCTTTCATTTTTTAAGGACCTGGATTTTATATCACGGTATTTTTCGTGATTTATGCGCGCGGAAGCGAGATTTTCTATTGGCTGGTGTTTAGTTACAAGTCGTCTGTGATCAGATTCATAATAGGAGTTGTATACCTTAACATCTGTGACAAAATTCCTAATACAAGTGTCTCACGTGTAGAAGTCTGTAAACTGTTTATGCGTTATATTATTTAGGCTATGCCATGTGATGCGGTTTTTCATTGGATGGTGTGAGGGATGGAATATATTTTAGGGAGATTGTATCTCCAATACTAATTGACAATAAATAACATTAAATTCGACATTAAATTTTTACATTGGCCACACATACACCACCCAGTCTTGTAGGTTAACTTATCATTTATCGAAACTTAGTGTAATTCGTGCATACATTGACCAGCACATAACGTATTTTATAGTACTCACTGCAGAGAAACACTAAGAATCCTAGAAGCCATTATGAGATAAAATAAAGAAAAAAAGAAACATTAAATATAATATCTTTCTCCGCCGGAGATGATATACTGAAGTGTGTATAAAAGAAACACTTAGTGTGTTGGGGCAGCAGATTTGGGAGTCCGTTTCTTATGACAGCGATCAGAGTGAGTTTTCCGAGGTGTTGTACCGTCGTAATCAGCATTGGGACTCATCCAACTCTTTCCGAATCCTCTCCACTGTCTTCAGAGTGGCACCCAAACACCTCGAAAGGAGATTCCGGTGCGGATGCCAAACAGTACAGCATGCCGTTTCCAAATTTCTGGCGGCGTGAATTGCGTCATGGTGCTCTTTTTTTTCTCACAGACGGTGCCCAATTGACCCTACTATAAAGTGAAGTCGTCAACATAAAAAACAAACAAACAAGGCGCATGCGCGGAATAAAAATAAATAAAATGGCGACAATTTACCCATCGCATCCTGTATATGCGGTGACGAAAAAATGTGTATTATCATTAATTTATATATTTCTAATGAAGTAACGTATTTTATTCATTAATCTGACTTATTTGTATTACTTTAAACCTTATTTTTAGTTGGAAAAAAACGTATTTTTGTATTTTTTAAATTAACAGATAAAATGTCTGTAACTACACTGTATATATATATATATATATAGTGCTGTTCGATAAAAGTGACTCACCTGATTTTTTTTTTTACAAACATTTTTCGTCTATTGTTTTTGGGGGTTAAAATAATTTTTAATCTTACTAATATAAAGACCCCTTCCCGGCCACCTAGGAAAAAAAAAAGTTTATTCACCCTAAGGTATTCTATTGATAATTATAAATTTGGATATAAATGAGATTCAGGAAAAAAATCTGTGCAAAAAAAAAGTGACTCAGATATCGCATTCTAATGATTAAACTGGTAAATTTACAGAGCTTTTGACAAAATATTGAAAACTATTTGACAATGCACTCAGAACAATATTCCAGAGAATTCTAGAACAACTTAAATTAAATCTAGAGCATTCCAGAATATTCCAGAAAGCCAAGTAAACAGTATAAAAACTGCTTGAAATATCCACTCCAGACACTAACCAGATGAAAGGGTACAGACACGCATCAGAACCACTTAAGGCATCTATTATTGCCCTCTCAAAAGCAGACAAGTCTACGAGAGAAATTGCAGAAATTCCTATAACCTCGCAATCAACTGTTTCTCGAGTGCTTAGGGCACATAATGGTGCCACTCCTGCTCCAAGGAAGGAAACAAGGAGACGAAAGAAAAAGATTGATGATAGAACTGGCAGGGTAATCAAGAGAGAAGTTGCGAAGAATAGGACTATAACAAGCCAAGTAATTGCAGCCAGTCTAAGCGAAGAGCAAGGTGTTAGTCTTGCCTCTTCAACAGTCCGTCGGTGGCTGTTAGAACAAGGCTACACATCTTGTACACGAAAGTTTAAGCCGCTAATAAGCAAAGCCAACAAAGCCAAGAGACTTGAATGGGCTCACTATTACAATAATTTCACCGTAGAAGACTGGAAGAATGTTCTCTTCTCCGATGAAACGAAAGTTGAGCTAAATTCAAAGGATAAGGTGAGTCTCTTTTATCGAACAGCACTGTATTTGGTTTTATTTTACAGTCTGTCTCCAGGCTCTTCTTACTACCAAAATATTCAAATTTGTATTCGTCTGTTCACAATAGATTTTTTTTTTTTTGCTAAATTATGAATATTTTGTATGAGGAACATTATATTTTGTTTTCACCGTTAACCACTTAGTTGACCTTTTGAGATCACCAAAAGGGCTGGAGATTTAATTCAGATCAAGGGGATCATGGAAAAAGAACAATATCATTTGATTTTGCGAAGACATTTTATACCTTCTGGTTTACGGATAATTGGAAACAAAATACAACTTTCAACAAGATAACGGTCCATAACAGTCTTCTAAATTATGTTAAAATTACCTTGAGTCAAAAAAACAAAAAAAAATATCGAAATTAAGGAAATTATGACTCAGCCGGATCAATTTTCAGACCTCTCTGCCATTGAATTAGTAAGGGGCGAATTGGCTAGTTCGATAATAATACACAGTGAAAGTCCTCGAAGAATTCTCGGGTAGACATGTCATCTACTTTATTCTTAAAACAAAAAACAGAAAATGAAACAACAAAATAAAACAAACTATTCGGCAGAATGCCAAAAATTTTTAAAGCGGGAATTAAGTCAGTTGGTGGTTTTATTGATGAAAACAAAACATGATGCTGTTGTATAATAATTTTGTTAATTTTCAACTGCTTATTCATTGTCAAAATAAACCAAATACATTACAGTTCCTGAAAATTTATCTTTTATCTATATCTCATTTTAAGGTGTTTCTTAAAATGACCCAAAACAATTCTTTAGTATATATATATATATATATATATATATATATATATATATATATATATATATATATATATGTGTGTGTGTGTGTGTGTGTGTGTGTGTGTGTGTAATTTGGCAGCAACTTTTCTTTTAAACATGTAGTATTGAATTTTCAAAAGAAAATATGCAAGACTATGTTGTCTTTAACATTCAATACTACATATATATATATATGTATATATGTATATATATGTATATATACTATATACTATATAACGTGACAATGACAAAGATCCCATCCTGAAATGGGAAATATTAAAACGATGTTCCAAATATAGAGCAGGTCATAAATTTTGTAAACTATGTCAAGAGGAAAAATTAGCTATAGCTTTATATAGGGGACCCGATCATTTATTAAATTCTAAAACGGAAATTCTAAGCAAATGTAGACATGGAAAACGTTGATTGTTAGAATAGGTCTCCTCACTCCGTATTTTTTTCCCTCTTGAATAAATAAATAAATGGTTATTACCCTCTGTTGTCCGTGTTTCTCTCTACCCACCTCCCTCTTTCGTCATTTTTTCGAATAAATGGTTCTCCCCATCCCTCCCCGTTGTTTGTTTGTATTTATTTTTGTCACGTGGTTTTTTTGCTTATTGACGATAAGTATTCCGTTCTTTTTTACCTTTTCAGCCAGCTTTCCCTGACGATCCGCTTAGTGGAAACATTGGTAGGTTTGTCTGGATCTCTCGGTTTAACTAACTAAATAACTATATATATATATATATTATATATGCGTTGTACTTATTGGAAAGCGCTCAATATCAGCGATAGATGTACCATATTTTATATATATATATATATATATATATATATATATATATATATATATATATATATATATATATATATATAACTGCTCTCTATTAATCACCACAGGGATCCTTCCCTGCATCCCATTAGAATGTCTGAAGCTCAACTTCTCGAGAGCACTTCTTTACGACTGCTCGGTCTCATGCTGACTGCTGACCTGCGATGGAACAAATACATTGAGTCAATTGCTTCATCCACCGCAAGGAAAGTTGGCTCCCTGTGCCGGGCCAGGAAATTTTTGTCCCCGGATTCGATCCTTCAAATCTACAAATCAACAATTCGCCCTTGCATGGAGCATTGCTGCCATATATGGTCTGGAGCCCCTTCTGTTTGCCTCGGGGTTCTTGATAAGATCCAGAGACGGATTTGCAACGTGGTTGGCCATGATCTGGAATCTCGTCTGCAGTCGCTCTCTCACAGACGCACCGTCGCCTCGCTCTGTCATTTTTACAAATACTTTCATGTTAATTGCTCCGATGAGCTGCTTTCGCTGGTTCCCAAACTCCATGAATTCAAGCGTCCTACGAGGCTGGTATCCCGCTCCCACCCTTTCACTGTTGAAACTGTTAAATGTAGCCGTATCTTCTACTCCATTAGCTTCATATCTCGCACCTCTCGCTTGTGGAACTCCCTTGCTTATTCCTGTTTCCCTGACAACTATAATCTCAAACTATTCAAATGTAATGTCAATCGACATCTCCAGTTGCCTTGATCTATCCACTATGCTTTCTCCACATCCCTTCCTCTATCACTCCTATCTGCTCTCGCTCCAAATCTTCTGTAACCCGTTGCGTGCTAATGGCTTCTCGCCTTGCTTGGGGTGAAATGCTTAAAAAATAAATATATATAATTATTTATTTAAAAATTATAAAATAAATATGTTATAAAATCACTACAAAAATAGCCATTTTGTTTCAACTCTTCTGGTGTCTTATCAAGTGATGATGTTGAATGTAGAATAAATGGTTTTAAAAGGTTCAAATTAACGACCCATCCCTAGGGGTAAACGCTGTTACATAAGCTAGAATGACCAATCAAAATACAAGTATATGAGAATTCCAAAAATTTGACAACGAAGCAAGGTTATCATAGATATTAAAAGCTTTAAAGTTGGGGTTCTAGTAAAATAGAATATGTCCTAACTAATAGTAAAAAATTACCCATTTAGAAATCTAAATCTAATCTCTATTAAGTTTAAAATTATAGAATTGCTGAGGAGAAAATGAAAAATACATATGTTATTTAATTTATTTTTCCATTGAAATTACGTTAAAAAGGATGTTGATAGCTCTAGACAAAAATGTATACATTTTAATTCAACTATGATGATCAACTCTCACGTAAAACAATCCAAACACACTCAGGTTATAATACATAAGCACTCAAGACATATTTAGATACACACAAAAAACGGTAACGAGACAGACCCTTGATAAAAAAAACGAACACCCCCCCCCCCACACACAACTACTGTTTATTATATTCTTGAGCACTCTTTTAAGAATAATAATTGTTGGTTATTGGAATTTATTCCGTATATACCAATCCTATTTTCTATGAGAATTTCTCGGACATTCAGACCGGTAAATGTTGTTTAATACTGTTTATTATAAACAGAGCATTTTCATAAATATTTGTATCTATAAAAAGAATGTTAAACATAAAAATGTCTTTAAATATATATATATATATATATATATGACGTATTTAAGAAAGACTGATGATCGGTCATTTAATCCTATTTTGGGTAGTGGCTATGACCGAAAAAGTTTCAGTTTCATTTCTCGAAGTCCGAAAAATAAATTGGGCTGAAGCCTTAAAATGAAAATAGCAATGATGAGGACGAAATTAACTAAAATTTAGAAAAAAAAAGGTCAATTGAATAAATTGCATGTTTCTTGCTGGGCTCCAAAATTCTGCTTTAAAAATCATACCTTACCTTCGATGGTGGAAAGAAAAAGAGGGTGGCGAAAGAAAAGAAAAAGAAAGAACGAAAAATAAAAGAAAATATATTCCATGCGTTGAGGGGGATGTAAATGAAAAAAAAAAATGAAAAAGACAAAGAAATTGGTGTCTCCTTTCGCGTTTCATTCAAGAGATAGTAATAGAGTTTTGAGACTGTAATCTGTCTGGGTAAGCTCATTACCGACTAACTAAATTTGGAAAGTGATGTTTTGAATTCAGAAGAAGATGCGGCTCTGCTTCATCAGTGAATGATTCTAGATGCAGTCTTCGTAAGTGAGTAGACAAGAGAGGACTTATCTAATGAGAAGGACGGGCGAGTGGAGAAAATAGATTAGTAAATAGACATTGACAGACAGAGATAGATAGATAGATAGATAGATATGAGTAGACATAGATAGATAGATAGATAGAGTGAGTGAGTGAGTGAGTGAGCGATTAAGATAGATAGATTAGAGAGATACATAAATAGATATCAGTAGACATAGATAGATAGATAGATAGAGTGATTGAGTGAGTGAGTGAGTGAGTGAGCGATTAAGATAGATAGATAGATAGATAGAGTGAGTGAGTGAGCGGGGGAGTCAGAGGGTAGATAGATACATAGATAGTGAATAATTTAGTGAGTGAGTGAGCGAGTGAGATGTAAGAATGATTATATATATATATATATATATATATATATATATATATATATATATATATGTATATATATAGATAGATAGATAGAGAGTGATTGATTGTGTGAGCGAGCGAGATAGAGGACAGAATGTCTGATAGATAGCTAGTGAATGAGTGAGTGAGTGAGCGAGAGTGTGAGATGGTAGAATGATCCCTCTCTATCTATCTATCTATCTATCTATCTATCTATCTATCTATCTATCTATCTATCTATCTATCTGTACATTATATATATATATATATATATATATATATATATCAGGTGGCCTGACGATTGCATCTAGCATGAAACAGCCTGTTGCCTCTAAGTGTTGACTTCTATGTTCACTCATATATATATATATATATATATATATATATATATATATATATATATATATAGAGAGAGAGAGAGAGAGAGAGAGATAGTGAGTGATTGAGTCAGTCAGTGAGAGGGTAGATAGATAGTGAATGAGTGAGTGGTTGAGCTAGTGTGTGCGAAGTCGTAATGATAGATAGATAGATAGATAGATAGATAGATAAGACCAGGCCGACACAGATATATAGGTAGATAGTTAGATAGATAGATAGATAGATAGATAGATTGATAGATAGATGTCGAAAGAGAAAGAGATAGATAGATAGATAGATAGATAGATAGATAGAGAAAATGACTTAAAGAGACGAACAGACAAACAGATAAATATTCAGAGAATACGTGTTTGAGAGTGAGTGATAGAAAAATAGGTAGAGGCTCTATGAGAGAAATCAAAGGAGGTCTATAAATAACATGAGATCGATACGAACAGACGGAGAAATATTGGTAGATAATAATGGAATGAAAGAAATTGACGGATATTCAAGCTGACGTGAAGACACTCGAACATGATATCGACCAAGAAATCGCTTGATCAGGTTGATAGAGAGATAGATATGAACAAAGATAGATATATAGATAGATATGAACAGACTAAGATAGATAGATAGATAGATAGATAGATAGATAGATAGATAGATAGATATGAACAGACTAAGATAGATAGAGAGATAGATAGATAGATATGAACAGGCTGATATAGATAGATAGATATGAACAGGCTGAGATAGATAGATGGATAGATATGATAGACATAGATAGATAGATAGATAGATAGATATGAACAGACTGGGATAGAGAGATATGATCAGACTGTGATAAGTAGATAGATACTTAACAGACTGGGATAGATAGATAGATAGATAGATAGATAGATAGATAGATAGATAGATAGATAGATATGAACAGACTAAGATAGATAGATAGTTTATGAACAGGCTGAGATAGATAGATAGATAGATAGATAGATATGAACAGGCTGAGATAGATAGATAGATAGATAGATAGATAGATATGAACAGACTGAGATAGATAGATAGATAGATATGATAGACATATATATATATATATATATATATATATATATATATATATATATATATATATAGATAGATAGATAGATAGATAGAGAGATCTGAACAGACACAATATGATAAGCATGTAGAGGTGATAACAGCTAAAAGAATAGCCGAATGCGCTCGGATATGCCAAAGTTTTCGACAGTTTTTACACACTTTGTTTTCAGAAGAGAAAACACTTATCTGTCATCTTTAACGAAATATGTATAAAAAAGTGATTGCTGGCTAAATACACAATTTGTATATATATATATATATATATATATATATATATATATATATATATATATATATATATATATATATATATATATAAATTCCTCAGAGGATAGGTGGAATATATATATATATATATATATATATATATATATATATATAAATTCCCCAGAGGATAGCTGGAACTCAATGTCCAAGGCAGTGTAAGAATATAATATAAAAGGCTCAAGCACTAATATTCCGTGGTTATAATTTATTACTTTGGAATCGTAATAAGAAAAAAAAACTCTGATATTTTGGTTTGATGAATTGGATCGTGATTACGATTCCAATGAAATAAATTATAAACATGGAATACTAGTGTTTGAGCCTTTTATACTATATATATATATATATATATATATATATATATATATATATATATATATATATATATATATTTAATATATATATATATATAAATATACACGCTTGTGGAAAGGAAAGGTTTTATAGATATTGTAATACTAAATTTATCCAGACATCACGAAAGTAATACAAGTTATCATCCATGGACTCTCCAATCACAAGAGTTTTTCAAAATGGTGGCCTTCACTTTCCTTATATTTATCACAAGTTTCAAATTTCGAAGTTCTTACCGAAGGGTCGCCAATGTAGTTTTTTTTTCTGCTATATATAACATCCTTCAGGATCTAAAATCTAAGAAAAGGAGGTTTTTCCTTTCCTGAAACGTGCATACTGTTTTTGGCGGGCTCTCTATAGAGAGAAATATAGATTGATATAAAAAGACGCAATGTATGCAACACACACACACACACACACACACACACACACACACACACACACACACACACACACACACACACACACATATATATATATATATATATATATATATATAATTATTATTCGAAAATTATAACACTCCGAACAATTGGCAGGACATGAGTATTTTTTGCTGAAGTTGTATTTTGAGCTTGCATTTTACCTTGTATTTTCAGCTTGCTTTTTTAACTTGTATTTTTAGCTTGCATTTTTAACTTGTATTTTGCTGAAGTTTCTTGACGTTGTACAAAAGTCACTGCGGCCGGAAATAGTACTTTTTGTCTTTTTCGATTTTTCTCTCACAAATTACTAGAGAACAAGCATTCCAAATCAAGAATTAGAAAAATAAATAAAAGTTTATAAAAGTCAATTGGGGTTCCAGTTTACTAGCAAAATTTATTTTAAATTGATCCCGTTATTGAAGCCAAAATAAATATGCTTATATAATGTTAATACCTGAAAAGATTTTTTAAAATTTGTAGTTCTTTGGAAGGTTTTTGTTTTGTTTTTTTTGCATCTTTTATTATTGATCAAGTGCATTTTTGGTTCCTCCAGGGAGATCAATTTTAAATGAATTCCTATAGCAAACTCCATTAACTTTTATCAAATGATTTTTTTACATTCGTGACCTCCTGCTCTTGCTCTGTAATATATATATATATATATATATATATATATATATATATATATATATCCACAGACAGACTGTTTCGCTGTTTCACAGCTCATCAGTATGGCTAGACGTCCGGTTGTCTTTAGCTAGGATCGAAACCCGACTGAATTGGCGTCAGTCGGAAATTCTACCACTAAGCCGTCGGCGCACGACAGGGATGAATGTGGATTTATGCATATTTATTTTTAGATAAACACACAGTGACTGACAGGACTCAATTCGCTTTTGACGAAGAGTCACGCTATATCAGCTTTAATAGTCACTGTTTATAAACCCGCACTTCCTTCCCCAGAGAGCTCAACCGAAATTATTTTTTTCATAAGCCTGAATTATATTATATATGAATGCAGTGAAAATGCAGACAAGCTCCCACTGTCTATTTCCGTAGCATGCATATGAAATAACCTCTGGCAACTAAATCCAGCTCCAAAACTGGCGCCTCATAACCAGTAGCGTCGGGTAGATGGAGCTCGAGTTCCGTGAAAGGTAGTCCATCTACTGAACGGAAAACCCTGATTTTAAACCCCCACTGCCTTGCGCTCATAACCAAAACACAGAAAAAGGTTATCGAAGTAAATCCAGACAGAAAGGCCGAAGTGAAGGTCCAAAGGTTGTTGGCTCTCAACACTGGTAACTTTTCCGGTGAATCCTGCAAATAAGTCGCCCCCAAATAAATGTCCTGTGTTAATCCTTTGAATCTTGTTGGTACGGCTTAGAGTCTGGGCAATGCACGGCCTCCATATAACATCGCCTTTATATGGGCTCTGGTTAGGTCACTCCAGTTTCAGGAGGCACGGTGGAGTAATGGATAACGGCTCGGATTGAGGAATCTTAGAGCCGAGTTCGAATCCCAGTCGAATCCGTTACATTCACTTACGTGCTAACACCCTTGGGAAAGGTGTGAATCCTCTTCTTATCCCTCCAACTATGGGTAAATAGCAGGACAGCCTTGGATGGCAACTGGTCTAGGAGAAGGTCAACTCTGAATTCAAAACCATTCGGCGTCTGTACCGGCATCCGGCGGCCTCTTGGTTACTCCTGCCTCTGCGTCTGTGGAAATTCTGCGGCAAGTAAGAGCATATTCCTCCCTCCACTGCTTGGTCGGCCTTCGTTCCGGACGCGGTGAATTCCTTGGAAGGAGCCGGCTTAACCGATCCAGGGTGAATGCCGCAACATACATACATACATACTCCAGTTTCACGACCAAAGGACTGAATTTTGGTCCAATGCTACCTTTGTCTGGCGAGATAAAGGGATGCTTAGATAGGGAGATAGATAGGATGAAACAGAAAGAGACAGAAAGGAATAGATATGAATATACTGGCAAAGACATCGATAGACAGGTAGGTATATATAGATAGACATGAACATATTGAAAATAAATCGAAAAAACGCATAAAGAGAAAATGTATGAATAGAATGCAAAAAATATATACGTACATAAATACATATACAAATATATAAAGAAACTGAGGTAGATTGATAGATAGATACGAACAGACTTAGATAAAACAGACTTAGATAGATAGATAGATAGATAGATAGATACAAACAGACTTAGATAAAAAGACTTAGATAAAACAGACTTAGATAGATAGATAGATAGATAGATAGATACAAACAGACTTAGATAAAAAAAGACTTAGATAAAACAGACTTAGATAGATAGATAGATAGATAGATACAAACAGACTGAGATAAAAAAGACTTAGATAAAACAGACTTAGATAGATAGATAGATGGATAGATAGATACAAACAGACTTAGATAAAAAAGACTTAGATAAAACAGACTTAGATAGATAGATAGATAGATAGATAGATAGATAGATACAAACAGACTTAGATAAAAAAGACTTAGATAAAACAGACTTAGATAGATAGATAGATAGATACAAACAGACTTAGATAAAAAAAGACTTAGATAAAACAGACTTAGAGAGATAGATTGATCGATAGATAGATAGATAGATAGATAGAAATATAGATAGATAGATACGAACAGTCATAGATACGAACAAACTTAGATAGATAGATTGATAAATAGATAGATAGATAGATAGATAGATACGAACAGTCTTAGATACGAACAGACTTAGATAAATAGATAGAAATATAGATAGATAGAGACTGAGATAAACAATGATGAAAAGGTTAAGATATATAGATACGAAGAGACTAAGATAATGAGAAGAATGAGATATACCTACACACACACACACACACACACACACACACACACACACACACACATATATATATATATATATATATATATATATATATATATATATATATATATATATATATCCGATGCGGTGGGAACGAAAGTAATATATAAAATGTATAAATTCCAACGTTCGCAGCATTCATTCAAAAAAGAGCTCAATATATGTAGTAGAGCGATAATTATTTATTTATTATAATTTTATCATATAGACAAAACCATTTTACTCACAACAAAGATGCAACTTGGTTTCAGTGCATTTTAACTGCACATCTACGGGTGAGGGTCGAAAATGGTTATGAACAATCCTGTTTGTAGGCAAGCCTGGATGTAAAACCGGATTTTTACATCCGGATGTAAAACTGGATTTTTACATCCGGGCTTGCCTACAAACAGGATCGTTCATAACCATTTCCGACCCTCACCCGTAGATGTGCAGTTAAAATGCACTGAAACCAAGTTGCATCTTTGTAGTGAGTAAAATGGTTTTGTCTATATGATAAAATTATAATAAATGAATTATATATATATATATATATATATATATATATAGAGAGAGAGAGAGATACATGTATATCTATCTATCTATCTATCTATCTATCCATATATATATAGAGAGATAGATAGATAGATAGATAGAAAGATACGAAAAGAATAGACAGATAGGAACAGACTAAGCGAATAGAGATAAATATAGATAAATAGATGTGAACTAACCGATGTGTGCGTGCGTGTGTGTGTGTGTGTGTGTGTAGAGCGAGAGCGAGAGAGAAAGAGTGAGTGAGTGATGAGTGAGTGAGAGAGAAAGAGATAAAAACTAGGAGATGGCAACGCAAACGAGACGTCCGGTCTATTGATGAAGTTATCGACAGTCGCATATTCTTCTTCTGTGGCTGGAAATAAAATAATTCACGCTTACTTGGCCTTTGATCCAATTAATCATTAGATTCGTTTAACCGACATTAAGAAGCAGACGTACACAAACGTCTCAACAAAGGAATAAGCTCACAAACAAACGCAAACAAACAGAGATCGCCCTGTGTTTGCGCCGACTTTGTAGGTTAGGAGAGCGAGGCACGGCCCGCGGCTCACTCGGTTAGCACGTGCAATCTGCGTGCCGGATCCGAATTCGAGCCGAGTTCGCTTGCGTTCAATTTCACAAAAAAAAAAATTGATTGAATAAATAAATAACCTACTAGTTCATCTCTTCTCCTCCTTAGCCCCTCAAAGTCTGCGTTAAATAGTAGGGTAGACGGCACATTCTAGCTTTGGCTGGCAACTTCAGCTTTACTTCTAGGTCTCGCCACGCTACCTCCACGGAAGCGAACCTTTTTTTTTTATTTTCCGTCTTTGCTGAACAGGCTCCCGCGTGGATGCTTTCACGAACAGAACAGTAGTTATCGATCAGATCTTATCCTCATAATCCACGTTTCCTCTATTATTCATATCACATATCTCATTCATGATCATCAGTTCGAATTTAACCTCCGACCTTCCGAGGAGGCACGATGGAGCTGTTGGAGAGCCGAGTTCGAATTCCAGTCGAATTCATTACATTGACTTACGTACTAATATACCATTGGGAAAGGTATGAATCCTCGTCTTCTCACCCCCCAGCTATGGATAAATGGTAGGACAGATCTGGCTATATAGCCTGGGATGGCAACTGGTCTACCGCAGAAAGAAATGGCAACCTACTGCAGGGAAAAAAAATCACCCTCGTCAGCCATGCATCTTTCGATACATGACTGACGAGGCCCGGAAAATTATATTTTTAAAACACTATCATTTGAGAACAGTAATGTTTTCATTTGAAATAAGCTATTGAAATTATGAAATTCTGCCTCATCCTCGATATTCCCCTGATATCTCTCCGACTGATTATCACATATTTAAGCATTTTGAGCTTTTTAGACGCAATAAAACATTCTTCAATAAAGAAGAGGTAATCGAAGCATTTGAACAGTTTATCATATCAAATGATGAGAATTTTTTTAAAGATTGGATCAAGAATTTAGAAGTACGTTGGCGAACAGTCATTCATCGACATGGTGCCTATTTCAAGTAAATAAATCATTTAACATTTAAGGGGCGTTTTATTCATTTCTTATAAAGTATGCCATTTTAATATTTTAAACAAACGGCGAAAAGAAGATATTAGTTATGACTGACGCTGTAAAGACGTGGGTTTCTAGTTTCCAAGGCAAGCAACAATAATATGAAGAGACATATGAATAGGGATGGCCCAGTTTTACTTTGTGACAATGCACGCATGCAGGCTTCTCTCTCCAAAAGCTTCAACGCCTGAATTATGAAATTCGGCCTCATCTTCTATATTCAGCTGATATCTCTCCAAAAGTTTCATAGCCTGAATTATGAAATTCGGCCTCATCTTCTATATTCAGCTGATATCTCTCCAAAAGTTTCATAGCCTGAATTATGAAATTCGGCCTCATCTTCTATATTCAGCTGATATCTCTCCAAAAGTTTCATAGCCTGAATTATGAAATTCGGCCTCATCTTCTATATTCAGCTGATATCTCTCCAAAAGTTTCATAGCCTGAATTATGAAATTCGGCCTCATCTTCTATATTCAGCTGATATCTCTCCAAAAGTTTCATAGCCTGAATTATGAAATTCGGCCTCATCTTCTATATTCAGCTGATATCTCTCCAAAAGTTTCATAGCCTGAATTATGAAATTCGGCCTCATCTTCTATATTCAGCTGATATCTCTCCAAAGGTTTCATAGCCTGAATTATGAAATTCGGCCTCATCTTCTATATTCAGCTGATATCTCTCCAAAAGTTTCATAGCCTGAATTATGAAATTCGGCCTCATCTTCTATATTAAGCTGATATCTCTCTAAAAGTTTCATAGACTGAATTATGAAATTCGGCCTCATCTTCTATATTCAGTTGATATCTCTCCAAAAGTTTCATAACCTGAATTATGAAATTCGGCCTCATTTTCTATATTCAGCTGATATCTCTCTAAAAGTTTCATAGCCTGAATTATGAAATTCGGCCTCATCTTCTATATTCAGCTGATATCTTGCCGACTGATTATCACTTATTTATACATTTGATATGCAATAAAACATTATCCAATAAGGAAGAGGTAATCAAAGTATTTAAACTGTTTATCACATCAAAGGATGAGAATATTTTTTTAACCATGCCCAAATAGACCTGAGTGCTTTTCCATTTTTACCCACAGCTGGGGAAGACTAAAGATGGCTTCATATCTTTCCAAAATTTATTTGTGCAAAAGTGAATCTAACGAGTTAGATTTCTTGGTCGGGGCCGCTGACCATTATACTACTGCTACTTCCTTTGATGCATTGTGTGTAACAAAAAAGAAAAGCTGAAAGAGCCTGAACAATTGTTGGCTCCAAATCCTTGTAAAATGAATATTTATATTTATTTCTGTTAAAACAGAAAGGGTGACACAATGCCAAAAATTTTGAGTACTAGTCATCAATCTCTCTTATCTGAAACATTGGTTGTAGTATGATGTCTATTAAGTTACTGAGTCTGCTAGTTGGACAGGCAGATCCTGCTATTATAGGTCTGAATGTAAGGTCACTGGTGTTTGACATGTTAATACATTCAGATTATTTTGTTTCGATGTCTTCTTTTTTATTTTACTCGAATTGGGAATATTCAGCAGTTCGTAAAAATTGCTCGTTTTGGGATGAAGCTTATTAGGAAATGCTTTTTCTTATTTTGTTAATATCTTATGTGTTGTGCAGAGTTTTGTAATTTTTGATATAATAGTTTTGTTCGTGTTGGGGTCGATTATTTTATAGTTGTACTTATCTACTAGTTCCGTTAGAATTTTGGTTTTATAATATATTTTATTCCATGATGACTACAGCGCTGCCTTTGACAGCTTCATTTACAATTATGTCATTATTTTTTCCAGATGTTCCATGAGGCTATTCTTTGTTTGTAGGGGAAGTTATTAAACGATTTGGATTTTTCTGGGAGTTTGACGTTCCAGATTTTTTCAAAAAATAAATTTAGCTCATTTGTATTACTATTTATGATTGGGAAGAATTTGGATTTATTTTTTACTAATTTTTTACTGTTTGGTTTGGTATATTTTGTTTTACGGCATATCAACCTCAATGGGTTATTTAATGATTTTTAGGATAGATTCGTATGAATAGAATATGTATTCTTTGCTTTAGATTGGTTTGGTTTATTTTGTTTTACTGCATATCAACCTCAATGGGTTATTTAATGCGGACAATATTTTTAGGATAGATTCGTATGAATAGAATATGTATTCTTTGGTTTAGGTTGGTTTATTTTGTTTTACGGCATATCAACTTCAATGGGTTATTTAATGCCGACAACATTTTTAGGGTAGATTCGTATGAATAGAATATGTATTATTTGGTTTAGATTGGTTTGGTTTATTTTGTTTTACGGCATATCAACCTCAATGGGTTATTTAATGCCGACAACATTTTTAGGATAGATTCGTATGAATAGAATATGTATTCTTTGGTTTAGATTGGTTTGGTTTATTTTGTTTTACGTCATATCAACCTCAATGGGTTATTTAATGCCGACAACATTTTTAGGATAGATTCGTATGAATAGAATATGTATTCTTTGGTTTAGATTGGTTTGGTTTATTTTGTTTTACGTCATATCAACCTCAATGGGTTATTTAATGCCGACAACATTTTTAGGATAGATTCGTATGAATAGAATATGTATTCTTTGGTTTAGATTGGTTTGGTTTATTTTGTTTTACGGCATATCAACCTCAATGGGTTATTTAATGCCGACAACATTTTTAGGATAGATTCGTATGAATAGAATATGTATTCTTTGGTTTAGATTGGTTTGGTTTATTTTGTTTTACGTCATATCAACCTCAATGGGTTATTTAATGCCGACAACATTTTTAGGATAGATTCGTATGAATAGAATATGTATTCTTTGGTTTAGATTGGTTTGGTTTATTTTGTTTTACGGCATATCAACCTCAATGGGTTATTTAATGCCGACAACATTTTTAGGATAGATTCGTATGAATAGAATATGTATTCTTTGGTTTAGATTGGTTTGGTTTATTTTGTTTTACGGCATATCAACCTCAATGGGTTATTTAATGCCGACAACATTTTTAGGATAGATTCGTATGAATAGAATATGTATTCTTTGGTTTAGATTGGTTTGGTTTATTTTGTTTTACGTCATATCAACCTCAATGGGTTATTTAATGCCGACAACATTTTTAGGATAGATTCGTATGAATAGAATATGTATTCTTTGGTTTAGATTGGTTTGGTTTATTTTGTTTACAGCATATCCACCTCAATGGTTTATTTAATACTAATAAAAACTTTTAAGACCGAAAGATGTTTTTTTAAGAATGTGTTATTTATTAACGGTTATATACTACTGTAACAATATTAAGTCTGTTAGCGAGGAGAATTCGCCATTAATTGCGTTAATATTGCTCATTGATTCAATGCATGATCATTTCTTTATAATATAAAATATATGCTGCCCAATATAATACGTTTATGAAAACAATTGTCCCGCTGTACGAAATCCCGGAGAAAAAAAATCTACTAAGACATATCACTCTAAGAATTCATGTCACATTAACTGGAAAACACGTACAAAAAAAAAAAAAAGAATTCGTGGATTTACGAAATTACAAAATTCATATGTAAAAAAAAAGAAAAAATCTCATCTGAAATATTTGCAACTTGCACGTTCTAATATTTTATAATCGTTAATAAATAACTCATTCTTAAAAAAAAAAAACATCTTTGGGTCTACAACACATTTATATCGTCTTCGAGTTTTGATTTTGAAGAAAAAAATTACAGCCTGATGAAGAGGACATGAAGTCCTTGAAAGTACTTGCTGCTCTAAAAAATACACCAGATCCATCTGACAACAATTTTATACATAAGGATCGCATCATTCAGTGGATTGCAAGTAGTTTAATGCTTATATGAAGTCTATTAGCGAAGAGATTTCGCCTTTAATTGCATTAATATTGCTAATTGATTCAATGTATGATTATGTCTTTATAATATAAAATATATGCTGCCTAATATAATATAATATTATATATATGCCTAATATAATATTATATATATATATATATATATATATTTTAAGACATTTTTATGTTTAACATTCTTTTTATAGATACAAATATTTAAGTAAATGCCCTGTTTATAATAAACAGTATTAAACAACATTGACCGGCCTGAATGTCCGAGAAATGTTCATAGAAAACATTTGTCCTCCGACAGGATTCGAACCGGTATCCTATAAGTATTATTATAAACAGAGCATTTACTTAAATATTTGTATCTATAAAAAGAATGTTAAACAGACACATATGTTAAAATAATTGTCGGACTTTGTCCATTTAATAAAATATATATATATATATATATATATATATATATATATATATATATATATATATATATATATATATATATATATATATATATATATATATATATATATATATATATATATATATATGTGTGTGTGTGTTAAAAAGAAGAGAGAAACCGCAAACGTTGAGTTAAATCATATATATATATATATATGTGCAGGTATGCAGAAAAATAGGAAAGAACACATTATGTAAATAATCCGGAGTTCCTTAGTATTTTTGCTTTTATTTTCAAAAAGACAGTGCTCCATACAGAAGTAGAGCTTATATTATAATATTTAAAAAAAAAATATGATTTCTTCGCTACATAAGAGTTCTCATGTTTCAAAAGCGAGACCCGAGACCCCTAATATAATTTTTGAAATTAAGTTGAATTAAGGTGTCTGGTTACGCTTCCTCGTCAAATTCTCGCTTGACGAGGAAGCGTAACCAGACACCTTAATTCAACTTAAATACAAATGACTCCATCAATGTTATGATCTTTGTTTTTTGAAATTATAATCTGTATTAGGTCTTCCTTTAATACACAAGTACTTTCAACTGTACATTCAGTCATCTTCAGGCATGGAAATTATTTTATTTTTGGTAAAATTCAGGTAGCATCCGAGACGAAAAAATATAATGCGATTCGAAATATATATATATTTTTTAATGTGTTATTGTTAACGGATACAAACTTTTGAGGCGTGCAGTCGCAAGGCTGCGGTTGAATTTTTTTGAGAGTGCGTTTTTTTTTTTTTTACTAATATGGCAATTTGAGATTTTTTTTTGTAGGAGTTTATCAGTGAATGTGGTATGAACTAAAGTGTTCAATAAATAGAGTAAAAAACGAACTCTTATGTAGCGAAGGAATCATTTTTTTTTTAAATAATTATAATTTACGCTCTACTTTTGTATTGAGCACTGTTTTTTTTAAATAAAAACAAAAATACTAAAGAACTTCGGATTATTTACCTAACGTGTTTTTTCCCTATTTTTCTATATATTTGCACACACACACACACACACACACACACACACACACACACACACACACACACACACACACAAATATATATATATTTACTTGCATTAATTCTCTCTTTCTTTCTCGCTCTCTGGATGAAGACAGCTAGCTAGCTAGATAGATAATGAATAATACTAGATAGATAAAACAGAATACTAGATAGACAGATTGATAATGAGAATACTAGATATATATATATATAGATGCTGAAGGCAACATCCAATTTACATGCATTAATTCACTGTGTCTCTTTCTAGCTATATATATATATATATATATATATATATATATATATATATATATATATATATATATATATATTGTTGTGGTAGAATCCACCAAATTTGCATAGCGGAGTACCGACGATATAAATATGGTTGGTACCGGGAAGACAGGTAGGCGAATCAAGAGATTCACTAGAGACTCTGCCCGACTGCGACTTAGTCAACGCATTCTCCAGGAACGGTCTTCCCAGAAATATACAAAAGACTATATGTAAATATTGTGTACACTTTCTTGTTTCAATACATTTTATTCTAAGTACATTTTGTGTTTGCATTATTATTCCATGCATTAGTCAAGTTTCAACATACTCATTGACATACTCATAAATATGAAAAGAATAAGATAGATAGATAGATAGATAATTGAAGGAGATAGATACATAAATAAATAAATAATAATACGGGGATACCCGTCTATTAAGGTGTCTAGCCACTCCCTATTGATGACGCTCGCTCAGGCACATTTGTGTCTATTTAACACCCACTGAACCCACCTGTAGTTTGTACTGCAACTATGCTGAGCAGACCTAAGTTACAGTTTCCGTGAGATAGATAGATAGATAGATAGAAAGATAGATAGATAGCACAGTCATACCTGTCCAATTCTTTTTTTCGACATTGTCGAACCAGTTTTTTGTGTTGGCGTTCTCTCCTCCGTCCACCTGCAAAGGTGCCTTGCATGATGGTCTTGCCTGTCTTGCCTTGTAAAGTCTCCAAACCACGCAATTTTTCTCCATTTAACAGTGGCGAGAAGAGGATCCTGGTGGCCCACAAAACTTTCAACCCTTTTCCGCACAAATCCATTGGATATTTTGTTCCCAATAGAAAATTCCAGGGAGATTTCTCATACATCTGATTTGCCCTGGCAACGATGTAAAACAAAAATACAGATTGTAATTGTAAAGGGTTTACCTACATTTGGACATCTTTAAATTTTTAATTAATATTTTTATTCCAGCTCGATAATTTTTTTTTTTAAAGTGGTTGTAATTCATTTAATAAATGTTTTTCTTAATGAATACATATTCTAATTATGATTTGTTGATCATCTGGAAAGAAGAGACAATTATTTAGAATATGATCTTGGGAGTTCACTTACTTTTGCACAGGACTATATATATATATATATATATATATATATATATATATGAATGAATGAAACGACTGGAATGAATAGATAGATCAGAATAGGCTGCCTAATAAAAATCTTGACCGCTGGGCATACTGGAAAGAAATGTTTTTATTGCGATCATAATTCTATGTAAATTACCATTATTATTCATCGAAATTATCATAGTTGAGGCTGCTGCTGCTGCTGCTACTACTACTACTACTACTACTACTACTACTACTACTATTACTTCTAATAATAATAATAATAATAATCGTAACCATCGATTGTCTGTATCATTTGTCTCTCGGGTGAGATAAACACGAGTTCTCTGCTTCTCATTCTAAATTCATGGGACCAAGATGGCGGAAAACGAGGCAGATAAAGAAGCACATAAAACAACTGAAGTGCTCCGCATTGTAATGCATAAAGATGTCTACTTTCTGTGTTTTCAGAGGAGAGGCAAATAAAAACAAAATGAAATAAAAAGGCGTTGCTGTGACGTCTGGGAAAAGAGGGCACTCCTGACACACCCCGTCTCACCGCCCCGTCGAGAAACTCGAGTGTCGAGTGAACTGGGTTCGTGTGTAGAGGAAGGAGAGTACGGCTAGTGGTAGATACGCCACGCAAGCAAATGAATAACTCTTCGATAGGCCGTGTGCTCTACAGAACGTGGCCGATGATATGCTCTCCCCAACTTGTTATGTGGCGCTTTAGTCACATTTATTTTTTTACCACCCCTCCCACTTTTAGTTCCGCCATCGATTCAGATAAAACCCGGCTGGTAATTAGCTCACCACCTCGCATATCCCGTTTGCTTTCCATATGTCTTGTGAGTGTCAAGTTCTCCAAGCCCTCATTATGTGTCCTCGAAATTCCAGCTATCTTTTTTTAAATGATAAGAATCCTTTTTTTTCTATCTTCGTTAAAACTTCCTCTTAGCTTACATGACCCGTCCATGGAATTCTCAGCGTTCTTCTATAGAACCATATCTCTGCTGCCTTTTGTCTCTTCATCTGTGAAGAAACTGTTCATAATTCACATATATAAGAGGACTGATTGTAGAGATCGGTTCAACGCTCTCTTTTTTCTCTCGTTTCAAACGAAATTAACCCGTTTTGTTTCTCTTAAAATACTGTTCTTAGTTTTCGGAATGCGTCGTTTACTAGTTCAAAACAACTTCGGATTGCGGCGCCATATTCTCAGACTTTTCTTAAGAAAAACTCCCTTGCTATTGAAACTTCTGTACGTATTTGATAAATGAATACATTTTACAGTAGCTATCCTATTTGGAGCCACGGGGGAGTAATGGATTGCGGCTCGGAGTGAGGAATCGGAGAGCCGAGTTCGAATTCCAGCCGAATCCATCACATTCACTTACGTTTTACTACCCTTGGGAAAGGTATGAATCCTCTTCTCCTTGCCCCAGCTATGGATAAATAGCAGGAGAGACCCGGTTCTATAGCCTTGGATGGCAACTGGTCTACCGCAGAAAGAAATGGCAACCTAAACGCGGGAAAAAATCTGCCTCGGCAGTCATGTATCGAAAGATACATGATCGCCTAAGCGTGTATCACACATGTCACATAACTGACTGATATTTTTACAATTATCAAGTAAGTTGTTGAACATTCTCCACAGTCCCCACCCACGAAAATTAAACAAACGGACCTTATCAGGTGAATTTAATAAATACAGTGCGGTAACATATAGCAGCTTGGATTGGGGAATCGGTAAGCAGAGCTCAAATTCCAGTTGAATTCATTACATTCGCTTACGTGGGAAAAGTTTGAATCTTCTTCTTGTCTACCGCAGAAAGAAATGGCAACCTACTGCGGGAAAAATCTGCCTCGTCAGTCATGTATTGAAAGACACTTGATTGTCTAAGCGTGTATCGCGCATGGCACATAACTGACCTACTGATCTATCTTACATATTCGTCCTTGCTTTGAATATTGCTGCCACACCTTGCCTGCTGCTCCTGTTATATATTTAGAGATTCTTGATAAAATACAAAGAAGAATCTGCAATGTCATTGGTCCTGAACTGGCATCTCGGTTTCAGTCGATTTCCCATCCCTGTATTGCAGCTTCTCTGGGCCTTTTCTATAAATATTATCATGGTAATTGTTCTGATGAACTTCTCTCTATGGTACCTAGACATTATGAATATAAGCGCAGTACTAGATTCGCGGATAGGTCTCGTCATTTTACTTGTTGAAATGGCTAGATTCAACCGGAAGTTCTATGCTAACAGTTTCTTCTCTTAGACTTCTTACTTGTTGAACACGGTTCTGGCCTCTTGAAGGGAATAAAAGATGGGGTTTACACATGAAGATATAGTTATTTAGTCATACGATTCTTCACTTTCAATCGTTTTATATATAAGTATTTTCATATCTATTTTAGTCCGTTCACATCTAATTCAGGATGTTCACATCTATCTATCTATCTATCTATCTATCTATCTATCTATCTATCTATCTATCTCAGTCTGTTCACATCTATCTATCTATCTATCTATCTATCTATCTATCTATCTATCTCAGTCTGTTCATTATCTATCTATCTATCTATCTATCTCAGTTTGTTCACATCTATCTATCTATCTATCTATCTATCTATCTATCTATCTATCTATCTCAGTCTGTTCATTATCTATCTATCTATCTATCTATCTCATTTTGTTCACATCTATCTATCTATCTATCTATCTATCTATCTATCTATCTATCTATCTCAGTCTGTTCACATCTATCTATCTATCTATCTATCTATCTATCTATCTATCTATCTATCTATCTATCTCAGTTTGTTCACATCGATCTATCTATCTATCTATCTATCTATCTATCTATCTATCTATCTATCTATCTATCTATCTAAGCCTTTTCATATCCATCTATCTATTTATCTATCTGTGTCTTTTCTATAAATATTTGCATGTTAATTCTTCTGATGAGATTTCCAATGTGTACATATATGCTTTACGAAATTAAGCGCAATCCTAGATTTGCGGCAGTATCTCGTCATTTTATGTTTGAAATGCGCAAGTTCTATGTTAACAGATTCTTCTCTCGTACTTCTCGCTTGTGGAACTCTCTTCCGGCTACTTCGTTTCCAGCCAACTTTGATCTTGAAAAAATCTTAATGGAAATAAAATCATTATTTTCTTTTCTGGTTGTGTCCATTTTTATTGGTCCTGCTTGTGTACTGTTCAAATGATGATTTTTTTTTTAATTATTTGCTAAACGTCTTCGATTGTGATCGTGTAGCGCCAGTTGAAAAGGCCAGGTGTATGATCGTCTTCTTTAAGATTTATTCGTTTGAGGCCATTTTTAACCATTGAGTAAACGAGATGCTAGTTTAGACACTTCCGGACAAGTTGGGCGCCATGCATGACGTCCACACGAAATTCTAGATCTGACATAGCTATTTAAAATGGCGCCATTTATCAGGAATATATTTTGAGTTTGCAGCATCTAACCTTGCCGATATCCCTAGTGTAAAGTAACCTCTATTCTATTTCCTTATCACCTAGTACGTACGTTTGTATGTGTATATATGTGCACGTGTGTATATGTATATATGTATAAGTATTATGTGTGTATGTGTGCGTGTGCGCAAGCGTACAAATGGAGACAAAAATAAACAAAAATTTAATTATAAACCTAACCTCCTACAATTAATATTTTAATAATACTTAAGATACCACCAAGCCAAATAAGAAAAGCGAAATAAAGGCCAAGTGAAGGCATATATTAATATTTGCTTCATCATTCAAGCATTAAAATCAATAAAAACGAAATACAATTTTCCGAACTAAACAAAAGGCGATAATGCTCAAAATTTAAAAACGACACTTCTGAATAAAAAAATGGAAATAAAAAAAAATGGTTGCAATTGAAATAAAGGAGGAAAAAGAAAAAGAAAAAAAAAACGGAGAAAAAACTAAAGGGTCAGTGTATAGTGAACAAATAATAAAGGAAAATAATCACAACATCCTACACGTACGCACATCCGCGCAGGCAAGTGCATGGGTGCACTGTCACGAACGCATATCGGCGTTGAGGGACGCCAATTGTTGATACCCCTATGACGAGTGGATTCTTCTTATAATAATTATCTCTCTCCCTCTCTCTCCTCTCTCTGTGTATATATATATATATATATATATATATATATATATATATATATATATATATATATATATAAAGAAATATAATCTTAAGTCGTGCTATATTTATGGGATAAAGTGCTCAATATCAGAGATAGAGCGTGTGTAAATATAAAAGTGAACATAGAAGTCAACACTTAGAGGCGACAGTTTGTTTCATGCTATATGCAATCGTCAGGCAACTAGAGCTGTTATTTTTCTCGTCTATTTATATATACGGGTCAGTGGTGCATTGTGGGTAATCTATTTTAGCGGTTATTTTTACCGGAAGTCGTTTATTTGTTTATTTATTTATTTGTGTCAAATTATTTTGCTTGTTTTTATTTAATTTTATTTTTTATCTTATTTATTTATTTTATTTTGATCGGTTTTTTTATTAATGTAGTAAAAATGTGTTTATATAGCTTATTGTGGGTAGTCTATTATGGCCGTCATTTTACCGGAACTCGTTTATTTGCTTATTTATTTGGGTCAAATTGTTTTGCTTGTTTTTATTCATTTTAATTTTAATTTTTTATCTTATATATTTATTTATTTATTATTATTATTTTTTTTTATTTTGGTCGGTGTTTTTATTAACGTAATAAAAATTTGTTTATATAGCTTATCTAATAGTTTTGTTTTTGTTTGGGAAGATAATTAAAGCTATTTGTTGAATTTTGGGGTTGATTGTTGTGGTTTGTTCTGACTATTATTTTGGTGGGAACTATTTTTAATTTATTTTGGATTCATTATCTTTATTTGTTTTTTTTTCTAAACGGCTAGTTTATCGGTATCTGTTGTTAGTTTATTTATATATTTGGATGTATTTAGATCAATTTATTATACTTGTTATTTATTTGTTACACTGTATATTTTCTCTTTATATATATATATATATATATATATATATATATATATATATATTATAAATAGTTATATAGTTCTTTTATATATATAGTTCCTTCAGGTTTCTTAACAGTTAATTAAAAAACCTAGCGTTGTTCCATCCGAGTTCAAATGAGTTAAGAAAGTAAAAAGCCTTGAGCAGGTCATGTAGTCATGTAGTTTTCATCTGAAATGAAATTCGTGCAAATTTCTGACGGAATTTTCAACCTTGTCTGAAAAGGGTTATTCGATTTGTAACTTGAAAAAAATCGAATAATAAAATTAATCGACAAAAAATAATTGTCGTTTTTAATAGTGTTTGCCACACACACACACACAAACACACACACACAAGCACACACACACAATCACACTAACACACACACATACATACACACACACAGAAACACAAACACACAAACTCACACACACACAAAAACACACACACAAACACACACACACACACAAACACATCACACACAAATACACACACAAACATACACACATACACACACACACAAACACACACACAGACACACAAACACACACACACAAACAGAAACACACACACAAACACACACACACACAAACACCACCCACAAACACACACATACACACACCCATACACACAAACACACGCACACACACACAAACACACAAACACACACACACAAACACACACACACACACAAACACATCACACACAAATACACACACAAACATACACACATACACACACACACAAACACACACACAGACACACAAACACACACACACAAACAGAAACACACACACAAACACACACACACACACAAACACACACCCACAAACACACACATACACACACCCATACACACAAACACACGCACACACACACAAACACACACACATACACACACAAACATACAAACACACACAAACGCACACACACACACACGCGCACACACACACACACACACACATATATATATATATATATATATGCGTGAAGTCAGATAACGAAAAAATCTCCCTTGACATTCCCCAGGCACAGAGTGTCACAGCCTGCACGCTGTATCACAAGACATGCAAAACCAGCTCCGGACTGAGAAGGCACATGGTGGGGCGTAGGAGTCAGGCACAACGGTGTGAATCCATCAAGGCTGTGGCAAGCACGTTGTTCGTCTGTCACTTGTGTAACAAATCGTGCAAGTCTGCAGACGGCATGGCAAGTCACCTTAGGGGTCGTGCACGAGAGAGGTGCGAGGTGGGCTGCGAACGTGATTAGGCGGCCATCATCTGTGAAGACGCGGCGGATCATCATCATACACACACACACACACAAATGCACACACACATACACACACAGATATATATATCACACACAGATATATATATATATATATATATATATATATATATATATATATATATTATGAAATGGACAAAGTCGGACAATTATTTAAAGAAATTTAAACAGAGCATTTACTTAAATACTTGTATCTATAAAAAGAATGTTAAACATAAAAATATCTTTAAATATATATATATATATATATATATATATATATATATATATATATATGTATATATATATATATGTATATATATATATATATTCAACACCATCACTTGATAAGACGCCAGAAGTGTTGAAACAAAATGGCTGCTTTTGTTGGGATTTTATAACATACTTATGTTATAATTTTCTAATAAATTATATATATATATATATATATATATATATATATATATATATATATATATATATATATATATATATATATATATATTTAAAATGTCCGTTTTGTGTTTATATACTCCTTTGTTTAAACTTCTTGAGTTTTCTCCAATGTATTCATTCTGTCTATCCCTGCATTTATATATAATATATATTATACATTAAATTAAACAATATATATATATATATATATATATATATATATATATATATATATATATATATATATATATATATATATATATATATATATATATATATATATGGTAAGAAAGAGAAAGAACAGATGGAGTTAGAGCCCACTGTTCTTAGCATTTACTTTTTAAAAACTGTTCAATACAAACGTAGAGCAAAATATAATATTATTAAAGCATTTTTATTTTTATAATAGATTACAATAAAACCATTTTTACATCGCTAAGCATGCAAATGTTTTATTGTAATCTATTATAATAAAAAAGTAATTTAATAATATTATATATGTATTTATATATATTTTTATATGTAATATATTTGTATATATAAATAAATATAGAAATATGTATATATATAAAAAAAAGATGTGACAAACTGGAAAGCTTTTTTAGTTAGGATCCGTTAGGATTTTATCGGACTGGGTGGGCTTTTGTTGACGTTGTCACGTCTACACATGCGCACGAAACTAGAGACGCAGGTCGTTTTAAATTTTTGAAAGAATATTTTTCAAAGAAAATTTACAAGGAGAGGAGAAATATATTGAAAATACATTCAAGACATGTCAATATCCTGACTACTTTATTATGAATGTGAAAGAAAAAGCAGCTAAAACATTCCTAAATAGAAGAGCTGCCCTTTCTTTAAAACTTAACGAATCAAAAAAAAAAAATATATTATTCTACCAACTGACTCTCTCACAACTCCAACTGAGAAGAATTTATCTAAACTCAACATAAAATTTTTCACGACCACGTTTAAAATAATAAAAGAAAGAATCAATGAAAAACAAAACAATGAGCTGATATTTTTGTAAGATGAATTCGTATCCGGAACATTTTTTGCCGTAGTAAAACTCGGCTCAAGAATTTTCGCCTTAGGAAACTTTGCCGTGTAGGATTTTTGCCGTAAGATAATTTCGCCGCTTCACAACTACATCTAAAACAATCAAAGACTTAATCAATAAAAACAAAAGAGCCAGCCAATACTTGAAGGAAGAAGTTGCTTTATCAAATGCAGGAATTGCCACAATGAATACATTTCGCCGCAATTTGTTTTTTCTATACCTTTCTCTTGAACGGCCCTTTGGGAGTAGTGTTCAATTTAATATCCGAAGTACCTTTTATCAAGTATATATGGATGTCTTTTTTACAGGGTCCAACACCAGAAAAGAAATTCAAAAGTAAAATTTATTTGAAAAATAAAAGACTAAAAATATATCAAATTAACAAAGAAATAATTTGTCACAACTACATCTAAAACAATCAAAGACTTAATCAATAAAAACAAAAGAGCCAGCCAATACTTGAAGGAAGAAGTTGCTTTATCAAATGCAGGAATTGCCACAATGAATACATTGGAGAAACCTCAAGCAGTTTAAACAAAGGTATATATAAACACAAAAGAGACATTTTTAAAAAACAACACACAAAACCCACTGGTTGTTCACTGTAACGAAACGGATCACAATATTGACATAGGAGATGCTACTTTGGTTAAAAGAGAAAATAATCCATTGAAATAGATATAGAACGTATATTATTTTAAGACATTTTTTATGTTTATACATTCTTTTTATAGATACAAATATTTAAGTAAATGCTCTGTTTATAATAAACAGTATTAAACAACATTTACCGGCATGAATGTCCGAGAAATTTTCATAGAAAATATTCGTTCTCCGACAGGAATCGAACCTGTATCCTATACGCAACCGTCATATAGCCTAACGTGCCTTAAACGATTCTGTCACAGAGGAGCGTTCGGTTGGCAAGGTCGAATTTTACTGTCTTTAAACTTTAATCTTTCATGAATTTCTCATGTACATTCATATCTGCTCATGGCGTATCAAATGTAAACAAATGACGTCACACATTATGCAATGGACAAAGTCCGACAATTATTTTAAGACATTTTTATGTTTATACATTCCTTTCATGTCTTAAAATAGTTGTCGGACTTTGTCCATTTCCTAATGTGTGACGTCATTTGTTTACATTTGGATACGCGTCGAGCAGATATGAATGTACGAGAGAAAATCATGGAGAATTGTAGTTTAAAAACAGTAAAATCGACCTTGCTAACCGAAACGCTCCTCTGTGTACCAATCGGTTAAAGGCACGTCAGGCTATTTGACGGTTCTGTATAGGATACAGGTTCGATTCCTGTCGGAGGACGCATATTTTCTATGAAAGTTTCTCGGACATTCAGGTCGGTAAATGTTGGTTAATACTGTTTATTATAAAAGCGGAGTATTTACTTAAATATTTGTATCTATAAAAAGAATGTATAAACAAAAAATGTCTTAAAAACGTATATTATATAAATGTGTATCTGTGTGTCCATGTGTATTTTGTGTGTATGCTCTTAGCTTTGATGTCTTGTAAATAGACTCTCACGATAGCAAAATTATGACGCTTGGTGATTTAGCGAACCTGAATTCGAAAAAACGCGTCATTTTTCAAATCTGCTGAGACGGTGCTGTCTTTCCAAAAATCAACCAAATATAATTTGTGCTATGTAACCCCCGGATATTTTCTTCTGTTACAAAATTTACATGGATCGACGAAATTTTATTGACAGCTGCATGATGACATTTTTTTTTTTTTTACACCAGCACCCATTTTATATCTTTTGGTGAATCTTAAAAAACAAAACACCCAACCAGCGAGAAATGAGTTTGACTCGCATTAGCATCGGTCCGATTACATCAATTTCGAGAGTTCGTGGTTGACAAGACAGCCGTAGACTGTCGTATATTGACTCGTACTTTTTTTCTTTAAGCAATTCACCTCAAGGAAGGCGATGACGCCACTAAGACGCAAGGGGAAACTGGAAATGAAAGAGGAGTAAAAGACTTTAGAAGAAACCAATTAATCGCAAAACTTTCCAAGATCAAGCAAAGACGTTACAAGTAAAGAGTTGAAGTAGATGTTAGGAGGGACCCGGAAGACAGTCCTAAACAGGAAACAATGGATAAAGCTCTATTGCCATTCAAAACTGTATAGAGTTAAAGCAGAAGTCAAGAGAAACCGGGTACCCAAACCTAAACAGGAAACAATGGCTAAAGCACTATTCCCATTCAAAGCTGTATAGAGTTAAGGCAGACGTTAGGAGGTACCGGGTACTCAATCCTAAACAGGAAACAATGGAGAAAGCTCCATTCCCGTTCAAAACTGTATAGAGTTGGAGTAGACGTTAGAAGGTACCGGGTAGCCAATCCTAAACAGGAAACAATGGATAAAGCTCTATTGCCATTCAAAACTGTATAGAGTTAAAGCAGAAGTCAAGAGAAACCGGGTACCCAAACCTAAACAGGAAACAATGGCTAAAGCACTATTCCCATTCAAAGCTGTATAGAGTTAAGGTAGACGTTAGGAGGTACCGGGTACTCAATCCTAAACAGGAAACAATGGAGAAAGCTCCATTCCCGTTCAAAACTGTATAGAGTTGGAGTAGACGTTAGAAGGTACCGGGTAGCCAATCCTAAACAGGAAACAATGGATAAAGCTCTATTGCCATTCAAAACTGTATAGAGTTAAAGCAGAAGTCAAGAGAAACCGGGTACCCAAACCTAAACAGGAAACAATGGCTAAAGCACTATTCCCATTCAAAGCTGTATAGAGTTAAGGTAGACGTTAGGAGGTACCGGGTACTCAATCCTAAACAGGAAACAATGGAAAAAGCTCCATTCCCATTCAAAACTGTATAGAGTTGGAGTAGACGTTAGAAGGTACCGGGTAGCCAATCCTAAACAGGAAACAATGGATAAAGCTCTATTGCCATTCAAAACTGTATAGAGTTAAAGCAGAAGTCAAGAGAAACCGGGTACCCAAACCTAAACAGGAAACAATGGCTAAAGCACTATTCCCATTCAAAGCTGTATAGAGTTAAGGTAGACGTTAGGAGGTACCGGGTACTCAATCCTAAACAGGAAACAATGGAGAAAGCTCCATTCCCGTTCAAAACTGTATAGAGTTGGAGTAGACGTTAGAAGGTACCGGGTAGCCAATCCTAAACAGGAAACAATGGATAAAGCTCTATTGCCATTCAAAACTGTATAGAGTTAAAGCAGAAGTCAAGAGAAACCGGGTACCCAAACCTAAACAGGAAACAATGGCTAAAGCACTATTCCCATTCAAAGCTGTATAGAGTTAAGGTAGACGTTAGGAGGTACCGGGTACTCAATCCTAACAGGAAACAATGGAGAAAGCTCCATTCCCGTTCAAAACTGTATAGAGTTGGAGTAGACGTTAGAAGGTACCGGGTAGCCAATCCTAAACAGGAAACAATGGATAAAGCTCTATTGCCATTCAAAACTGTATAGAGTTAAAGCAGAAGTCAAGAGAAACCGGGTACCCAAACCTAAACAGGAAACAATGGCTAAAGCACTATTCCCATTCAAAGCTGTATAGAGTTAAGGTAGACGTTAGGAGGTACCGGGTACTCAATCCTAACAGGAAACAATGGAGAAAGCTCCATTCCCGTTCAAAACTGTATAGAGTTGGAGTAGACGTTAGAAGGTACCGGGTAGCCAATCCTAAACAGGAAACAATGGATAAAGCTCTATTGCCATTCAAAACTGTATAGAGTTAAAGCAGAAGTCAAGAGAAACCGGGTACCCAAACCTAAACAGGAAACAATGGCTAAAGCACTATTCCCATTCAAAGCTGTATAGCGTTAAGGTAGACGTTAGGAGGTACCGGGTACTCAATCCTAAACAGGAAACAATGGAGAAAGCTCCATTCCCGTTCAAAACTGTATAGAGTTGGAGTAGACGTTAGAAGGTACCGGGTAGCCAATCCTAAACAGGAAACAATGGATAAAGCTCTATTGCCATTCAAAACTGTATAGAGTTAAAGCAGAAGTCAAGAGAAACCGGGTACCCAAACCTAAACAGGAAACAATGGCTAAAGCACTATTCCCATTCAAAGCTGTATAGAGTTAAGGTAGACGTTAGGAGGTACCGGGTACTCAATCCTAAACAGGAAACAATGGAGAAAGCTCCATTCCCGTTCAAAACTGTATAGAGTTGGAGTAGACGTTAGAAGGTACCGGGTAGACAATCCTAAACAGGAAACAATGGATAGTGCTCTATTTCCGTCCAAAAGTGTATAGAGTTAAAGTAGACATTAGGTGGAACCTGGTACCCAATCCTAAACAGGAAATAATGGAGAAAGCTCTATTCCCGTTCAAAACTGTATAGAGTTGGAGTAGACGTTAGAAGGTACCGGGTAGCCAATCCTAAACAGGAAACAATGGATTAAGCTCTATTCCCGTCCAAAATTGTATAGAGTTAAAGTAGACGTTCGGAGGAACCGTGTACCCCATCCTAAAAAGGAAACAATGGATAAAGATCTGTTTCTTTTCAAAACAGTATAGAGTTGGTGTAGACGTTAGGAGGAACGGGGTATCCAATCCTAAAAAGAAACAATGGATATAGCTCTATTACCGTTGAAAAGAGTGTAGATTTGAAGAAGACATTAGCAGGAACCGGGAAAACAATCCTACTGAGGAATCAAGTGTTAAACCCTCACTCCTGTTCCAAAGAATACAGAATTGTAGCAGACGCGTTAGATGGAACCAGAAACACAGTCTTAAACAGGAAACGAGAGACAAACCTCTACTCCATTTCAATAGCAATCTTATTACTGAGCGTATTACATATAAACATAAATTTCCTGAGGAAATGACAATGGACAAAAGTTTCATTCTTTCTGTCATCTTTTGTAATATATATTATAGTATTCAGTTTTTCAATCTTTTACTCCCAGCTTCTTGATATTCACCCACCAAGCTTATCTTTCTTTCTACCTCTCCTCACTCCCCCCTCTCTCTTTCTATATATATATATATATATATATATATATATATATATATATATATATATATATATATACACATATATATATATTATAAGTTAACTGATTTAAAATATGGTTTTTTCGCTACACGGTACGCTTGAGGATTAAATGCAAGTAATGTCTTAAATTTAATTACAAAATTAAATTCGAAGCTTTTAGCTTCCATTTTTGAAACATGGTTGTTGCTGTGTAGCGAAAAAAAACATATTTTAAATCAGTTAATTTATAATATTACTTTATATTGAGCACTATTTTGTAAAAATAAAAATATCTATAAGAACTCCGGATTATATATCTTACTGTTCTTTCTTTATATATATATATATATATATATATATATATATATATATAGTATGTGGTGCACTTCAATTTACATTACAATGAATCATTCATACAGAAAACAGATATAGAAGTTAATGAAAAAATGGCGAGAATACATCTTCGCAAACAATTTACTAAGAGACATTAACCCCGAACCTGTAAATGAATGTTATGATCCCTGTTTATAAATTTCTGTTGAATAAGGTCTTTTTTATATATTTACGAGCTTTCATCTGTTCCTACAGATATCATCAGGTAAGAAAATATTTGTTGTTTTATAATTCCAGGTAATAACAGGACATCGAAAGAGTAGTTTATAGTCCGAAATTTGTTCTTAGAAATGTGATATTGTTACTGGTAAGAGATTTCTTTGAGCGTGCGCCCGTAACGCTGAGGTCAAATTATTTTAAATTTTAAAATTGTGCGTTTGGTACTTATATGGCAATGGAGAATTCTTTTGTACTGGTAGGTTTTTCAGTTTATATGGCAGGAACTAAGCTGTTCACTATATACAGGAATGTCACAGTTATTATCCGAAAATTGCACGTCGGATCAGCTATTTTTAATATCAAGTATGTGGTGCAGTTCAGTTTACATTACAATGAATCATTCATACAGAAAACAGAAAGTATAGGATTGGTATATACGGAATAAATTCCAATAACCAACAATTATTATTCTTAAAAGAGTGCTCAATACACAGTAGACCAGATATAATTATTTATTTAAATATTATAACATAAATATGTTATAAAATGACTTTTATAACATATTTATGTTATAATATTTATAACATATTTATGTTATAATATTTAAATAAATAATTATATATATATATATATATATATATGTATATATATTTATCAGTCAGTTATGTGCCATGCGCGATACACGCTTAGGTGATCATCTATCTTTCGATACATAACGGACGAGGCAGGTTTTTTTTCCCTCAGTAGGTTGCCATTTCTTTTTGTAGTAGCCAAGTTACCATTCAAGGCTATAGAACCACGTCTGTCCTCTTTATTTACCCATAGATGGGGGGAAAAGAAGAGTATTCATGCATTTCCCAAGAGTATTAGGCATGTATGTGAATGTAATGGATTCGACTGGAATTGGAGCTCGGCTGTTCGATTCCTCAATCCGAGCCGCTATACATTACTTCACTGGCTGTTCATATCTATCTATCTATCTATCTATCTATATATATATATATATATATATATATGTATATATATATATATATATATATATATATATAGTTGGATTGATGTGAGTTTGTGACCCTGGGTTTCACGCTCTTTTCGTTTGGCTGACGATCGCAAAGGGCGTGAAACCCAGGGTTCAAACTCACGTCAATCCAACTATGTTAGCTCTATCACTGATATTGAGCGCTTTCCAATAAGTACTGCGCTTGTATAATATATATATATATATATATATATATATATATATATATATATATATATATATATATATATATATATACACACACACACATACATATATATATGAGTTATAAATTGAGCGCTCTGGCTGCTGATTTGGCGTTTAAATATACATCACGTATATAATACGTTAAAAGATTCCATTTCTCCTCCGATAGTTTAGGGGTAGGGCCAAATCGGCCGAGTTTGCTTGAAGCAATCGGATGATCTGTGAGACAGCGAAAGCAGTCTTCTATGTAGATGACTTCCTCTATGGGAAAGGGAATTTTTAAAAACATGGCTGCTGCTTATAACGCTATGAACTGAGCGCTCTGGTGGCTGATTTGGCGTTTATATATACATCACGTATATAATACGTTAAAAGATTCCCTTTCTCTGCCGTGCGCCGATAGCTTAGGGGTAGTGTCTCTGATCCCGACTTGAATGTCTATCACACTGATGAGCTGTGATGCAGCGAAACAGTCTTGTATGTGGATGACTTTCTCTCGTTTGCTGATTGAGCAATATCTCATCATTTTACGGTTGAAATGGCGTAGTTATAAACGTAAATTCTATGCTAACAGTTTCTATTCTCTCACTTCTCGCTTGTGGAAGTCTCTTACGGCTTCTTGCTTTCAGGTCAATTTTGGTCTTCCAAAATTTAAATCCAATGTCACTCATTATCTCCTGTTTTCTTAATTCCTGTTCTTTTATTGTTCTCACTGTTAAATATTGTATTACTTTTTCTTATATACTTTTACAATCTGTAATATTTAATAACCACTTGCGTCTTAGTAGCTATGTATGATTGGTTTGCTTTGTTTTGTTTTACGGAATATCAACCTGAATGGGTTATTTAATGCCGACAACATTTTTACGATAGATTCGTATGAATAGAAAATGTATTCTTTGCTTTAGATTGGTTTGGTTTGTTTTGTTTTACGGCATATCAACCTCAATGGGTTATTTAATGCTGACAACATTTTTAGGATAGATTCGTATGAATAGAATATGTATTCTTTGGTTTAGATTGGTTTGCTTTATTTTGTTTTACAGCATATCAACCTCAATGGGTTATTTAATAGGGTAGGTCGATTTTGAAACCACAACTAACTCTACCCAGAGAAAGTTGCTAATTAACATAAATAATAAGTTCACAAAATATTTTTCTCTAAAAGTTTACCAATTTTTGCGGAAATGCATTTAAATAGTAACATAATCGAATATTCTGAATTTCTCCCGGTGTTCATCGAAAAGATAAGTTGATCAAATTAACGCCGGGTTTTGAAAAAAAATGTAGAAAAATAGCCGTAATAAAATGTTTTATTTTATTCTCAATCGTGCAGTTTTGAGTAACTTAAAGTAAAGTAAATTGAAAAGCAAACACTACAAAAATATTTCATTTAAAATTCTATAAACTATAAACAAATTCGAGCTTGTTTTAGGCGGTTATTTTTTTCAGTTTGCACCGGAAATACCTTTATTCCACGTGTTTTTTGCTTACATTTGTTTCAATTTTATTGAGCTTATTTAAAACAAAAAAATAATTAAGCATATTACATTTTTATTTTAATAAACTTCATTATTAGAAAAAAAGAAAGAAATAGTTTCATATTCACTGTGATATTTAATTTTTATTTTATTTGTAAAGACATTATTTTTCATTCGCGAGGAGATAAAAAGAAAAATACACACCATTGGTTGCTCTTTACATCAAAATGAGCTTCCATTCAGAGCGGTTTTTAAGCATATTGATGGCAGCACAAGAAGTCCAAAATCCTTTATTGGTCCACTTGGGGGATTGTGTGCAAATGACTATCACAATTTGCCCCAGGTCAAATCTGCACCCATAGTAAGTCCTCTAGATAACCAATATTCTAGTATTAAACAGACAGTTGATCTGAGTAGTGACCAGAGACTTCTTTTCGAGTATGCAGTAGGGATTTCACAAGGGAAAATCAACCCTAGATATGCTTCATGGAAAATAGGGCCTTTAAATCAAGCTAGATGGTTGACGTTAGCCACCAGACTAATGTGTTTGTGGACTCGAGGCATTTACCGTAAAAACATATTTTCCAAACTACACAGCCTTATCCAGGTTTATTGTTGGAGTGTATGCAGTTAGCTGGTTTGAAATTAAAAGGGACAATAAACTTCATGACCAGCAATTGTATATTTTCAATATGCTGCAAAGAATTAAGTAACTACCACCTGAAATTCAGGAGATTTCATTCGAAAATATTCAACATAATGATTTTGGTCTCCTACCAGAAAATATGTTGTATGCAACGTTGAAATCAGATGAACTGGAAGTGAGGGAAGAAGTTATAAAAAGAATTTTAGCCATTAGGTAAGTAATTCACATAATGTACAGTATTTACATTAGTCGGACTATTGTCCTCATCTTTGTCGCTATATTTGTCACAACGTTTCGGCCGTTGTACGCTCCGGCCTTCTTCAGGTGGTTGGAATTTCGAACTGAACCCTTTATTTCGATCACTGGGGTAGACTGTTCTAGTTCCACGAGCCATGTTTGATGGATGTCAGTTATCAGTTATCTCCTGGTAATTTTCCCTCTGAAAGTTCTCCACTGCCTTAACCGGGTATTAAACTCACACTCTTTGGGTCTGTCACTGGATCTAACCAACGACTTTATCCACTGTACCATGTGTCCTTGAGGACATCTGGGTAAGAATTTCTGAGTATTATAAACCTAATTTTTCAGCAAACATTTTTTACCAGTACTCATATTGCAATTTTGCTGTTGTCATTGCATGTTTTTACCAGATCTCATATTGCAACTTTTTGTTATCATTGCTGTTCTCTGGCACTCCTTATTACTGGTTCCCATATTGTATTTATTTCTATGCTTGGCCGACTCAGGAGATTTTTGTGGCCTAGCATATGTGCTGATTCCTTAAGTTTACGAATTTTCCAATGGTGTTCCCTGTCTATGATCTCAACCTGATCCCACAGGGGACGGTGATCTCCCTTCTCTCTCCATATGTGGTCAGCCACGCCTGATTTTTCTACTTCCCCTCGCATTACAGCTTTCTGGTGTTCTTGAAGCCTTACCTTGAGGGGGCGGCCTGTTTCTCCTTTATATTCCTTTCCGCAGATGCACGGGATAGCGTACACACAGTCTTTAGTCCTGTTCTCCGCTATGGGGGGTCTCACTCGGGAGAGATATCTGCGAAGTGTTGTCACGCTTTTGAAGGTTGTCCTGATGTTATATGGACCGCAGATCCTTTGTATTTTCTCTGATAACCCCTTCACATAAGGCAGGCAGACTGTTTTCTGAGTGTTGTTGTCCTCCTCCTCCTCCTCCCCCCTTTGTACCCGCCTATCCCAGTTTTGGGGGACTGCTGCCATGTACCCAGGGTAGTTGTTACGTTGTAGGGTACTACTTATACTGACCAAATCCTTATCTAATGTCTCTGGGTCGCCACTTATGACTTTTGCTCGGTGTTGTAAGCAACGGACGATCCCTTTCTTTACGCTGTATGGATAGTGGGAGTTGAAATTGAGGTACTGTCTGGTGAATGTTGGTTTACGGTATACGGATGTCTTGAACCCATGCTCTGTTCGAGATATTAGTACATCCAGGAATGGGAGTGTGTTGTTACTCTCTTTCTCCATTGTGAACTGTATCGATGGTCTTATTGAGTTCACATGGTCCAGTAGAACCTGGACATCTTCCTGGTGTGGCCAGAGTATGAAGGTGTCATCTACGTACCTTAACCATATAGTTGGCTTTAGAGATATGGATTCTAATGCCATTTCTTCAAAGTATTCCATGTATATATTCGCCATTGCTGGTGATAATGGCGAGCCCATTGCTAAGCCCTCATCCTGTCGATATATGTGTGATCCCATTCCGAAGTGTGTTGTTTGTGTACAGAAAGTCAACATCTCCATCAGATTATCTATTGGAATACTGGTCCGTTCTTCTAGGGAAGAGTCAGAGGTCAATCTATCTCTAACTACCGAGAGTGCCTCCTCCGTGGGTACCTTGGTGAACAAACTCACCACGTCCAAGCTCACCATCTGGTTGGATTGGATGGGAGCATCTTTGATTATTTCCACGAAGTGGGCAGAGTTTCGGACATATGAAGGAGACTTTCCGATCAATGGGTCAATTATATCTACAAGGAAGCGACTCAGAGGGTGGCACACGGAGCCTTGGCAACTTACAATCGGCCTGAGCGGAATACCGTCTTTGTGAATCTTAGGGAGACCGTATATGTGAGGTAGCTTGGTGTAACGCTGCGATAACTGCCTATACATTTTGGGTGTGAAGTGATCCTTGTTCTTGATTAGGATCTGTGACAGCTTGCGTTCCGTTTTCATAGTAGGATCCTTTTTCACTTTGCTGTAGCTACCATTGGTAATGAGGTCTTCCAGTTTTCTTGTATACTCTGATTTGTCCATCACTACAGTCGCATTACCTTTGTCAGCCAGTAGTATGATGATGTTTTCGTTCCTCTGTAGGGATCCAATCGCCAGTCTCTCCAGTTTTGTTATGTTAGACCTGGGCAGCTTGGCTCTCTCCAAGGTCTGTCTCACTTTCCATCTCAGTTCATCCGCCTGAGCCTGAGGGATGTTCAAGGCCACCTCCTCGACTCTGGCAATGATGTCCAAGTATGGCACCCGCCTGATGGTTGTGGCGAAGTTGAGACCCTTATTCAATACTGACTCTTCAGAGGCACTCAGCTGATATTGGCTGATGTTGACTACTGCTTTCACTGGTGGGTGATGGACCTTGTGCGTCACCTTCTGATCTTTCAATTTATTTAATTTTTGCACTTGGCGAGCCTTGACCACATCAAATTCATGTCTGAAGGATTTATCCAAGTCACTTTGGATCCTTCTCTGGTCTTCTTCATTAGTAATTCTGTTGAAGAAGTCCTTGTGCGTCTGGGAGATATGAGCTTGTAGTCGATGTTTTATCCAACGATTGTACTGGATTCTCTCTCGGACAAGGGCATGTCCCGCTTTCTCAGCGACCCGACGAGCTCTTCTTGAATTGATGGGAAGTCTTGGTGCCAAGCCTGAAGGGATGAGTTGTAGGTCTCTGCATCGGTGTAGGAATGTCAGATGGTTCGATATTCGTGAAATTCGTGAGACTCTGAAATATAGACAGACTCTAATTCACATAATATTGATTAAAATGATTCCATCGATTTATAGTTTCATTTTAAAGTACTATCCTAATTTCATTATAGAAATTAAGACAAGTAAGGTTAATTCTTTATTTTGATTTAAATTCTTTTTATTTTTTCAGGAGTGGAGAGCCAACCAGAAAGAGGTTAAAGAAATATCAAAGATAAATTTTGATGCAATACATTGGTCTCAGTTGATCGACCTGTCCCAAAATTGAGTTTGTGAGCCTAGATTCACCGAGGAATTTTCTGATTAGGAACTTCTGCAGTCATCAATGAGTGGGACAAAATTAGAGTTGCCTGATTTGACTTCACACTCACCAAGTGTCGAAAGGACAGTAAAATTAACAACTGCAGCTTCCCAATCAGTCTATGGAATTGAAGCAAGGCATATCATTACAAAAGTTTTATGCCCTGAAATGAGGCCTTCCTTTGCTTCAAAGGACTCTTATGTAGAGCAATTTGATATGATGTAATAATAAAAATTGCTATTATTCTCACAACATTCATGTTTTTGTCATGTCTTTTATAACTTCATGCTTTACAATTATTATATAAAATAGGAACTTAAAAGACCCACTATTAATAATCAGTAGAATTTTAGAGGAGTGTTCAAATTACAATGGTAGTTTATATTAAAATAATCCCTTAATTTGTTTCTAACAGAGTTCATACTTGTTTGCTTTTGTTTCATTGATAACAGAAAAAAATAACTGTTTAACAATATCTTAACAATGTGATTACTGACGTATCTCAATGAATGAGGTAAAATGCAGCTTATCTGAGCTGTTGGGGTTGAGGTGGGAGGTTATAATTTCATTTTATTTGCTTCTTTTTGATATATTGTATTCATTCCATTTGAATAATATGAATTAAGTAACTTTTCTGGATTTAAATTATGAATTTTTTAAGCAATTTCATATCTAAATGTATGAAAAACAAGGATTTTCTAGTGCTTCATATTAGACGATCTTTTAAACTAAATGCTCAAAAATTGGTGCAAGGTACAAATCTACTTTTTGGTGTCAGTACTTAATATGGTGATTCTTTTTGAAATTCAAAAAAAGTTGAAAACCAACCTACCCTATTATTTAATGCCGACAACATTTTTCGGATAGATTCGTATGAATAGAATATGTATTCTTTGGTTTAGATTGGTTTGGTTTATTTGGTTTTACGTAATATCAACCTCAATGGTTTATTTAATGCCGACAACATTTTTCGGATAGATTCGTATGAATAGAATATGTATTCTTTGGTTTAGATTGGTTTGGTTTATTTGGTTTTACGTAATATCAACCGCAATTGGTTATTTAATGCCGACAATATTTTTAGGATAGATTCGTATGAATAGAATATGTATTCTTTGGTTTAGATTGGTTTGGTTTATTTGGTTTTACGTAATATCAACCCCAATGGGTTATTTAATGCCGACAACATTTTTCGGATAGATTCGTATGAATAGAATATGTATTCTTTGGTTTAGATTGGTTTGGTTTATTTGGTTTTACGTAATATCAACCTCAATGGGTTATTTAATGCCGACAATATTTTTAGGATAGATTCGTATGAATAGAATATGTATTCTTTGGTTTAGATTGGTTTGGTTTATTTGGTTTTACGTAATATCAACCTCAATGGGTTATTTAATGCCGACAATATTTTTAGGATAGATTCGTATGAATAGAATATGTATTCTTTGGTTTAGATTGGTTTGGTTTATTTGGTTTTACGTAATATCAACCCCAATGGGTTATTTAATGCCGACAACATTTTTCGGATAGATTCGTATGAATAGAATATGTATTCTTTGGTTTAGATTGGTTTGGTTTATTTGGTTTTACGTAATATCAACCTCAATGGGTTATTTAATGCCGACAATATTTTTAGGATAGATTCGTATGAATAGAATATGTATTATTTGGTTTAGATTGGTTTGGTTTATTTTGTTTTACGTCATATTAACCTCAATGGGTTATTTAATGCCGACAACATTTTCTGATAGATTCGTATGAATAGAATATGTATTCTTTGGTTTAGATTGGTTTGATTTGTTTTATTTTACGGCATATCAACCTCAATGGGTTGTTTAATGCCGACAATATTTTTAGGATAGATTCGTATTAATAGAATATGTATTTTTCTTACAGCTAATATTTTTGTTTTGTCAAAAATCTAATTCTGGTAATATTTTTTTCCTCAAAAATGTATTGCTGGTAACATTTTTTTTTCAAAAATGTATCGCTGGTAATAGTCTTTTTTTCTTCAAAAATTTATTTCTGGTAATAATTCTTTTACAAAGTATTTCTGGTATTAAAACCTATTTTTACACTTTCATAATGCTTTTTAGCTCAATTTCGGGGTTAACTATTTGTCCATAGCTGGGACCCTAACAGGTGCTACCGTCCCGGGTCATGGTGGACCTGTGAACACCAGCAATTAAGTGGTGATTCCACGCTCCTCAAAACCTACTGATCAGAGGCCTTGCTGCTGGGCGTAGTTCATCGTCTTACCCAGGACGCGGATGTAGTTTATCGTCATACCCAGGACGGGCTGTGTATGAAATGAACAAGCTTGGGATGAAATGACTAAAAAGAAAGAAATAAAGAACACAATGAAACATGTCGTTCATACCTTGCATCAAGTTAGAGCTATACATCATAGGTTCACATCCCTACTTCTCAAAATCCTAGATATGACGATAAACTACATCCAGCAGCAAGGCCTCTAATCTGAGGCTGTGGTGAGCGAAACAACTTCTTAATTGTTGTTAACAGGTGGATTCTGACCCAGTGTGGTTGCACCTGTTAGGGTCCTAGCTATGGGCAAATAGTGCACTCCTAACCAAAAAGAAAACATTATGAAAATATAAAAATAAATTTTTAATAGTAAAAGTACCAACAATGTATATTTATAGCAAAATGATCTGCAATACATTTTACAGAAGAATAACCAACAATACATTTCATCTGTTGGTATGTTGAAGGTAAGCAATTGCATTCAAAATATATTTAGTTGAAGCCATAAAATTGTTTTCAAAATTTTTAGATTTCGGCATTAAATGACCCATAGAGATGTTGATATGCCGCTAAACAAAATGACCAACAATACATTTTATCTGTAGTTGAAGGCATACAATTGCGTTCAAAATATATTTAGTTGAAGCCATAAAATTTAGTTTTCGGTATTAAATAACCCATAGAAGATCATATATATAGTTGTCGCTCTTATTTTTTGATAGTTTCGTGTATAGATGACCGTATCTATAAAATGTGGCACGTTTTCCCACATACAAAAAAAAATCAAAATTATTTAAAAAATATTCCGGATTGTCAGATTGTAATAAGATTTATGATAGTAAATATAGTTTTGCTTAATAATTTTAATTTTAAAAGATTTTAAAATATTATAAATTATTCTCATTAAAAGGAAAAAAAGAAAACAAATCTTGTAAAAATTCATTTTTCATCCAAAAATCTTAAGACAATATTGTCCTTAATATATATTATTCATAAAAGCAATTAAAAATATTCCTAATTAAATAATGTCTAAGTTTTATAGAGTTTTTTTATTTTTCGATTCATAGCAGATTTTCCGTAAGATGGGGTCCAATTTTCCAAAATAAAATCGGTGATTTAAATTCATCCAAGAATTCTTTTTCAACCAATATAGTCACTAAAAATTATCACGTTGAATTTCTCATGTTCTCAAGTGGGGTGAAAGACACATAAAAAATATTTTTATCCAAGATTTTCTATTAAAAACATGTCTAAAATAATTTCATTCCCTTATGAATAAGTCCTGCAAAGTTCATTAAAATCCCATTATTAGTTGATTTTTGCAACAATCTTCAAATTAATGTGTCTGTTATTGCAAAAAAAAGCGCATAAAATTTGCTATACTAATGAAAACAAGACGCAAAGAAAACATGGCTTTAATCAAAATTTTGAATCATCAAAAGAGGAGTAAAAGATTTCTATACAAAAAATAATTTGATCTTTTCTATTAACAATAACAAGGATTTTGGTGATAACACTATGTTTGCATTATGTTTGGAGAATGTTTTCATCAGAGTATGCTGACTTTTAAGCGATTTCGTGTACATAAATAGTATATATATATATATATATATGTTTGCGTGTGTATATATGTATATATATATATATGTATATAGATAATATTGTTTGGGCAATACATATATATATAGCAGTCAGAGCAAGAAGATAGCAAGAATTTGTAGGTCTGATGAATTGGATCCTGATTAAGATTCCAATGTAATAAATGATGACCATGAAATATTAGTGATTAAGCCTTCTACATATATATATATATATATATATATATATATATATATATATATATATATATATATATATATATATACATATATATATATATATGTTATATATATGTTATAATTTTCGAACAAATTATATTTGCTCTACTCTGTATTGAGCACTCTTTCAAGAATAGTTTTATTGGAATTAATTCCGTATACACCAATCCTATAATTGTGTATATATATGTATATGCACACACACACATACACACACACACACACACACACACACACACACACACACACATATATATATATATATATATATATATATATATATATATATATATATATATATATATATAACGTAAATCATTCAAACGAAAAACAAATACTGAAGCTAATTATATGCCGAGAATCACTCTCACAAACAATATTTAATAATAAAATACAATCAACTTCGAATCTGTTAATGAATGGTGTGATCCTTATTCATAAATTCCGGGTTTATCTGGTCTTATTTTTTTGTACGAGCCGGCTTTCAGTCGTTCCGAACGACCATCTTCAGGTAGACATATCAGTGTGTTTTTGTTAAATTCCGAATAGTAATGCGACATCGAAATACGCACTACAAAACCGATATATATATATATATATATATATATATATATATATATATATATATATATATAGATATATATATATATATATATATATATATATATATATATATATATATATATATATATTTAGTTAGGTAGAGATATAGATTGGTAGACCCGTAGAACTCTAATAGATTAATTAATAGCTAAGATTAGAATGATATGTATATATATATATTTGCCCGCGCGCGTGTGTGTGTATGTATGTGTGCGTGTGTGCGTATTCTCTCATATTCGCACATATAGAGAAAGATATAAATAGATAGATAGATATGAACATATAGTCACATCGATAGATAGATAGATAGATAGATAGATAGATAGATAGATAGATGTGAACAAGTAGTCACATAAATAGATAGATATGAACAAGTAGTCACATAGATAGATAGATAGATAGATAGATAGATAGACAGATAGGTAGATAGATAGATAGATATGAACAAGTAGTCACATAGATAGATAGATAGTTATGAACAGCCAATGATTGATAGATAGATAGATATGAACAGCCAGTGATAGATAGATAGATATGAACATGTAGTCAATGGATAGATAGATATGAACAAGTAGACACATAGATAGATAGATAAATAGATAGATAGATAGATAGATATATAGATAGATAGATATGAACAGCCAGTGATAGATAGATAGATATGAAAAGTATGAACATAGATATAGATATATATAGAGAGAGATTGATAGATAGATAGATACATAGATAGATAGATATGAACAAGTAGTCACATAGAGAGACAGATAGATAAATAGATAGATATATATGAACAGCCAGTGATAGCTAGATAGATAGATACATATGAACAGCCAGTGATAGATAGATAGATTGATAGATAGATAGATAGATAGATATGAACAAGTAGTCACATAGATAGATATATAGACACATAGATGGATATGAACAGCCAGTGATAGATAGATAGATTGATAGATAGATAGATAGATAGATATGAACAAGTAGTCACATAGATAGATATATAGATACATAGATAGATATGAACAACCAGTGATAGATAGTTAGATAGATAGATAGGTAGATATATAGATAGATTGGTAGATATATAGATAGATAGGAACAGTCAGTAATAGATAGATAGATAGATAGATAGATAGATAGATAGTTAGATTGATAGATATGAACAGACAATGATAGATAGATAGATAGATAGATAGATAGATAGATATGAACAGCCAGTGATAGATAGGTAGATATATAGATAGATATGACCAGCCAGTAATAGATAGATAGATAGATAGATAGATATGAACAGCCAGTGATAGATAGATAGATATGTAGATAGATAGAAACGTATATAAACTCGCATAGATAAGCAAATGGGTTGATAGTTAAAGATCTGATAGAGAGAGAGAGAGCGAGAGAGATGTATCGGTACTCACATCCACACACACACACACACACACACACACACACACACATATATATATATATATATATATATATATATATATATATATATAAATATGAATATATAGTTGGGTAGATAGATTTATAGATTCTTATGAAAACTCAGATAAACAGATTGATCGATCGATAAACTTTGCGTATTAAAAATATATTCATTTTAAAAAAAGAAAAACTAAAAATTGATTCCGTTCTGTATGGGAAAAAATGTTAAAAAAATCTGTGGCAATCTTCGTGTGAAACAGCGAATTTGAGAGGCCGAACGATTTGTGTGGATCAGGTGGACGCTAGAGAAGACAAAATACGTGTTAAGTAGAAAGTAAACAATATATAAATATATATATATATATATATATATATATATATATATATATATATATATATATATATATATATATATATATATATATATATATATATATGTTAAAATGATATGAGTCACTTAAGTCTTCTAATATTTTGCGATGATCAGACGCCATGACTTTTTTTCTCTTTTCATGCTCCATGCTGTTTCGCTAGAGGACGCCAAAAATCGCAGCTGCAGTGAGAAGCGAATAAAGACATGAAGTGGGATTGGCGGGAAAGGACGTTGATAGAGAGAGATTAAACAAATCGTGTGCGAGGAATGATATGTATCGTAAAAAATATAGGTAATGTATGAGAATATAACATAGACAAGAAGAAGGAGACAAAAAAGAAAGAAAGAAACTAACGAAAAAGAAGGAGAAAAATAAGAGGAGGAGATGGAGATGGAAGAGGGAAGGAGGAGAAATTAACGAGAAGAAAATGAAAATTGTGAGAAGAAAGAAAGAAAAAAAAAGAAAAGTGCGAAGAAGAAGAAGAAAGAAAGAAAGAAAGGAACTAAACAAAAAAGGAGAAAAAGAAGAGGAGGAGGAGGAGATGGAAGAGGGAAGTGGGAGAAATTAAGAGGAAGAAAATGAAAATTGTGAGAAGAAAACAGAAGAGAAAAAGAGAAAAGTGTGAAGAAGAAGAAAGAAAGAAAGACAAAAGAAAGAAAGCAACTAATCAAAATGGAGAAAAAGGAGGAGGAGGAGATGGAAGAGAGAAGGAGGAGAAATTAAGAGGAAGAAAATGAAAATTGTAAGAAGAAAGCAGAAGAGAAAAAGAGAAAAGTGTGAAGAAGAAGAAGAAAGAAAGAAAGAAAGAATGAGAGAAGATAAAAAGGAACTAAACAAAAAGAAAGGGGAAAAAGAAGAGGAGGAGGAGATGGAAGAGGGAAGGAGGATAAATTAACAGGAAGAAAATGAAAATTGTAAGAAAGCAGAAGAGAAAAAGAGAAAAGTATGAAGAAGAAGAAGAAAAAGAAGAAGAAGAAATAGAAGGAGAAAATGAAGAGAGGGAGGAGGGGATGGAACAGGGAAGGAGGAGAAATTAACGGGAATAAAATGAACATTTTGTGAAGAAGCACAAAAGAAAAATGTGAATAAGAAGAAGAAAGAAAGAAGGAACGAAAGAAAGAAAAAAGAAAGAAAGGAACTAAACAAAAAGAAGGAGAAAAGACGATTAGTAGGAGATGGGACAGGGAAGTAGGAGAAATTAAGAAGAAGAAGAAAATGAAAATTGTGATAAGAAAGCACAAAAGAAAAAGAGAAAAGTGTGAAGAAGAAGAAGAAGAAGAAGAAAAAAGAAAGAAAGTAACTAAACAAAAAGAAGGAGAAAAAGAAGAAGAGGAGGAGGAAATGGAACAGAGAAAGAAGAGAATTTAATAGGAAGAAAATGAAAATTGTGAGAAGAAATCACAAATGAAAAATGGGAATAATAATAATAAGAAACGATAGAAGAAACGAAAGAAAGAAAAAAGAATGAAAGGAACTAAAGAAAAAGAAGAAGAAATCAACAAATAGGCAACAAAAGCTAAAGTGTGATCGATGTGGGAAAGAATGACAAAACGAAAAAGGAAAAAGAATACGAAGCAAAGGCATAAAAATGGCGAAGGAAGAAGAAAAATAGAAGAGGAGAAGATGGAATAAGGAAGAATAAGAAATAAGGAATTAAAAAAAAGATAAATTATGAAGAAGTAGAAGAAGATGAAAATTGTGAGAAGAAAGCAGAAGAGAGAGGAGAGAGAAAAGTGTGAAGAAAGAGAAGAAAATGATGAAGAAGAAAAAGAATGAAAAGAAGATGAAAAATACGAAGAAAGGAACGAAAGAAGAAAAAGCAGAAAAAACGAAAGAATAATAATAATAATAATAATAATAATAATAATAATAATAAGAAGAAGAAGAAGAAGAAGAAGAAGAAGAAGAAGAAAAGGAGAAAAGATTACGAGGAATTATGAAAAGGTAAAAGAAGTGGAGGGGGAAGATGTTCGGAAAGAGGAAGTGAAATTAAGAAAAAGAAATGGAAGAAAATGATAAAATTGTCAGAATCAAGGAGAAAAGAAACAAAAGCGGAAAGTGTGAAGAAAGAAAGAAAGAAAGAAAGAAAGAAAGTAAGTAAGTTAGAAAGAAAGAAAGAAAGAAAGAAAGACTGAAAGAAACGAACAAACAACAGAAGAACACGGAAGAATAAAAAGAAGTTGGAGTAGAAAAAGAATGGAAAGAAGAAGACGAAGAAGATCGAAAAAAAAATCGAAAAAAATTGAAAAAGAAGAAGAAAGAAAGAAAGAAAGAAAGGAAAGAAAAAGAAGAAGAAAGGACAGTGAAGAATGACAAATAGGAGAAAGAAAAGGAGAAGAAAAGGCTGAGAAGCAAAAAGTAAAATTAAGAAGAAGAAGAAGAAAGGAAGAAGTTAAAGAATCATCGGAAGACAACCAGAAGAATAAAATGTGAAGAAGAAGAAGAGAATAATAAGGGAACAAATAGAAAACGAATTGAAAAAGCAAATTAAAAGGGTAAAAACGAAATAGATAATAAATAAATAAATATATAAATAAATAATAATAATAATAATAATAATAATAATAATAATAATAATAATAATTGTAAATGTAGATCTTAAAAAAACTATCAAGATATAAGTATCTTGAAGCGGAAATCTCAAAAATGTGGCCTATGAGGATACCATGAATTCGAATTGAGGTTGGAGGCTTGGATTAGTTGGAAAAAGGTTCTAATAGACTAACCGAAGGAATTCCTGGTAGTCTATGACTTAACGAAATAGAAAGAATGTTCTCCCGTGTACAGTTCACACCTTAAGATCATTAGTGTGACTCAGTGTTTTTTGCAAAAATGATCAGTGTAAAATGTCACGAAGCCATTTCTGACCTTAGGTCTCTAGTTGGGACCCAGAATGATATGCGTATAGAACAGACATCAATGGCAATAATAATAATAATAATAATAATAATAATAATAATAATAATAATAATAATAATAATATAGAAAAGAAACAGTGAAAACGAAGGAAACGAAAGCGGAAAGTAAAAAAAGTCAATAGAAAATGATTCAAAAATGAAGATAGAAAACTATGATGACTAAGAAAATAAAAAAACTACAAAGAATGATAGAATGAAATGTTGAAAGAATGAAAGGATGAAAGAATGAAATGATGAAAGGGTGAATGAATGAAGGAATGAAATGATGAAAGGTTGAAAGAATGAAAGAATGAAAGAATGAAAAGGATGAAAGAATGAAGGAATGAAAGGACGAAAAAATGAAAAGATGAGAGAATGAAAGGATGAAATGATGAAAGAATGAAAGGATGAAAGAATGAAAGGATGGAAGAATGAAAGGATGAAAGAATGAAAGGATGGAAGAATGAAAGGATGGAAGAATGAAAGGATGAAAGAATGAAAGGATGAAAGCATGAAAGAATAAAAGGATTAAAGCATGAAAGAACAAAAGGATGAAAGGATGAAAGGATGACAGAATAAAAGGATGAAAGAATAAAAGTAGGAAAGGATGAAAGCTTGAAAGAATGAAAGAAAGAAAGGATAAAAGGATGAAAGGATAAAAAGAATGAAAGGATGAAAGAATGAATGAATGAAAGGACGAAAGGATGAAACAATGAAAAGATGACAGTATGAAAGGATGAAATGATGAAAGAATAAAAGCATAAAAGCTTGAAAGGATGAAAGGATGAAAGGATAAAAAGAATGAAAGGATGAAAGAATGAAAGGATGAAAGAATGAAAGGATGAAAGAATGAAAGAATGAAAAGATGAAAGAATGAAAGGATGAAAGGATGAAAGAATGAAAAGATGAGAGGATGAAAGAATGGACGGATGAAAGGATGAATGCATGGAAGAAAAGTGTAAAAGAGGAAATCGATTCAAATTTAATAAAAGATTGGAAGAATAAAGATAGAAAAGAGATTAAAGAAAAAGCTAAAGCAATAAAGAGCGGTAGAAAAAAAGAAAGAAAGAAAGAAAGAAAGGAAGAAAGAAAGACTGACAGAAAGGAAGAAACAAAGAAAGACTGAAAGAAAGGTAAGAAATAAAGAAAGAAAGACTGAAAGAAAGAAAGAAAGAAAGAAAGACTGAAAGAAAGGAAGAAAGACTGAAAGAAAGGTAAGAAATAAAGAAAGAAAGAAAGAAAGAAAGATAGAAAGAAAGAAAGACTGAAAGAAAGACTGAAAGAAATGTGAGAAAGAAATATAGAAATAAAAATATGGTACCTATTGTAACTCAGAAATATGTCTACTTTTTTAATCTCATGTAAACCTGATTACGTTTAACTTTTAGAACCAAGTGTAAATTGGACATATTTAATTATTGGAATCTAGTGTAAACCGGACTTATCTCTACCTTTTGGAATCTAGTGTAAACCGGATTTAAGTCTACCTTTTGGAATCTAGTGTAAACCGGACTTAAGTATACCTATTGGAATATAGTGCCAACGGAAATATGTCTATCTTTTGGAATCTAATGTAAACCAGACTTATACCTCAACTTTTTTTAATGTTGTTTTAACCGGTCTTTTGGCTCCCTTTTTGAATCTAGTGTAAACTGGGCTTCTGTCTACTTTTTTGAATCTATTGTTAACCAGAAATATGTCTACCATTTGACTCTAGTGTATACCGGACATATGAATCTCTTTCTGAATCTAGTGTAAACCAGAAATATGTCTACCTTTTGACTCTAGTGTATACCGGACATATTAATCTCTTTCTGAATCTAGTGTAAACCAGAAATATGTCTACCTTTTGACTCTAGTGTATACCGGACATATTAATCTCTTTCTGAATCTAGTGTAAACCAGAAATATGTCTACCTTTTGACTCTAGTGTATACCGGACATATTAATCTCTTTCTGAATCTAGTGTAAACCAGAAATATGTCTACCTTTTGACTCTAGTGTATACCGGACATATTAATCTCTTTCTGAATCTAGTGTAAACCAGAAATATGTCTACCATTTGACTCTAGTGTATACCGGACATATTAATCTCTTTCTGAATCTAGTGTAAACCAGAAATATGTCTACCTTTTGACTCTAGTGTATACCGGACATATTAATCTCTTTCTGAATCTAGTGTAAACCAGAAATATGTCTACCATTTGACTCTAGTGTATACCGGACATATTAATCTCTTTCTGAATCTAGTGTAAACCAGAACTATGTCTACCTTTTGACTCTAGTGTATACCGGACATATTAATCTCTTTCTGAATCTAGTGTAAACCAGAAATATGTCTACCATTTGACTCTAGTGTATACCGGACATATTAATCTCTTTCTGAATCTAGTGTAAACCAGAAATATGTCTACCTTTTGACTCTAGTGTATACCGGACATATTAATCTCTTTCTGAATCTAGTGTAAACCAGAAATATGTCTACCTTTTGACTCTAGTGTATACCGGACATATTAATCTCTTTCTGAATCTAGTGTAAACCAGAAATATGTCTACCATTTGACTCTAGTGTATACCGGACATATTAATCTCTTTCTGAATCTAGTGTAAACCAGAAATATGTCTACCTTTTGACTCTAGTGTATACCGGACATATTAATCTCTTTCTGAATCTAGTGTAAACCAGAAATATGTCTACCTTTTGACTCTAGTGTATACCGGACATATTAATCTCTTTCTGAATCTAGTGTAAACCAGAAATATGTCTACCTTTTGACTCTAGTGTATACCGGACATATTAATCTCTTTCTGAATCTAGTGTAAACCAGAAATATGTCTACCATTTGACTCTAGTGTATACCGGACATATTAATCTCTTTCTGAATCTAGTGTAAACCAGAAATATGTCTACCTTTTGACTCTAGTGTATACCGGACATATTAATCTCTTTCTGAATCTAGTGTAAACCAGAAATATGTCTACCTTTTGACTCTAGTGTATACCGGACATATTAATCTCTTTCTGAATCTAGTGTAAACCAGAAATATGTCTACCATTTGACTCTAGTGTATACCGGACATATTAATCTCTTTCTGAATCTAGTGTAAACCAGAAATATGTCTACCTTTTGACTCTAGTGTATACCGGACATATTAATCTCTTTCTGAATCTAGTGTAAACCAGAAATATGTCTACCTTTTGACTCTAGTGTATACCGGACATATTAATCTCTTTCTGAATCTAGTGTAAACCAGAAATATGTCTACCTTTTGACTCTAGTGTATACCGGACATATTAATCTCTTTCTGAATCTAGTGTAAACCAGAAATATGTCTACCATTTGACTCTAGTGTATACCGGACATATTAATCTCTTTCTGAATCTAGTGTAAACCAGAACTATGTCTACCATTTGACTCTAGTGTATACCGGACATATTAATCTCTTTCTGAATCTAGTGTAAACCAGAAATATGTCTACCTTTTGACTCTAGTGTATACCGGACATATTAATCTCTTTCTGAATCTAGTGTAAACCAGAAATATGTCTACCTTTTGACTCTAGTGTATACCGGACATATTAATCTCTTTCTGAATCTAGTGTAAACCAGAAATATGTCTACCATTTGACTCTAGTGTATACCGGACATATTAATCTCTTTCTGAATCTAGTGTAAACCAGAAATATGTCTACCTTTTGACTCTAGTGTATACCGGACATATGAATCTCTTTTTGAATCTAGTGTAAACCAGAAATATGTCTACCTTTTGACTCTAGTGTATACCGGACATATGAATCTCTTTTTGAATCTAGTGTAAACCAGAAATATGTCTACCTTTTGACTCTAGTGTATACCGGACATATGAATCTCTTTTTGAATCTAGTGTAAACCAGAAATATGTCTACCTTTTGACTCTAGTGTATACCGGACATATTAATCTCTTTCTGAATCTAGTGTAAACCAGAAATATGTCTACCTTTTGACTCTAGTGTATACCGGACATATTAATCTCTTTCTGAATCTAGTGTAAACCAGAAATATGTCTACCTTTTGACTCTAGTGTATACCGGACATATGAATCTCTTTTTGAATCTAGTGTAAACCAGAAATATGTCTACCTTTTGACTCTAGTGTATACCGGACATATTAATCTCTTTCTGAATCTAGTGTAAACCAGAAATATGTCTACCTTTTGACTCTAGTGTATACCGGACATATTAATCTCTTTCTGAATCTAGTGTAAACCAGAAATATGTCTACCTTTTGACTCTAGTGTATACCGGACATATGAATCTCTTTCTGAATCTAGTGTAAACCAGAAATATGTCTACCATTTGACTCTAGTGTATACCGGACATATTAATCTCTTTCTGAATCTAGTGTAAACCAGAAATATGTCTACCATTTGACTCTAGTGTATACCGGACATATTAATCTCTTTCTGAATCTAGTGTAAACCAGAAATATGTCTACCTTTTGACTCTAGTGTATACCGGACATATTAATCTCTTTCTGAATCTAGTGTAAACCAGAAATATGTCTACCTTTTGACTCTAGTGTATACCGGACATATTAATCTCTTTCTGAATCTAGTGTAAACCAGAAATATGTCTACCTTTTGACTCTAGTGTATACCGGACATATTAATCTCTTTCTGAATCTAGTGTAAACCAGAAATATGTCTACCTTTTGACTCTAGTGTATACCGGACATATTAATCTCTTTCTGAATCTAGTGTAAACCAGAAATATGTCTACCTTTTGACTCTAGTGTATACCGGACATATTAATCTCTTTCTGAATCTAGTGTAAACCAGAAATATGTCTACCTTTTGACTCTAGTGTATACCGGACATATTAATCTCTTTCTCAATCTAGTGTAAACCAGAAATATGTCTACCTTTTGACTCTAGTGTATACCGGACATATTAATCTCTTTCTGAATCTAGTGTAAACCAGAAATATGTCTACCTTTTGACTCTAGTGTATACCGGACATATTAATCTCTTTCTGAATCTAGTGTAAACCAGAAATATGTCTACCTTTTGACTCTAGTGTATACCGGACATATGAATCTCTTTCTGAATCTAGTGTAAACCAGAAATATGTCTACCTTTTGACTCTAGTGTATACCGGACATATGAATCTCTTTCCGAATCTAGTGTAAACCAGAAATATGTCTACCTTTTGACTCTAGTGTATACCGGACATATTAATCTCTTTCTGAATCTAGTGTAAACCAGAAATATGTCTACCTTTTGACTCTAGTGTATACCGGACATATTAATCTCTTTCTGAATCTAGTGTAAACCAGAAATATGTCTACCTTTTGACTCTAGTGTATACCGGACATATGAATCTCTTTCTGAATCTAGTGTAAACCAGAAATATGTCTACCTTTTGACTCTAGTGTATACCGGACATATGAATCTCTTTCTGAATCTAGTGTAAACCAGAAATATGTCTACCTTTTGACTCTAGTGTATACCGGACATATGAATCTCTTTCTGAATCTAGTGTAAACCAGAAATATGTCTACCTTTTGACTCTAGTGTATACCGGACATATTAATCTCTTTCTGAATCTAGTGTAAACCAGAAATATGTCTACCTTTTGACTCTAGTGTATACCGGACATATTAATCTCTTTCTGAATCTAGTGTAAACCAGAAATATGTCTACCTTTTGACTCTAGTGTATACCGGACATATTAATCTCTTTCTGAATCTAGTGTAAACCAGAAATATGTCTACCATTTGACTCTAGTGTATACCGGACATATTAATCTCTTTCTGAATCTAGTGTAAACCAGAAATATGTCTACCTTTTGACTCTAGTGTATACCGGACATATTAATCTCTTTCTGAATCTAGTGTAAACCAGAAATATGTCTACCTTTTGACTCTAGTGTATACCGGACATATTAATCTCTTTCTGAATCTAGTGTAAACCAGAAATATGTCTACCTTTTGACTCTAGTGTATACCGGACATATTAATCTCTTTCTGAATCTAGTGTAAACCAGAAATATGTCTACCATTTGACTCTAGTGTATACCGGACATATTAATCTCTTTCTGAATCTAGTGTAAACCAGAAATATGTCTACCTTTTGACTCTAGTGTATACCGGACATATTAATCTCTTTCTGAATCTAGTGTAAACCAGAAATATGTCTACCT
>OZ038519.1:42973645-43013645 GCA_964036315.1 Acanthosepion esculentum | reverse complement strand
CCGAACTAGCAGTAGATGAAGAAGAAAAAGATCAAGAAGAAGAAGAAGAAGAAGCCGAACTAGTAGAAGAAGAAGTAAAAGAAGCCGAACTAGAACAAGCCGGACTAGAAGAAGAAGAAGAAGAAGAAGAAGCCGAACTAGCAGTAGAAGAAGAGGAAGAGCCCGAACTAGCAGAAGAAGAAGAAACTGAACTAGCAGAAGAAGAAGAAGAAGAAGAAGATGAAGAAGAAGAAGAAGAAAAAGAAGCGTGATGTGCTTAATTGGTTGTCAGCGATTGGCAGTTCAAGCTTTTACACGCGACGTAAAGACACTACGTGTAAAACCCCAAAATAACTAATTGCTAATAAAAACTAAACATGGAAACATTAACAACATGGATTCCGTTTAAGATTCATTAAGAACACTTTTTGACAAATGGTATAAATACCAAAAAAAAAAAAAAAAATTGCCGAAAGAAAAATGATAATAAAAACAAAACTTGATTGTGAACAGAATACATTGTGATTGGAAAGAAAAGAAAAGAAAAGAAAGAAAAAAAACGCGCGAAAATCTTTGAATGTAAATTATCGGCTGCTTCTTTTTGAGACTCTTTTCTAAACTCTCCAGCAATTCGAGACAATTTTACACCTGGGGCCGATTCCATCACCTGATGCTTATTGTTCATGCGTATTTTCGAGATTTCGGTCACCAATCCACTTTTGAAAGAAAATACATTCGTGATTCAAGCATCATTTTTTTAATACATATTTTTTTCTCTTTTTCATTTATCCTTTCTTTCTTTCTTTATCATTCTTTCTTTATTTTTCTTTATTTTTCTTTCTTTTATTCTTTTTTCTTTCTTTCTTTTCCATTCTTTCATTTTCTTTTTTCCGTTCGATTTTCCTCTTTACGTTCACATTTTCATTCGTTCTTTATTTCTTTTTCTTCCGTTCAATTTTCCTCGCTACGTTCACATTCTTTCTTTATTCCTTTCTTTCTTTCTTTCTTTCTTTCTTTCTTTCTTTCTTTTTCTTCCGTTCAATCTTCCTCTCTACGTTCACATTCTTTCTTTCTTTCTTTCTTTCTTTTTCTTCCGTTCAATCTTCCTCTCTACGTTCACATTTTCGTTCGCTCTTTCTTTCTTTCTTTCTTTCTTTCTTTCTTTCTTTCTTTCTTTCTTTCTTTTCCTTCCGTTCAATTTTCCTCGCTACGTTCACATTTTTTCTTTCTTTCTTTCTTTCTTTCTTTCTTTCTTTCTTTCTTTCTTTCTTTCTTTCGTTCAATTTTCCTTGCAACGTTCGCTTTTTCTTTCTTTCTTTTTCTTTCTTTCTTTTTCTCTCTTTCTTTCTTTCTTTCTTTCGTTCAATTTTCCTCGTTAAGTTCGCTTTTTCTTTCTTTCTCTTTCTTTCTTTTTCTTTCTTTCTTTCTTTCTTTTTCTTTCTTTCTTTCTTTCTTTCTTTCTTTTTCTTTCTTTCTTTCTTTCTTTCTTTTTCTTCCGTTCAATCTTCCTCTCTACGTTCACATTTTTTCTTTCTTTCTTTCTTTCTTTGTTTCTTTGTTTGTTTGTTTGTTTCTTTCTTTCTCTTTTTATTTCTTTCTTTCTTTCTTTTTCTGTCTTTTTTTACGACCACACATGACTCACCGATCGTATTCGTCCTATGCACAACTCATAATCACTCATATATATATATATATATATATATATATATATATATATATATATATGTATATATATATATATATATATGTATATATATATATATATATATATATATATATATATATATATATATATATATATATATCAGCATGTTTCATCGAATAATATAGACATATTATGTCTATTTATTTTCATAATAGTCCTTTCTAATTCTCTAACCAGTCTCTTGATGGCAAGACGAAATTCATCATGCGCGGTGCCGTAGTTTCTTTCCTACCCAAGTACTTTCGATCTCCTTCGAGATCATTCTCAGAGGTCAATTGCGAAAACAAACTTATTGTAAGTGCCATCATTGTGCTGGTCATTTTTTGAAATCACGCGTGAAAGCGATCTGTTATAATGATGTTAAAATTTGAAATGTATCCCTTGTAGCTATGGAATATTTTGGGAACGCAAGCGTCTCAATATAAGGGAGGTACCCGACATTTGGTAGAAATGCAAATAATGGGCCTCAAGAATTCGAAGGTTTTATTATTTTCGTGGCGTTATATTGGTGTTGTCAACAAGTATTTTCCTGTATTGTGAAGGCAAGACAACGATCATAGTTATAATTAAAGAAAACGATATATATCTCGTCTGCAGTCGCTCTCTCACAGACGCGACGTTGCCTCGCTCTGTCTTTTTTACAAATACTTGCACGGTAATTGCTCCGATGAGCTGCTTTCGCTGGTTCCCAGGCCTCATGAATTTAAACGTCCTACGAGGCTGGCATCCCGTTCCCACCCCTTCAGCGTTGAAACTGTTAGATGTAGACGTCTCTTCTACTCCAATAGCTTCATGTCTCGCACATCTCGCCGGTGGAACTCCCTTCCTTATTCCCGTTTCCCTGACAAATACAATCTCCAACTATTTAAGTGTAACGTCAATCGACAACTCCAGTTGCCTTTATCTATCCACTTCCCATCTCCACATCCTTTCACCTTTCATTCCTATCTGCTCTCACTCCAAATCTTCTGTAACCCCCTTGAACGTGATCGATCCACTATCTTTCTCCACATCCTCTCCTTTACCACTCCTATCTGCTCTTCCTCCAAATCTTCTGTAACCCCTTGCGTGCTAGTGGCTTCCAGCCTTGCTTGGGGTGAAAAGCTTAAAAAAAAAATCTTTTTTATATATCAAGAACCATTTTTTGGGAAAAAACTATGACAAAGTGAAAAAAAAGAAGCTTTAGAGTGATCAGTTGTCTCCTTTAGAAACGAAATCAGAATAAGGTGATGTTTACGTTGATGCGACTACACATGCCCATGGAGGAGAGGAGATGCTAAGAATTTTAAATTAAATAATTTTAAAAATATTTGCTCTTGAGTTCGGATCAAATACAGATCAAATATGAATCGGAATTCGACAGAAAGTTACAATAAAGGATAAATAGACGTTTATTTAAACTAACATGTTTCACTTTTATTTAATCTTCTTTTATCTATCTATCTATCTATCTATCTGTTATGGGAACTTAACTCTAACGACATAATGAACTCTTTCTGACACTACAAAGACTGCGCCTCTCAAGAGAGGCGAGTGGGAACGAGTCGAGACGGAATCGAGTCGAGCCAAGAGTAGTTCACTCCAAACCAGACTGACAGTCATACTAACACCTTCAACATCTTGTATTATTATACTGTGTAATATATCTTTGTTATTTCTACTCTTGTATTCGTGTTGTTCTTCCTTGGTCCTAACCTTGGACCATATTAGTGGCGACGAGGATATTGAACCATAACACTATCTATGAGTTGGGGGATCAAATACAGATCAAATATGGATCGGAATTCGACAGTATGATACGATAAAGAAAAAAGAAGAAACGTTTGTTTATCTATCTATCTATCTATCTATCTATCTATCTATCTATCTATCTATCTATCTATCTATCTATTTATGAGTTGGGGGGATCAAATACACATCAAATATGGATCGGAATTCGACAGAATGATGAGATAAAGAACAAATAAGAAACGTTTATCAATCTCACATGTTTCAATTTTATTTAAGCTTCATCTATCTATCTATCTATCTATCTATCTATCTATCTATCTATCTATCTATCTATCTCAGTCTGTTCTTATCTATCTATCTATCTATCTATCTATCTATCTATTTATCTATCTATCTATCTATCTCACTCTATTCAAAGCAATCAATCTCATCCTTTTCATATCTATCTCACGCTATTTCTATCTATCTATCTATCTATCTATCTATCTATCTATCTATCTATCTATGAGTTGGGATCAAATATTGATTGGAAATTGGCAGGTTAATACGGTAAAAAGCTAATTAGATCCTTTATTATTTTAACATATTTCACTTTCATTAAAACTCACACCATTTCGCCGTTCTTCTCGTTATTTCTAGGATCACAACGTGGGATAATTCATAACAAAATGCTGATAATACTAAAAGAAACTAAATTAAACCCGCTAGACTACAAAGGTGGACCTAAAATTTAGTAGGCTAACTATGAAGGTGTGATAAGGGTGATGTAAAATCTTGAATGCATTAATTTCAACTCTTCTTATTAATAACTGCATTGTTTCTTTCCAGGTGAACTGATAACTGATGTTCAAAGAAGCCTTCAAATGTAACTAGCGGCGATTTCTCTTGAAAATGGAGAAAGTTTGGGATCCAGGTGTTATCAAGTACCTGCAGGAAAGGGTTTAGCCCCCAAGGACATTCGTGCCGACATGATTGTTACATTAGGGGATGACACTCAAACATTATCAACAATGTAAAAAGTGGGCAGCTGAGTTTAGAATATATATATATATATATATATATATATATATATATATATATATATATATATATATATATATATTGTGTATATTTAGGCACCAATTTTCCATTGATGCATATTTCATGAAATAATATAGACAAGTTTTATCTATTTATTTTATGTAAATTCTTTTCATATCGTTTGATAAGCTTAATAACATTATCATTGAAAGACGAAAGGAAGTCACCATATTGATACATGTTTGAATCCAATCTAAGCTTTCGGCTTACATAAGCCGTTTTCAAAGATGACAATTAGATTTCAATATATCAAACAATACACGGACGAAACAATAATGATAGTTTGCTTTTATTGCATGAAAAATTTCAAAGGAACGACAAACTCGTGTATACGAGACGCGGAAGGGAAAATCGCGTCGCAGCTCGTGACGTCACACATGAACATGCGAGAGTGAAAACGAGAAGTATTAAGTATGGGAAGCCGTTGGTATAAACCAGTAGCTTTTCTTATCAATTATAGGCATTTAAGAATGTTTGTGGAGATTTCATAGTTTATTTTGTTCAGGTTAGGTTTCAACTGTTTTACGTATATAGTCTCAAGAATTTTTAGTTTTTGTTTATTGTTTTCATGTTAAGTATCATTATTGAAACGAGAGAAAGAGTATATTTTAATGAGAAGAATGAAGCCGGGAACGTTTTGGGCTAAAATGTGGATTTTTGAAAAATATAGATTATACTTTATTTTCCATGTTTTTGCTGTAAAATATGGAAAATAAAGAATAACATATATATTAAAAAATACACATTATAGACAAAAACGTTTTCGGCTTTATTCTTCTCATTAAAATATATATGTCCATCCCTATATATATATATATATATATATATATATATATATATATATATATATATATAGGGATGGACATATATATTTTAATGAGAAGAATATATATATATATATATATATATATATATATATATATATGATTAAAGCGACTTTTTATAAATATAAAAGTGAACATTGAAGTCAACATTCAGAGGCGACAGTCTGTTTCATGCTAGACGCAATCGTCAGACCTAACGATTGCGTCTAGCATGAAACAGACTGTCGCCTCTGAATGTTGACTTCAATGTTCACTTTTATATTTATAAAAAGTCGCTTTAATCATATATATATATATATATATATATATATATATATATATATATATATATATACAGGGATGAACAAAAGTCGCTTTACTTTACTTTATTATTGAAAATGTGTAAAGCGACATTTGGCCATCCCTGTATATATATATATATATATATATATATATATATATATATATATATATACAGTGTAACCCGGATATAAGAGAGTTGTTGGGACCGGATAATAAGTCTCTTATATCCGGGTTTCTTTTATATCCGGGTTTGGTCTATTTTGTTTAAGTAAGCATGGCTCTAATTTGGGACCAGATAAAATCTCTCTTATATCCAGGTTTCTCTTATATCCGGTTTTCTCTTATATCCGGATTACGCTGTATATATATATATATATATATATATATATATATATATATATATATATATATATATATGTATGTGTGTGTGCAAATATGTAGAAAAATAGGTAAGAACACGTTAGGTAAATAATCCGGAGTTCTTCAGTATTTTTGTTTTTATTTATAAAAAACAGTGCTCCATACAGAAGTAGAGCTTAAATTATAATTATTTTAAAAAAAATATGATTCCTTCGCTACATAAGAGTTCTCATTTAAATGAAATGAATAAAACACCAAAAGTAAAATGGAAAATAATAAATAGAACTAGAACTTGTAAAACCTGGGATGACCCATGCCCTTTATGCCTACATGAAAAACTACACATTATTAAGTTTCTAAATAATTAAACCGTAGACATGAATTAACGGTTTTTTCCCTATATCAACAAATTTTCGCGTTAAATAATTAGCATAAAAAAAAATTCATAGTCTAATAAAAGGTTTCAAAGCTTAACCCAATCATAAAAGAAACCCTTTATGAAGTCGTCAAAAAAACAAATTGTAATTCAGTGCGACGCATTTTTATATGAAACAGCCCTTTAGAGAGGAAAAATATGAATAAAAAATATATAAATTAATAAATAAATAAATAATATAAAATTCTCTAGACACTTAACAACGTATTATGGTGCCAACAGCTATCTGTCGCTGTGACTGACCAGACGATGAGCGTACATGAATGCCATCATTTGCTTTGAAATGACACCCCGGCCCTCTTTCTTTCTTTTGACCTCTTCCCGAAGGCGACTGATATCTAGATACAAACTAACTCGTATGCTCCTTATCAAAATAGTTGTAGTATATAGTAATTAATTTTACGAATGAACATGCTTATAAAGATGCGTTAATTTCAAGATTGGTTATTCCTAACTTTTCACTTGAGGATGAAACAGGGCATGATATTTTAATTCAATTTAATTCCAGTAATTTTATGGAGGTTTTTGGTTCTTGTTTTTGAAACGTGAGAACTCTTATGTAGCGAAGGAATCATATTAAAAAAATAATCATATATATATATAGAGTCTTCATCTTAAATTTTATATAATAAAGAAACAATTTATGCAAAGAATTAAATAGTAATGTTAATGTGATTATATATATATATATATATATATATATATATATATATATATATATATATATATATATATATAGGGATGGACAAAAGTCGCTTTAGCCGTTTTCAATAATAGTAAACACACATTTCTAATTGATTTCAAAACAGATAAATGGTAAAAAAAGAAGTGGGCGCCCTAGGTCTGTGAATACCGACGAAAATAAAGAAAACGTAACTGCTATATTGAAATTATAATTCTACTCTGATTAAATAAAAGTTACGTTAATTAGAAAATTTTGTTTATTTTTACTGGAAATGCGTAAAGCGACTTTTGGCCATCCTTCTATAACCAAAATATAGTTTTGAGAATTTTAAGCTATAAATATAGCATAACTTAAAATTATATTTTATTATACATAATTAAAAAAATAAATAAAATAAAATCCCAAATACCCTCATATGGGGAATAGTCTATTTCGGCAGACAAAGATATCGGTCGTCGGTCTTGTCAAACCCGGTATGGACTGAATTGGTGTCAGAAATAGAAATTTAATTGTGAAAGCTAAAAAAAAAAAAAAAGTCGAAAAACTAATACAGTATTTATCTATTCCAATGTTTCAGTCAGACAAAAGGCACGAGGCAAGTGTCACGGGAAGGTGGAAGGTCTTAAAGGGAAGAAGTTTTATAAAATTAAACCCGAAGACATTAAGTTGGGTTATATAAGAATGAAATATTAATTTAAAATTAAAAGTGGAATATAAAGGGCTTTAAAAATAAATTAAAAATATCATGGACGTAATGGATTAAATAAAAAATTGTTAGAGATATTGTAAGACATATTTTTATGTTTATATTATATATATAATATAAATGTAATATATTATATATAATATAATAATATATAATATATATGTATATATAATGTAATATAATATATATAATATACATGTTATATATATTATCTATAAAAAGAACGTAAAAACAAAAAATGTCTTAAAATATTTGTCGGACGTTAGCCATTTTCATAATGTGTGACGTCATTTGTTTACATTTGGATACGCATCGAGCAGATATGAATGTACAAGAGAAAATCATGGAGAATTGTAGTTTAAAAACAATAAAATCGACCTTACTAAGCGAAACGCTCCTCTGTGGCTAAATCGGTAAAATCACGCCAGGCTATATGACGGTTCCGTATAGGATACAGGTTCGATTCCTGTCGGAGGACACATATTTTCTATGAGAATTTCTCGGACATTCAGGCCGGTAAATGTTGTTTAATACTGTTTATTATAAACAGAGCATTTACTTAAATATTTGTATTTATAAAAAGAATGTATAAACATAAAAAAATGTCTTTAATTATTTATGTGTAATGAAATATATTTCAATTCAACCGTGTTTCCATCCTAGCTGGAGACAACCGGGTGTCTAGCCACACTGAAGAGCTGTGATACAGCGAATCTGAATGATAGATGAATTACTTTCTAAATTACGCAGAAATGAAAATAAACCTGACATCTCATTTTAACAGATATATTTATCAAAATGGCACCAAAATATCTTGAAATACTAAAGAGCAAATTTATCCAATAAAATCACCATTGGATTCAACCACGGCATTCAGACCACTTCGGAATCACCTGCAACTCCTCTGGACGGTGTCCTTGTTTAAGTTGGTGAATGCTGCCATAATTCTTGCCTTTAGTTCATATCTGATAATCAAAGGGGTTGCTGTCTAGGGAGTTAGGTGTAAGGGGTTGATGTGGTTGCAGAAATTGTTTGACAGCTATGAATGGTTCCTCTTGCTTGTGTGACAAGGTGCAGAGTCCCGTTGCCGGACACAGGGTCTTCCAGCAGCCACCCTCTTGACATAGTGTCGCACTAACTCCCTGGATTTGGAACTCAGTGGCTTTGAGGGAGCGCTTTCAATCATGGCTCGATCTCACCAACCGAGTTTTCTGGTCTGCTGTAGTTATGCAATCACCATTAGACTCATCCAACTTTTTCCGAATCAGATTGAAACCCCAAACACACTGAAATGTTTATATTGGAGCTTCCGGCACGAATGCCAAGAAGTACAGCATTCTGTTTGAAAATTTCTGGCGGAGTGAATTGCGTCATGGTGCTCTTTTTCTCTCGCAGACGGTGCCCAACTGACCCTACTATACTGTGTAATTGATAAAATCAAAAACAAACAACGCGCATGCGTGAAATTAAAAATATAAATTGACGACAATTTACCCATTCCAACCTGTATATATATATATATATATATATATATATATATATATATATATATATATATATATATATATATATATATATTACAGGAATCATTCATACTAAAAACAGATATCGAAGTTAATGATATAAATGGCGTGAATACATCCTTGCAAACAAATTTAATAAATGACATTAACCCAGAACCTGTAGAGGAATGTTATGATCCCTGTTTATAAATTCCAGTTGCATAAGGTCTTTTTAAAATTTTTTTTACAAGCTTTCATATTTTGTATGAATGATTCATGTAATGTAAATTGAACTGCACCACATATTTGATATATATATATATATATATATATATATATATATATATTTCTATGTATATATAAAATGAAATATAGTTTCTCATTATAAGAAATTACAATGAAAACATTTTGCATCGCGACACAAAGAAAAACTTTCCTGTTTCCATACTAAGATGGTACTTCTTCAGGCGATGGTAGTAAACTTGTGATCAAAAATGATTTATTAGAGAGATTTGAAAAACAAATCTTCACCTCTTTTCAGAAGTTAAACTGTAAACTTTAAGTTTACTTACGAAAAGAGGTAAAGTACCATCTTAGTATCGAAACATGAAAGTTTTTATGTAGAGATGTAATCTGATTCTTTTGGTAATTTATTGTAATAAAACTACAATAATAACAATATTAATTTTCCCTCGTAAATAAATATATATATATATATATATATATATATATATAATATTTGTGGTCAATATATATATATATATATATATATATATATATATATATATATATATATATACATATATACACACACACAAACACACACACACACACATATATATATATATGTATATGTATAAATTGCCAAGATTTATTACATTGGAATCGTAATCACGATCCAATTCATCAGACCTACAAATTCAAAAAGAAATCGGAAAATATAACTCCGGGTATAAAAAACAAAATTCTAGTGAGAGTGTATGTGTGGGAGCGGGAAACAAGTGTGAGAGGGAAAAGTCTGAAAGCTCTAGAGACAGGTGTAACATGAAGACTTTTAATATATATATATATATGCGTGAGGTACGTCGGTCATATTCAACCCCGGTAGATAGACGGTCTACCAGGCTTGGATTATATACCAACGGATTTATTACCTTTACTATATATATATATATATATATATATATATATATATATATATATATATATAGTAGTAGTTTTTAAAAATGTTCGCATTCGTCTTTTGATAAATGGATAAACCTTTTTATTACATCCTTTTTTTTATCATTGCTTTCTTTTTTACTTTCATTCAATTCAATTGGTTCTATGATGTTCGTACATCTGCTTCCACGGTTTCATAATGGCTCGTTCGTTTTTCTCTAGCGTTTATCTTCCCGCCACTTAAACATCGATGTCGCCACGCGTCGGGGCGCCGTTACGAGTTACCAAGTAGGTCTCCAGGTGTACATTGTATTCGGAGAAGACAATATCGGACGAGAGACTCGCAGAGCGAAATTATTTGCGACCGACGAGAGTCATTAAAAGAATAAATAATGGTAAATGACAAAGAGTGTGAAAGTGGGGGGGGATGAAGAGATGAAGGGAAAGTATGGAATTGTGGGAAGAAAAAACAGAGAGAAGAGGGACAAAATTGGGGAGATAGAGAGAAAGAGGATATGAAATTGAATAAAGATAAAAAAGGTAAGTGGTAAAATGAGTGAGGATTTGAAAGAAAGAAAGAAAAAAAGAAAGAAAGAAAGAAAGAAAATAGGAGAAAGAAAGGAGATAAAAGAAAGAAAGAAAGAATGTGACAGTGTCCATAATGAGAGATATAAAACAGGCAAAAAGAAAAAAAACAAGGGAGAAAGAAAGTAATATATATGGAGAGAGAGAGAGAGAGAGAGAGAGAGAGAGAGAGACGGAGAGAGACAAATGTTCAGGTTACTAATAAATAGAAAGAAAGAAAGAAGGAAAGATAGGAGGAAGAAAAAAGAAAGAAAGAAAGAAAGAAAGAAAGAATGTGACTGTTCATAATGAGCGATATAAGAAAGGCAAAAAGAAATAAAAAGAGGAAGACAGAAAGTAATATATATGGAGAGAGAGAGAGAGAGAGAGAGAGAGAGAGAGAGAGAGAGAGAGAGAGAAAGAGAGAGAGTGACGGAGAGAGGCAAATGTTCAGGTTACTAATAAATAGAAAGAAAGAAAGAAGGAAAGATAGGAGGAAGAAAAAAGAAAGAAAGAAAGAAAGAATGTGACTGTTCATAATGAGCGATATAAGAAAGGCAAAAAGAAATAAAAAGAGGAAGACAGAAAGTAATATATATGGAGAGAGAGAGAGAGAGAGAGAGAGACGGAGAGAGGCAAATGTTCAGGTTACTAATAAATAGAAAGAAAGAAAGAAGGAAAGATAGGAGAAAGAAAAAGAAAGAAACAAAGAATGTGACTGTTCATAATGAGCGATATAAGAAAGGCAAAAAGAAATAAAAAGAGGAAAAAAGACAGTAATATATATGGAAAGAGAGAGAGAGATAAAGAGAGGGAGTAACGGATAGAGATAAATGTTCAGGTTACTAATAGAAAGAAAGAAAGAAAGAAAGAAAAATAGGAGAAAGAAAGGAGATAAAAGAAAGAAAGAAAGAATGTGACAGTGTTCATAATGAGGGAGTATAAGAAAGGAAAGGAAAAGCAAGGAAGAAAGAAAGTAATATATATGGAGAGAGAGAGAGAATAACGGAGAGAGATAAATGTTAAGGTTACTAATAAATAGAAAGAAGAAAGAAAGAAAGGTAGGAGGAAGAAAGGAGAAAAAGAAAGTCAGAAAGAAAGAAAGGATGTGACAGTGTTCATAATGACAGATATAAGAAAGGCAAAAAGAAAAAAAAAGGAAGAAAGAAAGTAATATATATGGGGAGAGAGAGAGTGACGGATAGAGATAAATGTTCAGGTTACTAATAAATAGAAAGAAGAAAGACAGAAATATAGGAGGAAGAAAGGAGAAAAAAGAAAGAAAGACAGAAAGAAAGAAAGAATGTGACAATGTCCATAATGAGCGATATAAGAAAGGCAAAAAGAAAAAAAAAACAAGGAAGAAAGAAAGTAATATATATATATATAGAGAGAGAGAGAATGACGGTGAGAGATAAATGTTAAGGTTACTAATAAATAGAAAGAAAGAAAGAAAGTAAGAAAGAAAGAAAGAAAGAAAATTATATGAGGAAGTGGAAAGAAATGAATGTTTGGTGTTATAATTAGTAAAAAGCAAAGAATATATGTGAAAGATTAAAAAAAGAAAGACCGAAAGACAGAGAGAAATGCTGAAAGGAAAAACAAGGACGAAAGAAAGAAAGAAAGGATGAAATAAAGGAAGAATGAAAGGGTAAAGAAAGAAAGAAAGAAAGAAAGGATAAAAGAAAGAAAGAAAGAAAAAAGGAAAGAAAGGTTGAAATAAAGAAAGGATGAAAGAAAGCAATAACGAATGGATGAAAGAAAGAAAGTAAGAAAGAACGATGAAAGAAAGACAGAGAATTGAGTGGTGCGTCCAGGTTTAGGACTTGGTTTCTTTTATGTGCCATATCACTTAAATCATAGACAGACATAGCTCTTCACGACTTCCTTTCTCTGTTTCTTTTTGAACCTTTAATATTCGTCATTATTTAAACTTGTTCTCTCAGCCATTCACACGAGAACATAAAATAGCTGTCTCGCTGATTCCTTATCTTTCTCTTGCGTTCAATATTGGTAACACTGTAATCTTTGTTTGTTTGTTTCTTTTTCTTTATTTCTTTCTTTACCCTTTCATTCTTCCTTTATTTCTTTATTCCATTCTTTTTCTTCTTTCATTCTTTCTTTTACCCTTTCGCTTTTTCTTCCATGCTTTCATTTCTCTTTCTTTCATCTTGTCATTCTTTCATTCTATCATTTCTCTTTCTTTTATCTTGTCATTCTTTCATTCTATCATTTCTCTTTCTTTTATCATGTCATTCTTTCATTCTATCATTTCTCTTTCTTTTATCTTGTCATTCTTTCATTCTATCATTTCTCTTTCTTTTATCTTGTCATTCTTTCATTCAATCATTTCTCTTTCTTTTATCGTGTCATTCTTTCATTCTATCATTTCTCTTTCTTTTATCTTGTCATTCTTTCATTCAATCATTTCTCTTTCTTTTATCGTGTCATTCTTTCATTCTATCATTTCTCTTTCTTTTATCTTGTCATTCTTTCATTCAATCATTTCTCTTTCTTTTATCGTGTCATTCTTTCATTCTATCATTTCTCTTTCTTTTATCTTGTCATTCTTTCATTCAATCATTTCTCTTTCTTTTATCGTGTCATTCTTTCATTCTATCATTTCTCTTTCTTTTATCTTGTCATTCTTTCATTCTATCATTTCTCTTTCTTTTATCGTGTCATTCTTTCATTCTATCATTTCTCTTTCTTTTATCTTGTCATTCTTTCATTCTATCATTTCTCTTTCTTTTATCTTGTCATTCTTTCATTCTATCATTTCTCTTTAATTATCTTGTCATTCTTTCATTCTATCATTTCTCTTTCTTTTATCATGTCATTCTTTCGTTCTATCATTTCTCTTTCTTTTATCTTGTCATTCTTTCATTCTATCATTTCTCTTTCTTTTATCTTGTCATTCTTTCATTCTATCATTTCTCTTTCTTTTATCTTGTCATTCTTTCATTCTATCATTCTCTTTCTTTTATCTTGTCATTCTTTCATTCTATCATTTCTCTTTCTTTTATCGTGTCATTCTTTCATTCTTTTATTTCTCTTTCTTTTATCTTGTCATTCTTTCATTCTATCATTTCTCTTTCTTTTATCTTGTCATTCTTTCATTCTATCATTTCTCTTTCACATATCTTGTCATTCTTTCATTCTATCATTTCTCTTTCTTTTATCTCTTCATTCTTTCATTCTATCATTTCTCTTTCTTTTATCTTGTCATTCTTTCATTCTTTTATTTCTCTTTCTTTTATCTTGTCTCGACCTGGCTATTTTTTCGGTTCTCAACTTGGTCGGTTTGTTTAATTTATTCCTCGTTAAATCTGACCCGGAATCTAATTGTAATCTGATTTTTTTTGTTTAACATTTCTACTTGTACGTATTTTCGTATATTTATCCCGTCCGCTTGGTCAGTTCTAGTGACTCTTACTCGGCTTTTGCTTTCTTTCTTTGTTCTACAGTGAGAACTTTTATGTCCCACTTTATTGCACGACAGACAAGTCTTATAGCAGTATGGACAATCTTTGTACCAATGTAAAGTCCCACAGCGATAGCATGGACTGGGTGGTAGTTTCTTCTGAGTTTTCATTTGACTTTTTGTAGTAAAATAATTTGTTTGGTTTGTTTTTGAGGAGGGAAAAACGTGTTTGTCGTATGTGAGAGACGCCAGACTCTTCGATATCTTTCGAGTCTTTTTTTACGCTTATACATCTCTGGCAGTCCTCAGCCAATTTTTGTAGCGACAATTCTGGTTCACACTCAAGTTTTATTAGAATTCTCCGTCTGATCTCCGCATCTTTAGTCGAAACCAGGCCTTGGACGAATATCAAACATTTAAAATTGTCAGGGCTGAGTTCAGATAACTTAAAGTCATCGCAGTGTTTGTTTACTATGGAAGCGAATGTTATATAGTCTTCACTTTTTTTTGTTAAATTTAAACATTTCCACCTTTTGTGGAATAGTGAAGTGTTCGGACTAAATAATTCCGTTAAAAGTTTCACGGCTTCCTTGAAAGTCAACTCATTCATTTTCATCGGTAGGATGTAGTCTACGAATTTAGTGTATTCGCTTGAGCCTAGTTTCCTGAGTAGTAGACGTACTTTTTTCGCGTCTGACCAATTCTCGCAATCAGACTCATATGAATCTTCATATCTTCTGAAGTAAGCTGCGAAGGTTTTGTCTTCGTCCGGAGCATAAGTGAAGTCTTTGATAGAGCTCCATATAGCATTTTGCTGGAATGCCGTTTCATTTCCAGAATGTTGTCCTTTATTTGTTACTGTAGTAATAATTCTTGTATTTCGAGTTGCTTCTCTTCGTTTCTTTGTTTAATTTCCAGTAGTTTTTCTTCGTTTTTCTGTTGAATTTCTAATTGTTTCTCTTCGAGCCTAGTCTGTCTTTCCTCATTTTTTTGTTGCTGATCGAATTGCATTTTCATTACTTCCAATATGGTTGCCTTAAAGTCTTCCATGTTTACACAGTAATTTTGTGTAACGATTTTTCCTTTTTTCTCAGTGTAGACTTCAGGTCTTTGTCGCCTGTAGTTCTGGAAACTAAGTACGAAAATATTTTCCTGCGTAGAATTCGATTCTGTTTTGGCTGACAGGTAAAATTCGTGTCTTCGTTACCATTGTAAAGGTTGGTGTCCCAAAAAAAATGTTCTGTTTTTTTTTAATCTTTTTTTTTTGCGTAGAACTTTTCATTTCACAATACCTCCGTCGCCTCGGTTATGGACGACCGATAGCAAAACAGTTTTTTTTTTTTTTAGATTCTCCGCGTAGAACTTCGTTTCTTCAATATCCTTGTCGCCACTGTTATGGACGACGGATAACAAAAAGTTTTTTTTTTCCTTAGAATTTCCGCGTAGAACTTCGTTTCTTCAACATTCTCGTCGCCTCTGTTATGGTCCAAGGTTAGAGCCAAGGAAGAACAACACGAACACAAGAGTAGAAATAACAAAGATATATTAAATAGAATAATAATACAAGATGTGGAAGGTGTTAGTATCACTGTCAGTCTGGTTTGGAGTGAACTACTATTGGTTCGACTCGATTCCGTTTCCCTCTTGAGAGGCGCAGTATTCATAGTGTCAGGAAGAGTTCATTCTTATCGTTATAGGTAAGGTCCCATAACAAGATCAAAGGAAAGAAAGAAGAAAAAAGCAAGAAAGGTATCAAAGGAGAGAAAGAAGAGAAAAAGAAAGAGATCAAAGGAAAGAAAGAAAGAGATCAAAGAAAAGAAAGAAAGAGATCAAAGGAAAGAAAGAAAGAGATCAAAGAAAAGAAAGAAAGAGATCAAATGAAAGAAAAAAGAAAGAAATCAAAGGAAAAAAAAGAAGAAAAAAGAAAGAAAGCGATGAAAGGAAAGAAATAAGAAAAAGGAAGAAAGAGATCAAAGGAAAGAAAGAAGAAAAAGGAAGAAAGAGATCAAAGGAAAGAAAGAAGAAAAAAGGAAGAAAGAAAGAAAGAGATCAAAGGAAAGAAAGAAGAAAAAAGAAGGAAAGAAAGAAGAAAGAAAGAAAAAAGAAAGATCAAAGGAAAGAAGGAAGAAAGAAAGAGATCAAAGGAATGAAAGAAGAAAAAAGGAAGAAAGAAAGAAAAAAGAAAGAAAGAGATCAAAGGAAAGAAAGAAGAAAAAGGAAGAAAGAAAGAAAAAAGAAAGAAAGAGATCAAAGGAAAGAAAGAAGAAAAAAGGAAGAAAGAAAGAAAAATGAAAGAGATCAAAGGAAAGAAAGAAGAAAAAGGAAGAAAGAAAGAAAAAAGAAAGAAAGAGATCAAAGCAAAGAAAGAAAAAAGGAAGAAAGAAGGAAAAAGAAAGAAAGAGACCAAAGGAAAGAAAGAAGAAAAAAGGAAGAAAGAAAAAAGAAAGAGATCAAAGGAAAGAAAGAAGAAAAAGGAAGAAAGAAAGAAAAAAGAAAGAAAGAGATCAAAGGAAAGAAAGAAGAAAAAAGGAAGAAAGAAAGAAAAACGAAAGAGATCAAAGGAAAGAAAGAAGAAAAAAGGAAGAAAGAAAGAAAAAAGAAAGAAAGAGATCAAAGGAAAGAAAGAAGAAAAAAGGAAGAAAGAAAGAAAAAAGAAAGAAAGAGATCAAAGGAATGAAAGAAGAAAAAGGAAAAAAGAAAGAAAAAAGAAAGAAAGAGATCAAAGGAAAGAAAGAAGAAAAAGGAAGAAAGAAAGAGATCAAAGGAAAGAAAGAAGAAAAAAGGAAGAAAGAAAAAAGAAAGAAAGAGATCAAAGGAATGAAAGAAGACAAAAGGAAGAAAGAAAGAAAAAAGAAAGATCAAAGGAAAGAAAGAAGAAAAAAGGAAGAAAGAAAGAAAAAAGAAAGAAAGAGATCAAAGGAATGAAAGAAGAAAAAGGAAAAAAGAAAGAAAAAAGAAAGAAAGAGATCAAAGGAAAGAAAGAAAAAAATGGAAGAAAGAAAGAAAAAAGAAAGAAAGAGATCAAAGGAAAGAAAGAAGAAAAAAGGAAGAAAGAAAGAAAAAAGAAAGAGATCAAAGGAATGAAAGAAGAAAAAGGAAAAAAGAAAGAAAAAAGAAAGAAAGAGATCAAAGGAAAGAAAGAAGAAAAAAGGAAGAAAGAAAGAAAAAAGAAAGAAAGAGATCAAAGGAAAGAAAGAAGAAAAAGGAAGAAAGAAAGAAAAAAGAAAGAAAGAGATCAAAGCAAAGAAAGAAAAAAGGAAGAAAGAAGGAAAAAGAAAGAAAGAGATCAAAGGAAAGAAAGAAGAAAAAAGGAAGAAAGAAAAAAGAAAGAGATCAAAGGAAAGAAAGAAGAAAAAGGAAGAAAGAAAGAAAAAAGAAAGAAAGAGATCAAAGGAAAGAAAGAAGAAAAAAGGAAGAAAGAAAGAAAAACGAAAGAGATCAAAGGAAAGAAAGAAGAAAAAAGGAAGAAAGAAAGAAAAAAGAAAGAAAGAGATCAAAGGAAAGAAAGAAGAAAAAAGGAAGAAAGAAAGAAAAAAGAAAGAAAGAGATCAAAGGAATGAAAGAAGAAAAAGGAAAAAAGAAAGAAAAAAGAAAGAAAGAGATCAAAGGAAAGAAAGAAGAAAAAGGAAGAAAGAAAGAGATCAAAGGAAAGAAAGAAGAAAAAAGGAAGAAAGAAAAAAGAAAGAAAGAGATCAAAGGAATGAAAGAAGAAAAAAGGAAGAAAGAAAGAAAAAAGAAAGATCAAAGGAAAGAAAGAAGAAAAAAGGAAGAAAGAAAGAAAAAAGAAAGAAAGAGATCAAAGGAAAGAAAGAAGAAAAAGGAAGAAAGAAAGAAAAAAGAAAGAAAGAGATCAAAGGAAAGAAAGAAAAAAGGAAGAAAGAAGGAAAAAGAAAGAAAGATCAAATGAAAGAAAGAAAAAAAAAGGAAGAAAGAAAGAAAAAAGAAAGAAAGAGATCAAAGGAAAGAAAGAAGAAAAAAGGAAGAAAGAAAGAAAAAAGAAAGAAAGAGTTCAAAGGAATGAAAGAAGAAAAAGGAAACAAGAATGAAAAAAGAAAGAAAGAGATCAAAGGAAAGAAAGAAGAGGAAGAAAGAAAGAAAAAAGAGATCAAAGGAAAGAAAGAAGAAAAAGGAAGAAAGAAAGAGATCAAAGGAAAGAAAGAAGAAAAAAGGAAGAAAGAAAGAAAAAAGAAAGAAAGAGATCAAAGGAATGAAAGAAGAAAAAGGAAAAAAGAAAGAAAAAAGAAAGAAAGAGATCAAAGGAAAGAAAGAAAAAAATGGAAGAAAGAAAGAAAAAAGAAAGAAAGAGATCAAAGGAAAGAAAGAAGAAAAAAGGAAGAAAGAAAGAAAAAAGAAAGAGATCAAAGGAATGAAAGAAGAAAAAGGAAAAAAGACAGAAAAAAGAAAGAAAGAGATCAAAGGAAAGAAAGAAGAAAAAAGGAAGAAAGAAGGAAAAAGAAAGAAAAAGATCAAAGGAAAGAAAGAAGAAAAAAGGAAGAAAGAAAGAAAAAAGAAAGAAAGAGATCAAAGGAAAGAAAGAAGAAAAAGGAAGAAAGAAAGAGATCAAAGGAAAGAAAGAAGAAAAAAGGAAGAAAGAAAGAAAAAAGAAAAAAGTGATCAAAGGAAAGAAAGAAGAAAAAAGGGAGAACGAAAGAAAAAAGAAAGAAAGAGATCAAAGGAATGAAAGAAGAAAAAGGAAGAAAGAAAAAAGAAAGAAAGAGATCAAAGGATAGAAAGAAGAAAAAAGGAAGAAAGAAAGAAAAAGAAAGAAAGAGATCAAAGGAAAGAAAGAAGAAAAAAGGAAGAAAGAAAGAAAAAAGAAAGAAAGAGATCAAATGAAAGAAAGAAGAAAAAGGAAGAAAGAAAGAAAAAAGAAAGAAAAAAGAAAGCAAGAAATAAAAAGGGAGGTGGGTGAGGTAAAAGAATAAAATAAAGTAGGAAATAGAGATGAAGAAGATGATGAAGAAGAGGGAGGGAATACGATGAAATTGCGAAGAAGTGAAAAAGACAGAGAGAGGGAGAAAGAGAGAGGTAATTTAAAGGGAGAGAATCAGTACAAGGAAGAGTGGATTACAGCAAATGCTCCGCAAGGAGAAGAGGAGAGACCAGGTAGTCAAAAGTGAATTTTTTGTACGATCGCTTCATAGAAGTATTCTCACATTCGTGGAAGGCCGCAGAAAAGTACCATTCAAAGCTAACTGCTTCCTACAAGGAAGGTTAATGAAAATCCTATCCACAAATAGTCAGGGAATTGAAGGAAATTCTGGACAAATCCATCCAAACTTTCATTCCCTCTAATGATTCCATGTCAAGTGATATAGCAAATACTAAAAGCATCTATAGAAATTCATTGGAAATGATTTTACTATAGGAATGCATTAGAAATGATTTGAATACTAGCTCTTTATGGAAGCTGGAATATTATGGCTAGGATTTATGAAACAAATCCATCCAAACTTTCATTCCCTCTAATGATTCCATATCTAGTGATATAGCAAATACTAAAAGCATCTATAGAAATTCATTGCAAATGATTTTACTATAGGAATGCATTAGAAATGATTTGAATACTAGCTCTTTATGGAACCTGGAATATTATGGCTAGGATTTATGAAACAAATCCATCCAAACTTTCATTCCCTCTAATGATTCAATATCTAGTGATATAGCAAATACTAAAAGCGTCTATAGAAATTCATGGCAAATGATTTGACTATAGGAATGCATTAGAAATGATTTGAATACTAGCTCTTTATGGAACCTGGAATATTATGGCTGGGATTTATGAAACAAATCCATCCAAACTTTCATCCCCTCTAATGATTCCATATCTAGTGATATAGCAAATACTAAAAGCATCTATAGAAATTCATTGGAAATGATTTTACTATAGGAATGCATTAGAAATGATTTGAATACTAGCTCTTTATGGAACCTGGAATATAATGGCTAGGATTTATGAAACAAATCCATGCAAACATTCGTTCCCTCTAATGATTCCATATCTAGTGATATAGCAAATACTAAAAGCATCTATAGAAATTCATTGCAAATGATTTGACTATAGGAATGCATTAGAAATGATTTGAATACTAGCTCTTTATGGAATCTGGAATATTATGGCTAGGATTTATGAAACAAATCCATCCAAACTTTCATGAAGTCCAATGATTCTATATCATAGCAAATACACCATTGTGCAAATTGATTGAAACAAAACGAATAATTCCGTTATTATTTAATTATTTTTTGTATTTTTCTAATGAAACATGTACTTTGTATGTTCATTCCATAATGTCGTTCTATGCAGATTGACCACAGATTCTCGATTTGATTTAAATCAGGAGAGATCCGGGCCAGCATATAGTACTTTGATTTGCTCACTGGTGCGGCGTTACAATTTTCACACGCTTCCTTGGATTAACGTCCATCGCACACAATGGCTGTAGGACAACTAATCGACAGTCCTGACAATAGTGTCTGGGCGTGATAAAAATCTGATGCAATCACGGATGACGCAATATTTTTCAAGGTCAAGAAATTTCATCATACACCCCGAAAATAGTTTCATATTACTATACACCACTGCAAATACCCTAATCCGGGTAAAAAATAGAAATCGATTACACCCTGTTTCTACACTGGGTTTAAAAGTGGCCGTATGGTGAAAGAAATGAAACTAAATCAGTTGTTTCGATGAATTTGCACAAAGGCGTAATAAAGTTTTCACCCAACACCGCCAATTGCTACACAAGCAAAACGTTAACCTAAGAACTCGATACATGTTTCTTCAATAGGCTTATCGGATTAAGATTCTCAGAAAGATGTCATGTTTGGTGTCCAACTTCTTCAAAAGTGTCTAAACTGTTAGCTATATGCCGCCACTTACCGAAATCAATGAGTAAACATTGATTTGAGCGAAAGAAGCCTGTAGGTCTTAGAGAGGACTGTTCTTCATCAAATTTCGCGAAATCACAAACAAAGGACTTTACCAGATAACATAAACCACTTGAGGACTTTCAACAGCAGCAACAAAGAAAAATGGATCGCGCATGTAATGAAGGAAAAGACGAAGATAATGAAGATGTTGACATTCCACAGTACTTCAAACAAATGGCTAGGAAGGAAGTCTCCATCAATTTTAGAAAGATCAATGACGGTTACTGGTAAAGTTATTTTGAGCCAACCCAAATGACTTGACTCACTTTATAGTTCCCCAAAAGAAGGCTAACCAATCAGGAGACGTGAAATATTCAATCCGTCGTGTATAAAGGCGGCCATTTTGATTACTCTCTCCAAAGATGACCAGAAACCAAAGAACAGAAGGAAGAACTACGCTCTGCTACTTTACCGGGATATCCACTGCTAACCTGAACTACGCTTCCCTACTGTCTTCAACATATTCACTGTCAACCTCTGGATTCTATACTCAAAGACTACCGTCATCACGAACAACAGTTACTAGACTGGAGAAACCTATGTTCCTGAAAACCTGTCTTCAGAGAAAAAGCTTTCATGAATTTCAACCAACACTGATGCTAAATGTCCAGTTAATGAATGCCGAATGTTTCCTTATAAGGAAGCGGCTAATTTGAACATTGTAGTTATCTTTAAATCTTTCCAAAATTTGTGTCGGGCTCTACGACACCTTCAAAGTTGTCCCCAGACGGCACGGTAAAGTAGGCTCACGAAATTGATGTGACAGTGTGAAAGCAAAGATTACTGGACCAGACGAAGAAAATCTCTCGACATTCGCCTCGCAATCATGAGAGCGGATCAGCAGTCCTGGATTGATCAAGGGATCACTCGGGAGCCACAGACTTGTGTGTTACACGCTACCAGAGGGAAATAAATACAGTCAGTCAAAGGCGAGCTCTTTTGGGGAGAATTCTCTGTTAGGGCGCGTTTTTTCGTCATCGCCAAAAACATTTCATACCGCCCATCTATATAGGAAGTATTCAAAAGTATATAGTGATAGGTAAATTATCTGTCTATAATTCTGAGATGAGGTACACTATTTACATTATTATTATGCTCCTCATCTTTGTTGCCATATTTATCCGATCCTTCAGTATCTGTCTATATTTCAGAGATGAGGTATTATGTACACTATTTACATTATTCGGACTATTGTTCTCATCTTTGTCGCCATATTTATCCGATCCTTCAGTATCTGTCTATATTTCAGAGATGAGGTATTATGTACACTATTTACATTATTCGGACTATTGTCCTCATCTTTGTTGCCATATTTATCCGATCCTTCAGTATCTGTCTATATTTCAGAGATGAGGTATTATGTACACTATTTACATTATTCGGACTATTGTCCTCATCTTTGTTGCCATATTTATCCGATCCTTCAGTATCTGTCTATATTTCAGAGATGAGGTATTATGTACACTATTTACATTATTCGGACTATTGTCCTCATCTTTGTTGCCATATTTATCCGATCCTTCAGTATCTGTCTATATTTCTGAGATGAGGTATTATGTACACTATTTACATTATTCGGACTATAGTCCTCATCTTTGTCGCCATATTTATTACGCGACGGCCTTCTTCAGTTGATTGGGGTAGACAATTCTAGTTCTACGTGCTATATTTAATGGATATCTCCACTGCTTTAACCGTGTATTGAACTCACACTCCTTGGGTCCTGTCACTGGATCTAACTAAAAGCCTTTATCTACTGTGCCATGTGTGGACATCTTTGTATGAATTTCTGAGTATTATAAACCTAATGTTTTCAGCAACCATTTTTTTTACCAATGATAGGTAAATAATAATTTGACAGTCACTATTCCTTGCTTGATACATTTGTGAGTGCAAAAAAAAAAAGCAAAAACAAAAAAAAACGAAAAAATTTTTTTTTTATAATAAATAAAAGTTGTCCTTGGCGTTTCCTAATTTCATTCATGTCCGAAAAACAAAGTTATTTCGTCTAAAGAAATATATGAAAGTTAATACCCTTCTCAAAACTATAGAAAATACGAAAATATTACTTGTCTGTGGGGATATTTATATATTATCTCGGAATTTGACCCCGTTATTCCTATTTAGCCTCTGTTCAGCTGCTTGTTGCCCACCCAACAGCTGAAATCGCCCACCGCTGGCAGATATCACCCGGGTTGGAAAACCCTGTGTTAGAGCATAATATGCCGGAGGAGGGGTAGATAGCGAATAAATGCTAACAGCTTCCGAAAAGGTGATTTAATATTTTGATATATCTCATGCCGTTGACTTAGTTGTTTATTTTTTTTCATTGAAATTCGATGCGAACTTCTCCCTTTTTAGGCATTGTCATATCAAAGGCTATTAAATAATAATTGCTAAATTTTCATAATAATTTATAAATTAAATACAAAAACAAAAATAAATCTATTTGCTGTTTCGAGAAGGTACTCTCGACAATGTAGCATATTCTCCAGGGGTTATACAATAGGCAATGCAACAGGAAATTATCTATTTAAAAAAAAAAAAAATTATCTCATTAAAGCAGATCAGTCTTTCTCAACCATTTTTACTTCAGGGCGCACTTGAAAAATAACTCTGGGTCGCCTATTGAATTTTAATATTCCTGATCAGTTGGAAATTGTGGTCGCGTTTGTTTCCTTTTTTTACGGAGGAGCACTCATTTTTGGTGAACCGGAATTCGTCCGGGATTGATACATTTAAATGCAACGTCAGCGTTCTATCTTCCTGAGCCCTGTTCTTTTATTGTCCTTTCTCCTTACTAATGTTTTTTTTTTCATTCCTTTCCCCTCCTCATAACTCCTTGCGTCTTAGTGGAATTAACGCCTTGTTTGGAAGGACATTATTAAAAAAAGAAGAAATGGTTTGGCGTGTTTTGATTTACGGCATATCAACACCTCAATGGGTTATTTAATGCCGACAAGGATTTTTAGGATAGAATATGTATTCTTTGTAAGAAATCAGTTTGCAGATCAGGTTTGGTTTATTTTGTTTTACGGCATATCAACCTCAATGGGTTATTTAATGCCGACAACATTTTTAGGATAGGTTCGTATGAGTAGAATATGTATTCTTTGTAAGAAATCAGTTTGCAGATCAGATTTGGTTTATTTTGTTTTACGGCATATCAACCTCAATGGGTTATTTAATGCCGACAAGATTTTTAGGATAGGTTCGTATGAATAGAATATGTATTCTTTGTAAGAAATCAGTTTGTACATCAGGTTTGGTTTATTTTGTTTTACGGCATATCAACACCTCAGTGGGTTATTTAATGCCGACAAGATTTTTATTGCTGGCAATATTATTCCTTTAAAAATGTATAGCTTGTAATAATTATTTACAAAAATGTATTTCTGCTAATGCTCATAATAATTTTTTTCCTCAACAAGTTTATTGCTGGTATTAAAACCTATTTTGAACACTTTCATAATGTTTTGACCCCAGTTTGTGGTTAACTATTTGCCCATAGCTGGGGCCCTTACATGTGTTAACACTCCGAGTCAGGGTGGACCTGGGATCACCGGCAATTAAGAGATGGTTCCACGCTCCTCAAAACCTCCTGACCAGAGGCCTTGCTGTCGGATGTAGATTATCGTCTTACCCAGGACGCGGATGTAGTTTATCGTCTTACACATGACGGCGTGGACGAGATTTTAATAGTGTTGTGGTAAACCCTCCTACAGTAGAATGAACTCTTCCTCCTCTCATAAATACTAACTGCGAGACTTCCTAGTGAAGAGTCGTAGGGCAGCGAAGACGCTGTATAATGTGACCGTTCGGACGTACACTTCTAACTGCTTATTGCAATCACTCTTGCTTTGTATATATTTGTATGTTCAATACACTTGTTCAACCTACCTTCGTTTTCCGTGTCTTTCTTTCTGGCCCCTAAACAGGGCACAACAACTAGATAGTAATATGAGAAGGTTATTTCAGATCGCAGTGCTTATAGTAGAACGCCAGCCTTCTTTAATATCTGATCCATTATTGTTCAAATTCTTTTGAAAGGAAACGAAACATTTTCTTACGGTGGCTTCTTATAAATAAGTGAATCTTATAAGAATACAGCATAGGGGTGAATTGCGATGTCTTTGAGTCTATGTTCCTGCAGTTAAGGGTTAGGATTTGTTCTCGAATCAAGAGGTAAAATTTAGTGTCATCTTCAAAATGGTGTCCGATTGGCAACTTTGATCTTTACTCCTTGACTGATAGTAGCAGTAGTTGGCCCTTTGTGGACAGGAATATGAGCGGAATTGTCCCTAGGGTGGGGATACTCAAAAAGGTCAGTTGCTAAGAATTGGTTGAAGAAGAAGAAGAAGAAGAAGAAAATCAAAGGCGTTTTGCAGTTGTTTATTTTTAGTCTTTTGCCAAAAGGCAGGCTAATTAAAAGAAAGTTGAAGAGAAGAAAGGAAAAAATAAAAGGAAAGGAATAGAGAAAAATGCGAGGTAAAGGAAAAGATGAGAAAACGAAGGTGGAAAAATGAGGTGAGAAAGGGTGCAAAGAAGAAGAAGAAGAAGAAGAGTGAAAGAAAATAAGTAATAAATTAAAAATAGAGAACAGTTTGGGAAAAGATATTGGAGAAGAAAAGTGAGAAAAAGCCGGTGAAATTAAAAAAAAAGAATTTTTAAAAATTTGTAAGAAATATTTGAAGAATTTGGAAGAAGTAGAAGTATTTGAATAAGACTAAATTCAAGAAGAATCTGAAGAAGCAGAAGTAGAATTTTAATTTTTTTTATAAAAATCTGAAGAATCTAAAGAAGAAGAAGAAGAAGAAGAAGAAGAGGATGATGAAGAAGAAGAAGAAGTAGAAGAAGAAGAAGATGAGGAAGAAAAAATTGAAGACGAAGAATTTGAATAAAAATATGAAGAATATGAAGAAGTAGGAGAAGAATCTGAAGAAGAGGAAGAATTTAAAGAAGAGGATGAAGGAGAAGAAGAAGAATTTGAAGAACAGGAATAAAAATTGAAGAAGAAGAATTTGAATAAGAATTTGAAAGAAGAAGAAGTGGAAGAGTCTGAGGAACAAGAAGAATATGTAGTAGAAGAATTTGAAGAAATATAAGAAAATTTGAAGAAGAATTTGAATAAGAATCTGAAGAAGAAATTAAAGATTAATTTGAAAGAAGAAGTACAAGAATCTGAAGAAGAAAAATCTGAAGAAGAATCTGAAGAAGAAGAATCCGAAGAATCCGAAGAATCCGAAGAAGAAGAAGAAGAAGAAGAAGAAGAAGAAGAAGAAGAAGAAGAAGAAGAAGAAGAAGAAGAAGAAGAAGAAGAAGTTAGGGATCGGATAGAAGAAGGTACGAAAGAACACGACAAAGAGTTGAAGAAGGAAAGGAAATTGAAAAAGAATAGTAGAAAGAAATTAAAGAGGTGAAAAGTGGGAGAAAAGAAAGTAAAAGAGTAAGAGTAAGGGAGGAAAGTAGCAGAAGAATGAAATAAGAGAATGAAAGAAACAGATAAGAAAAAGAAAAAGGCAAAAGAAGAATATGTTTAAAAAGAAGGAAAAGGTATAAGGGGGGAAAGAAAACAAAACAGACTAAAAACAACGAAATAAGATAGGAAACAAATAAGATAGGAAACAAATAAGACTTCAAATATACGATGAACTGAGTTACCCAGAATGATTCGATCAGAAGCCATTGTATTACAAGCAAGATACACAGGGTACAGCAAAATAAAAAATGGCGCGCGTGCAAAAAAAGAAAGAAAGAAAGAGAGAGATGAGAGCGTCAATGAAATATGAAGCAAATTTGATTAAAAAAAGAGAAAATATTTGTATACATCAGTGGAGGATAAAGGTAAGACACTGAATCCTGACTTGGAAAATAAAAATAAAAAAATAATTCTCTGGTATTTCGAAACTCCACCGATTACATAATACACATTTTGTCGAAAACTGTAAATGTAGCCGTCTCTTCTACTCCAATAGCTTCATGTCTCGCACTTCTCGCCTGTGGAATTCCCTCCCCTTTTCCTGTTTCCCTGATAGTTATAATCTCCAACTATTCAAATGTAATGTCAATCGACGTCTCCAGATGCCTTGATATATCCCCTATCTTTCTCTTCATCCTTTCCTCTATCACCCCTCTTTGCTCCCGCTCCAACTCTCTGTAACCCCTTGCGTGTTAGTGGTTTCCCGCCTTACTTGGGTTTTAATGCTTAATATATATGTATATATATATATATATATATATATATATATATATATATATATATATATGGGTATAAAATGATAATTGGAAAAATCTCAGATTTTGCCGACGCGTTTCGTCTTCCGACTTTTTCAAGGCAAAAATGAAATCGAAATATCTCTGTTGTTATAGTTACATTAAAAATCCAACTTTAAAAAGATAGACGCTTCTGTCCAAGCCTTTTTTTCTGGTTAATGTAAATTACCTTTATAGTAAGAGATTTATATATATATATATATATATATATATATATATATATATATATATATATATATATATATATATATATATATATATATTTTAGAATTGGACATAGTCCGACAATTTATTTAAAGACATTTATATTATGTTTAACGTTCTTTTTATAGATACAAGTATTTAAGCAAATGTTTAACGTTCTTTTTGCTTAAATACTTGTATCTATAAAAAGAACGTTAAACATAATATAAATGTCTTATATATATATATATATATATATATATATATATATATATATATATATATATATATATATATATATATATATATGGTATTACTCTTTCGGAAAAAAACTTGGATAGCTTAACTTACAGTAGAACAAATTGGTACCCGAGGAAAAATTGGAAATAAAAAAGAAAGAACCAAGAATATTAAAACAAGGGGAAACAATCGTCAATTGTTTAGCTCCAAGTCGAAAGAAAAAAACCCTCCAAAACGAGTAAAAATACAACGACGTAAATTACTCAATACGCTAAGTAGGCCGGCTTTACAACTGAAAAGTTGCAAATAAAAAAAAAATGACTGTTACTTTTGTGAAAGTATTTATTTATATTTTTTATATATATATATATATTTGATATTTCAGATCGGCCCCGATCTTTCATCAGAAATAACTGTTTTTAGAAGTTTGTTTACAAGTAGCGTCCGTCGCGAGACGCGGACGTCACGTGATATGGAATGCAACCGGGTTCGAATATTTTTAACGTAAATCTAACTGTAATAATATTTTAGATGTTGTTTAAAAATTTTTTTTAACTATATCTAAGAAAATTTTTTTGTTTAATTATTGAAATATTAGGTTGGTGCAAAAATAACTTCATGTGAGAAAACGACATTATTTTTGCACCAACCTAATATTTATAAAGATTTAAAATACCCAAGTCTTTATTTAACCCTAGTTTATATGTATTTAATTTTAAAATCCAGTATTTTTCTTTTTTTTTTGCGTGTGTATGTGGAACTTAAATCAGAATCTATCAATAGACTTTTTCAGTTTTCTAATGAGTGTCCTGATTGATTAAAATGTTCAGCTATGGGGGAATAAGGATTGTTTTGACGTATGGTTAGTTCATATATATATATATATATATATATATATATATATATATATATTTATATATATATATATATATATATATATATATATATATATATAACAACTGAAAAGTTGCAAATTAAAAAAAAATTGAATGTTTTTTTTGTGAAAGTATTTATTTATATTTTATATATATATATATATATTTGATATTTCAGATCGGCCCCCGTTCTTTCATCAAAAATGACTGTTTTAAGAAGTTTGTTTACATTAAGTAGCGTCCGTCGCGAGACGCGGACGTCACGTGATATGGAATGCAACTGTGTTTGAAATTGTTTTTTCTATATTATATAAATATTAAGAAAGTATACGTGGCTTCTCATTATGCTATATATATATATATATATATATATATATATATATATATAGCATAATGATATAAACATTTCAGATTGAGTGTATCTGTAAAAGGACAATGTGAAGAAAGACAAAAGGAAAAACTCATCTTAGCCGACGCGTTTCGTCGTCTGTGTGATTTTATCAAGGCATTTTTATATTGCATCCATGAATATCGGAGTTCTATCTCTCCATCTCGGCTTCAGCCATATCTCCCCAACCACCGCGGCATAGCTTCCCTTTGGCGCTTTTATAAACATTTTCACGATGCGATTTCCCAGTTGGTACCCCACTTCACAAATTTAAGCGCAGTACTAGATTGTCTACTTGGTTTAAATTTCATCATTGAAATTGATAGTTGTAACCGTAAGTTCTATGCTAACAGTTTCTTCTCTCGCACCTGTCGCCCGTAGATCCTCGTTCGGGTTTCCTGATTACTTATCAAATACGACCTTAAAAAATTGAAATGCAATATCAATCGTTATCATATCTCCCTTTGTATCCTGTTCATTTTTTTTGTTTACTATATTTCTTTCACTCTCAGTAACACTTCACATCATAGTGGCTTTATTGCCTTGCTTGGAGCGAGATGATTATAAAAAAAAAATTGAGGGAAGATTGCAATAACTATTGTTTGAGAATAACAATTTTTCTCAACATACAAGTTCTACTGTTTAATCCATAGTTGGAGGAGAAGATGGATCCATAACATTTCCAAGGGTATTTGCGCGTACCGATGTTGAGAAGAAAGAAGAAGATTCAGGTTAATTAAACACTGGACGGCAAGAAAGAAACGTGGCAGAGAATAATGAAGAAGACATTAAAGTAGAGAAAAATACAGGCAAGAAGAAGGAGATGATGATGATGAAGTGGAAGAAGAAGAAGAGTGTAGAATAGATGAATATCGGAAACGAGGCGGACGAAGAGTAAATAGGTAGGAATGAAGAGGCAAAGGAACAGGCGAAGAAGTAGCAGAAAAAGAAAAAAAGAAGAGTGGGAAAGAGTGCTGTAGAAGAAGATGATGATGAGGATGATGATAATGCTGATGATGAAGATGATGATAATGATGATGAGGATGATGATGATGAAGATGATGATAATGATGATGATGAGGAGGAGGATGAAGTAGAAAAAAGATAATGATGATAATAATGATGATAATGATGATGATGATGATGATGATGATAATGATGATGAAGAAGATGATGATAATGATGATGATGAGGAGGATGATTATGATGATGATGATGATGATAATGACGATGATAATGAAGAAGATGATGATGAGGATGATGATAATGATGATGATGATAATGATGATGATGCTGATGAAGAAGATGATGATAATGATGATGATGATGAGGAGGATGAAGTAGAAAAAAAGATGATGATAATAATGATGGTAATGATAATGAAGAAGAAGAAGATGATGATGATGATGATGATGGAGAGGTAAAATAAGAGGTTGATGGTAATGAAGAAGATAATGATGATGAAGAAGATAATAATAATAATGATGATGAGGATGAAGATTAAGAAGTTGATGATGGTAATGATGATGATGATGATGATGATGAAGAAGTAGAACAATCCGATGATGATGATAATGATGATGAACATGATGATGATGATGATGATGATGATGATGGTGAAGTAGAATACAAAGATGATGATGATGAAGTAGAACAATAAAATGACGAAGATGATGATGATGATTATGAATATGATGATGACAAAGAAGAAGATAATAATGATAATGATGAAGAAGAAGTAGAACAAAAAGATGATAATGATGATGATGATGGTGAAGAAGAAAATTATAATAATGATAATAATGATGATGATGATGATGAAGACGAAGTGGAATAAGATAATTATGATAATGACGATGATAATGATGATGATGATGATGATGATGATGAAGTAAAATAAGAGGTTGATGGTAATGATGACGATAATGTTGATGAAGAAGATAATGATGAATAAGTAGAATAATGAGATATTGATTATGTTGATGATAATGATGATGATTATGATGATGATGATGATGATGAAGAAGAAAAAGAAGAAGAAGAAGAAGAAAAAGAAGAAGAAGGAAAGACGCGACTGATGAAGAGACGATATGAACGAATGAAAAAAAAGTCAAAGTAACAGGCGTGAAGAGAAAAAGAAAAAGGGGAAACGATTAAGAAGTTTTTGTAGATGATAATGATAACAAAGAAGAAGAGGAAGAAGATGATGATGACGAAGAAGAGGAGGAGGAGGATAATGATGATGAAGAAGAAGGAAAAACTGTGGAATAGGCGAATATGAAAGAACAGAGGAGAAAAGAAAAAGAGGGAAATTTGTAAAGAAAGAATTAGAAAAGAGAGAGAGAGAGAGAGTAGGGAGAAAGGACGTGTAAAGAAAAGTGAGAGGGAAGGTGTGAAAGAAAAAAAAGGAGGGGTGAATGAAGAAGAACAAGACGAAGAAGAAGAGAAAGAAGAAGAAACAGAAGAAAAAGAAGAAGAAAAAGAAGAAGAGAAAGAAGAACAAGAAGACAAAGAAGAAGAAAAAGAAGAGGAAGAAGAAAAGAAAGAAGAAGAAGAAGAAGGAGAAAAAGAAGACGAAAAGAAAGAAAAGAGAGGCAAAGATCTAGGAAAGAAATTGGGATGTGAGTAAAAACATCACTAAAAAGTCTTTGACAAAAGAAAAAATCTAAGAGACAATATCGCTTTCTTGTGGTCAAAGATAAAAAGGCGGGTTCTTCAGAACGGACTTGCGAAACCGTTTATATTAAAATCGTCATCTGTTTTGTTTTCCTTCCGTCTTAGATCGGTGCATGTTCAACACCCAAAAAAGATTTGAATAAAAAAATATATGTCAATATATATATATACATACGTATATATATATATATATATATATGTATATATGTATATATATATATATATATATATATGTGTGTGTGTGTGTGTATCTCTTTTTGTAAACACCCACACACACATATACATATATGTATTTCTCTCTCTCTCTCTCTCTCTCTCTCTCTCTCTCTCTCTCTCTATATATATATATATATATATATATATATATATATATATATGTGTGTGTATTTATATATGTATGTAAACAAGTATATGTCCATAACTATATATCCATCTGTATATGTATATACATACGTACGCACATACATACACGCCCACCCACACAAACACGTATATATATATATATATATATATATATATATATATATATATATATATATATATACATATATATATATATAAAAACATATGGCATTTACAAATAACGAATTTTTATGTTATTTTGGTTTGAAACATCTCTTTAAAGTCTTTCATCAGAAAATCGGTTGGCACTAAACAAGAAACTGCAAAATCCCATCGAGGAATCAAATAGTGAAAAAAAAAAAAAAAAAACCATTGAAGGTTTGGATTCTCTTGAAGTTAACGTCAGCTAGACAAAGTTTCCTGTAGAAGATGTGATGCAAGTCTAAATTCTTTTCGCTTGCTGAAAAAAAATAAAAATAAAAAATAATAAAAGAAAAAAGTAAATAAAAAATAATAAATAAAAATTAGACAAAGAAATAAGACGAAAACAGAACTTCCTTGGTACGTGATTACCGAAGTATATTTAGGAAATTTAACTTAGTCTGGCACAAGGACGGGCACCCGGAGAAAAATCAAATTCTCACAAACGTGGATACGAACCCTTTACCCCTTAGATTTAAACTGCGTGTCGTCCAGTATAAAGGCGATAATCCTCTTTCTATTGTAATAGTCCGATGACGATAAACTAAATACGGCAGCAATGCCTCTAATCTCACTTGTTCACTCGCATTTTCTCGCACATAAACTACTCCTCGGTATGACGATAAACTAAATACGGCAGCAATGCCTTTAATCTCACTTGTTCACTCGCATTTTCTCGCACATAACCTACTCCTCGGTATGACGATAAACTAAATACGGCAGCAATGCCTCTAATCTCACTTGTTCACTCGCATTTTCTCGCACATAACCTACTCCTCGGTATGACATTTAAGACTTTAAATATGCATCTTTAATTTCCTTTATAAAAATCGGCAAAAACATTTTTAGGCACCTGATATATATAATCGTTATTAATAAATACGTATAATTATTTTTATATATACATATATATGTTTTTATTAATAGTATATATACAGGGTGTCCATAAAGTTCGTGTGAACTTTAAAAAATTTATAACTTTATTTGTATTTGCGATAGAAATAATTTGTAAAAAGGATTAGAACGAAGTAAATCTATATTTTTTAAGGTTTTCTTGAAATTTTATTTAAGTTTCCACATGTCCTCCATCATTAGTATTACAAAGGGTAATACGATTTTGCAGTTCACGGAAAACATTTGCCAACTGATTTACAGTAATGCCTGAAACCATTAGCTATACTTAAAACTGGGTACATTAAACTTTATAACATTTTTTACAGATTATTTCTATCGCAAATACAAATAAAGTTATAAATTTTTTAAAGTGCACACGAACTTTATGGACACACTGTATCTGATATAATTAGCCAGTCCTAGAAAAGCTTGTAACGGAATCACGTTTGTTGGTGCAGGTATATTTTTAATTGCAATTGCCCTCGACGGATCCGGCTGACGACTATTTTTTTTTATCAATAATTTGATCAAGGTATTTAACTGTCGGCAAAAACAATTCTCATTTTTCTTCACTAGGTTTGAATCCGTACTCTCTTAGTTTTTCCAAAATTGTTTTCACATGCCCAACATGTTCTTTAGATACATTTTGCATTAAAATGTCGTCCACATACGCCACTGCGAAATAGCACTCCGCGATCATGGCATCCGTAGCTTGTTGGAAAATAGCTGGTGCCGCCTTTAAATCAAAAGGAAGTCTGTTAAACTTATATAATCCTCTGTGTGTATTTATGGTTGTTAATTCTGAACATTGGTTTTCAATCTGTATTTGTAAATCTGCTTCAGAAACATCCAGCTTTGAAAATGTTTCTACGACGTTTAAGTTAAAAAAAATTCCCTCTGGACTTGGTAATGGGTTAATCTTGTCGAGAAATACGAATTCTGATATGGCGTTTTTGACAGCGTCTGGCGTAAGAGACGTTGATTTTTTTGTTGTTTTCTTCAGAATTATATCCCAAAACTCCTGTTGTTGTTTTTGTAGTTCTAGCAACTATTGATTTTGTTGTTATTGCTCTTTCTGTTGTTGTTGTTGAATTTCAACTGTTTAATCTTGTCGAGAAATCCGTGCAAACACGAGGTTTATTTTATTTTATTTTTTTCTTTACATACACGGTTGGTGCAGACCATTTCGAACGGTTACTTTTTTCTGTTACATGAATTTTTTCGAGTTTGTCCAATTCTTCGTTGACTTATTCCAATGTTGCGAATTGTATTCTCCGTTTCAGGTTAAATACTGACATCGAATCTTTTTTTTACTTGAAAATCCGCCCTGAATTTTGAATACTGACCCAGTGCATGTGACAGAACATCTGGGAAACATATTTTAATTCTTCCTTAAGATTTTTGCTCTGAATTTTTAAACTGATCGCTTGTCCAACTACGTTTTTTAACTAAAAATTTATCGGCCAATCCCAAAGTTCCAAGAATTCCATCCAGTCAGTCCCGAATAAATTGGTAGAATTTTTTAATACATAAGCTTTAGTTTTTACATGCTTATTACGGAATGAGACATTACAAGTCAATTCTCAAAAAAAAAAAAAAATATAAGAAATTCTCACCAGAAACTGAAATCGTGACTTTGGAAGTCCTTTTTAATGAAGGCTTTCCAATGTCCTTCCATGTGGTTTCAGTGATATTTGAAATATCAATACCCATGTACAGTAACATATTCGCGCCCACAATATTTATTTTCGCATACACAAATTTCCTTTTGCTTTCTGTGACCATTTTGTCCGTCGCAATGCTGTGTACGATTATCTTCCTGTGAGAATGTTTTCTTGGATTGGTTATGCAGTGTGATCTCGTTTGACATTCTTCATTTTTAAATGGACACTCTTTTCCAAGATGTGATTTGCCACATCTGAAACAAGGATTTATTCTTCTTTTTTGTACGTTTGTTCTTTGCTTGGTACCAATGCACATTCTCTTTTCCAAACTTCTTCAGCACCATGTTTCAGAATTAGAACAGTCTGGCAATCGTCCACTATTTCTTGCGGTGTAAATATTTACTGTTTTGTGCAATTTTCGTTAAGAGTTTTGCTCGTATTCCTGCGTCTTTTTTGGCTCTTAAGCCTTGAATCAAAATTAACCTTTGAACATATCTGGAGTCATTTCTTTTATTCTAAACTTTTCACATTCTTTGTTGGCGATATCAGCATACGTGACAATATCTTCGGCAACTTTTTTGGTTAGATTCATGCACCTCCAACCAGCATTAAACAGAAAGCTATTGTCAATAGAAATTGCCGTCAGAAATGTACCGTGTCTTCAAACCCGGTTTCACTTGTGTTTTTTTTAGATAATATGTAGTTGCTGTATTTTTCATATTCTATCGGACCTATTTTCCTCGGCAGCAACCTCGTTTTTCTCTCACCTTTCCAGCCGCTGCATTCCTGAATAATTATTTGTTCATATCTACAAAAATACGCAGAAAATGTCAGTCTTTCATCAGGATTGCATACGGACTCAGATATGGCGTTTTTGACAGCGTCTGGGGTAAGAGACGTTGATTTTTCTTTCTTCAGAATGATATCCCAAAACTATCTTTGTCTGTTCCTATCTATCTATCTATCTATCTATCTATCTATCTATCTATCTATCTATGTCTTATATATATATGTGTGTATTTCTTTCTTTCTATCTATCTATCTATCTATCTATCTATCTATCTATCTATCTATCTATCTATGTCTTGTATATATCTGTGTGTATTTCTATCTATCTATCTATCTATCTATCTATCTATCTATCTATCTATCTATCTATCTATCTATCTATCTATCTAAATTATACTCAATGGACTGGTCTTCTTGGTAGCAACTAATTAAATAAAAATAGATTCTGCTGAAAGATTTGCCAATTCAGCATTGACCTGAAGATCGCTACAGAGCTCATCTTCTAAAATGCTTCCCCGAAACAAAAATGTGGGGTCTGCTTCGAATAATTTGTGGAATAATGACATCTCACTTGATCTCAGAACTTTAGACATAAAGTTTTTTTTTTCTCCTTCTTCCCTTACCGTCTTTCTCATCAGTACATAATCTTTCATGCAATACTTGAAAGGTAACTAAATTTGTGTCCGCGATTTTTTTTGCATCGAGTGTCTATACGCCAAGAATGTGTACTTTAGTCAACTGCCAAAAGACATTTGGTCCTGTCTTACGAAAATAGAAACAAGGTCACAAATATCTGGAGATGGTTCATTTTGGTTTGTTGGCTTTAATAGGAAGAGACAGTTCCTGGCATTATCGAGGGATTAGGTTTTATTTGTTGTGTTTTTTCCAATGCAGACGTTGACCCTTCACTACTAATGGGAAAAAAGGCCACAACGTATCGTTACGTGCACACGGGATTATTAATTGAAGACAATTATTCGAGATGTCGTAAAATGTAGCAGAACCTGGAATATTGCAGTTCAGAGAGAGAGAGAGAGAGAGAGAGAGAGAGAGAGAGAGAGAGAGAGAGGGAGGTGGGGAAAGAAAGATAGAGCGAGAGAGAAAGATAGAGAGATTATACGAAAAGAGAAATAGAGGGAGCGAAACGAGGAGAAAGAGAGTGTGACGAAGGGAGAGAGAGAAACGAAGAGAAATAACAAGAGACTCGAAGAGAGAGATAGTCGAAGAGAAAGAGAGCGAGTGAGAGATAGAAGAGAAAAAGAGAGAGAGAGCCGAAGAGAAAGAGAGAGAAGAAGAAGAGTAAGAGGGATGAAGACAGGAAGAGAGAAACGAAGACAGAAAGTGAGAGAGACGAAGCGAAAGAGATGAAAACAGAAAGAGAGAGAAACAAAGAGAGAGTGACAAGGATAAAGAGAGAGAGAGAGAGACGAAGAGAGAGAGAGAGAAGCGAAAAGAAAAAGCGAGATCGAGAGAGAAAGATAGAGAGAGACAAAGAGAGGAACAGAGGGAGCAAGATGAAGATAAAGAGAGTGAGACAAAGTGAGAGAGAGATAGACGAAGAGAAAGAGACGAAGAGAAAGATATAGACGAAGAGAGAGGGGAGAGAGAGTGGAGTGGTGTATGAAGACCGGAAGAGGGAAAGAGATAGACGAAGTGAAAGAGACGAAGACAGAAAGAGAGAGTAACGAAGAGTGAGAGAGCGAGAGAGAGAGAGAGAGAAAGAGAGAGCTTTTTCATATCTATCTATCTATCTATCTATCTATCTATCTATCTATCTATCTATCTATTACAGTCTGTTCACATCTATCTATCTATCTATCTATCTCAGACTTTCATTATCTATCTATCTATCTATCTATCTAATCTCAGTTTTTACATTTATAAATATTGTCTTTTTCTACGGGTTAATTTTTCATATTTAATAATAATAATAATAATAATAATAATAATAATAATAATAATAATAATATGTGTGTGTGCGTGTGTATAGGGTTTGATGAATAAATTGTCGTCTAAATGACGCAAAAATGAAAATAACACGGACATCTCATTTTCACAGATATATATTACCAAAATTAGACAAAAATATCTTGAAATACTAAAGAGTAAATTTATTCAATAAAATCGCCATTGGCTTCAACCACGGCCTCCATACGATTTAGGAATCTCCTGTTGGTCTCTCGCTCGACTGCGACCCACGCATAATAATCAAGCGAGTTGCGGTCTGGGGAGTTAGGTGACCCGATGTAAAGTGATGTGCTTTGCTGAACGTGATATGACTGGGTTCTCCTACTTGTGTGACATGGTGCAGAGTCAGGTTGCTAGACGTAGGGCCTTCCGTCAGCCACCCTCTTGACATAGAGCAGCACTAAGGCACTTGAAGTACGCCTCAGTGTTGAGTCTGAGGTCCTCACCAACAAATTTCGTGAGTTCTTTTCCCACGAGAACGATCAGAGTGGGTTTTCTGAGCTCTCGTAACTTTGTAATCACCATTGAACTCATCCAACTCATTACAACTCCTCTGCACTGTCTGGTGTTCGTATTGGACCTTCCTGCAGGAATGCTGAGCAATACAACCGTGCACAGTCCGTTTCCAAATGTCTGACGGAGTGAAGTGCGTCATGGTGCTCTTTTTCACACAGGCGCTGCCCAACGGACCCTACTATTCTGTGCAGTCGACAAAACCAAAAGCAAACAACGAGCAGCGAAATTCCGAAACCTTAAGTACACTCCCTCGGACATTTTGACCAATACGGGTCTTCCATCGAAGAACACCTTATAAATAGCCATAATTGTGCTGTCAGTTTTAGTGGTGACGCTTTTACCATCCTTAGCAGGTCCCACTCAAATTACCACCCGAAAGTGTTGGAGGCCATCTATATTCTATCTTTAAAGCCTTCTCTATGTAAACAGAAGGACTTCGTATTAGGCCTCCAACTAATTACCATTTCAATATTTTTTTTCGTTTTTTTCCAACCGATAAACTTTGTCCATTGTTCCTTTTCTTATATAATTTACTTTATTAACCTCGATTTGGCTCTGTTGAGCGAGGTTCGAAACCAGTTAGCTAGCCCGTTTTTCATTTTTATTATCATGAATGGTAATAATAAAACTAATTTTTGTCTGTTTTTGGCAGTGATATATATATATATATATATATATATATATATATATATATATATATATATATATATATATATATATGTATAGCATAATGAGAAGCCACGTATACTTTCTTAATATGTATATATAGAAAAACCAACTGAAAAGTTGCTAATTAAAAATACATATAAACTAGGGTTAAATAAAGACTTGGGTATTTTAAGTCTTTGTAAATATTTCAATAGTTAAACAATAAATGTTTTTTAGATATAGTTACAAATTTTTTTAAACAACATCTAAAATATTATTACAGTTAGATTTACGTTAAAAATATTCGATCACAGTTGCATTCCATATCACGCGTCCGCGTCTCGCGACGGACGCTACTTGTAAACAAACTTCTGAAAACAGTTATTTCTGATGAAAGATCGGGGTCGATCTGAAATATCAAATATATATGTATATATATATATATATATATATATATATATATATATATATATATATATATATATATATATAAATATAAATAAATACTTTCACAAAAAAAACATTCAATTTTTTTTAATTTGCAACTTTTCAGTTGTTTTTCTCTCTCTCTCACACACTCTCTCTCTCTCTCTCTCTCTCTCTCTCTATATATATATATATATATATTTCTTCGTGCATTGTAAAACACTGATTTTCTCGTTTTCAACCAATACTTGTTCCGAACGGCGAGGAAAAAAATGTGAATTTATTATTAATAGAATAAATTTTAGTTATTTTGCATCGAGCACTTTTAGTAACACCCCCCCAGCATATATTTTAAAATATTTTATATTTTATTAATGTTATATTTTTATTATAAGACATTATAAAAAAAAACATTTTGAAATGTTTTTATTATAATCTATTCTAATGAAAACATAATAATAATATATTGCTCTACTTAGAATTGAGCATGCGTTATGAAAGTAAATACTACGTACAGTGGAATTTTAATCAATCCGTTTTTT
>OZ038519.1:42948645-42956145 GCA_964036315.1 Acanthosepion esculentum | reverse complement strand
TTTGTACGAAGATCAGCGGGGTCTTACTATAAGCATTCATCAAACAAAATTAATCGTCTGCGACCGATTGACTGATTCTGAGTAAAGACTGAAAACATTTCCAAAAGAGTAAATGATTTGTCGGTGCATCGATCTAAACCTGCTCAAATCGAACGGCAGTACGTCAACTAATAATGTCTCTAGTGTTTATTTTTTATTACATGTTCAGTTCTTGCTGGACGCACAATCTGCATGGACCTGTTGTGGACCCGATAGCGGTGCAATCTGGCTTACGAAAATAAGGCCCTGTGCCAGACACTACACACTACTACCGAATCCACAAACAAAGTAAAAAAAAAAAGAAAAATATAAAGACGTGCTCTTTCCACCGTACAAACGTACAAAGGGAAAAGAAGTAGACAGGCAAAACAACGAAAGATTAAGAACAAACATAAATTTTATTAGAGTTTAACGAGTAGTTTGTCTTCAATGAAGACCTTCAGTAAATGTACTGGAAAATGTAGTTGAAAAAGAGGCCAAGTAGATTGTCTTCAGTAAGGTTACTGGAAATGTTGTAGAGAATGAAATTTAATTGTCTTGAGTGAAGGCCTTCAGTAAGATACTGGAAATATGGTAGTTGATAAAAAGGTAGATAAAGTTCCGCGCCAAAATTTAAATCCAAGATGGCTATGGCGGGAAAAGGTTCTTCAGGAAGAAAGTCAGAAAGTCAGTTGTAATGCATAAGAAACATACGGCAAGGAAAACATACTCACTGCGAGAGTTTATAATTGTGAGTGTATGTAATTCTTTTTTAGGTAACAGGTTCAGAAAATACAGAGTTCGAAGAATGTGAAAAATGCTTTGTTCTTCATGTTGAAGGATTCGAAATTTCCTGGAAGTTGGCGGCTTGAAAAGGATGTTAGCCTCGGGACGAAAAATCTGTCATCGCATAGTGACGACCGTGTCGTATGTGTTAAGGTAAAGCGACGAGCCATGAGGTCTAGGCAAGGTTTTGCCGATAAAAATATCTCTGTCAGTATATATGGGTTCACCGGCGAGAGATAAGATGAGCCAGCCCGGCCGGGTCGAACGACCCTGGGCGACTGATTTGAAAAAGCTAATTTGCCGTGACGTCAGCGCAAAAGCGCGCGAAAAAATGAATTCTTCCTCATCTTCGGCTAAGAACTACGGTTTACTACTATGAACGGCCGAACGTGAGAGGAAGGGGTGAAAACTCGCGCGTGCGTAACAAATTGAAGGTGGGGATAGCGATATATCCCACAAACCTTGCGTCATCTAAATCAAAATTCACTAAGTATAAGTAAATCTTCCTTATATGTAGAACTATCGATCCGAGTTCAAAATGTCCTCAGATGGGTCCATCATTTCCCCTATCTATGGGTTAAATAGCAGATTAGACTCGGCTACATAAATTTCGATGGCAAGCAGTATAGAAGATATGCAAACGCGAATTCGAAATCGCAATGAACGCGTGTTAATCTCAAGGAGACCCCTTTTCCTGATAGGGTTTAAGATCATCTCAGACTACTGCTAAAGATTTTGGGAAAATGGACAGTTTCCTGTGGCGCTTCTATGTTCTAATTTTACAAAGACCAGATCAGGCCGAAAATGGAGTACCCCTGCCATATATGGACAAAATCTACTCACGTTTTCAGGTTCTAGTCTTGATCGAGTCCAAATGAGTATACGCGGCCTTGTGGGTGATGAATTATTTTCCACCTCACAGCCCCTTTCCCACAGACGAATCTTGGCTAGGCTCTTGCTGCTCTATCGCTATTTCCATGGAAAGTGTTCAGACAAGCTATATTCCTTTAGTTCTTCATTCTAGTGTTCCTCCAACTCCAACCCTTCCAGCTGAGACTCGCCACTCCGCTTACATTGAGACGAACCGCCTTCATTACCTTTGTATTCCATTAGTAAGGTACAAGTTACACTTGGATAGCTTATTCCCCAAAAACTGGAGGATGATTTCCCGACAACGATAACCATGACCCCTTCAAATCTGGAGTCAATTATTATTTTCATATATATTCCCTTAAACTGTTCTCTTACTCTTGCCGCTTACACAACCCCCTTCAATAACCCTCTACCTTAAGTAGCTCTTGGGCCCTTTATAGGATGAATATTATTAAAAAGACAAAACAAATAACTGAGATAAAAAAAGCAAAATAAAATAGGCACAAAGTTTGTGCCTCATTTTGAAGCAAAAATGATCAGCTTCCTTTGAGCTAAGCTGATATACGTGGACATACGAGGTCGCGCGTTTGTTTCTTTTTAGATTTCAAAAGCTCAAAAGTCTGTGAAACTGAAGTAATTCCGAAAACATTTTAAAAAAAAAATACAAAACGTGTCGGTAACTGGAAAAAAAAATCATAAATTCTTTCGCCTCAAAGGACTTACTCGGTACTGCAGCGACATCTACTCACAACCGCCGCAGAAAACATGCATCAAACTCAGAAACCACTACATGACGGTTTTCCTACTGAACGTACGTGCAAGAACAAACCTGCTCTCGCTTAGATGCATATACTATCCTTTTTACACACATGCATGTTTACAGAACGCTTTTCACTAATATAAAGACTTAAATAGTATTTCTCCAAAACCTCATACAGCTTTATATTAATAATATTGTTAAATACTTATTGATTTCCATGGAAAAAATAGAGTTTACCCACCTTGATTTCTAACGTCTAATTTTGCTTATTAGTTTGGTTGCATCATCGTCTCTCTAAATTAGAATTTATTCTTCTTGTTTCCAACCTTCTATTCAATCTTAAATGATAATCTGGGTCTAAATTCAAATTCAAAATTAAACCAAAATTTATTTGAATATCTTAAAAATAATATTCCACCCCAACAATAAAGTATCCGGCGAGAACAAGAAACTTTGCAAAACAGATGTTAACCCAAAATAAAAATAAAAACAAATATACCGGCACTTGATAATTGCTTCGGCCTGAAGTTGTGCAATCAATGTAATGTATTTTGTATATTCCTTAATACCCCCCATATATATATATATATATATATATATATATATATATATATATATATATATATATATATATATATATATATGATTCCGAATTAACTCACTTTCATTTTACCAAAGTTACCTCTTGATTTTTTTTCCCGTTTTCGTTAACTTCCGTGAATTCCCGTCGAATGAAATGACCATTAGGATGTAGGTCAGCACATCGGTTTGCCCCTCCCTCCCCCTATACAAGGCTCTCCTACATCCGTAATATAATTCCAGTAACGGCGCCTTCTTCTTTTTCCTTTACCTCCCAATAAGTCCCCTATAACACACTCTGTTTCCTTCTTTTGCCAAATAAACAGTACCCCTCTACAAACTGATACCATAAACAGTTTGAAAAATCCAGCGAATTTTAAAATTAAAATTCGTAGGTGAAAATGGTCATTAACTAAAGGTATCTTAATTACAATTGTAAAGAAAATTTGCTCTGTTTAATAAAAATAAACATTGAGTGCTCTTTTTTGAGTCAGTTTGAACATATTTCAAATTCTATGTTGTAGTAATAGAACTTGCGTGGATTATACCAGCGGATTACTACCTATATATGTAGAAGTCAAGTGACTTACCTGCTAACATGGCTGCCTTCTTGTATCCTCTTGGAAAAGCAGGCCAGCTAATTTCACCTCATTTATAGGAGAGTACCTAATACACTAGTTAGGTTGGTCCATTTTGCTAGAATGGACCTGCCAAACACATTTGCATGAGTGATCTCTATTCATATATCCATATATCTCTCCATTAAAAGACTCAAGTCAGCTTACGTTGGTGGCTGCACCTGTCTACTTGCGTCAGACCACTTGGAAGCTAACCAATATTCTACAATATATATATATATATATATATATATATATATATATATATATATATATATATATATATATATATTGAAATTATAAAACGTTATACTCTTAGTAATATATATATACGAAGGATTGACGCTAGAGCTGTGAAATCTTGCATGCATTAATTCCAATTCTTGTTATAAATAACTGCATTGTGTCTTACCTAGTAAAATGACATCTGACTGTGCAAAGAAGACTTCAATAGAAACTTGTCGGTTATATATTAAAAAATATATTGATAACTTAATGGAAATAATGGATTAGAAAAAATGTTAAATGTGTTCCGGTCTAATATTAACAATAGTTCTATAGTAAAGCTAGAAAAAAGTAAGAATATTGATAAAGATAATATCAGTACTAGTATATGTGGTCGCTCCTTCCACCTAAACTCTATTAATCAGGGTCAACGTGTTTGAGCAGAAATTTTGTTCTAGGTAGGCAGGTGCTGATCAACTCACTTCTTTTGTTCAAGAGATTAGGATATTTTATATTTTTCAGGATTATTAATTTTTTAGAAAGACGTAAGTTATATGTGTTGCTTTTCCTGCTGAAGGGTTTATCTTTCGCTACTAATTCCCAGGTGATAATTCGTTTTGTAGCTTTCATAAACATTTAGAGAGGGCAGTGCTGTTACTATATTTCATATTTCCTAATGTGATTTGGTGGTGGTAGTCTTTCTAAACTGGAATTTTTATGTGCATTTTTAAATACATAAGTACATATTTCGTTGTATCAGTTAATAGTTACATTCGAAAGCGGGGTTATGTTTGGGGATGGGTAGGGATGTATTTTTCAACAAATTCTGAGATCCGCTAAATGCATGTCGTCTGGGTTTTTTTTATATAAAAAAATATTTTTAACGGCAAAAATTCTTACGGTATTTTTTCTATTTGTATACTTAAAGATTTGGGGGGCTGTTTAGGCTAGAATATGTTTTAACTACAATTCTAAAATATGCTCTGTAAATTTACATTGATCACTATTGTGTAAAAATAAAAATATCTATAAGAACACCGGATTATATATGTTACTGTTCTTTCTTTTTATTTATATATATACACACATATATATATATATATATATATATATATATATATTATATCTATCTATCTATCTATCTATCTATCTATCTATCTATCTATATGTCGGTGGCCAGTAAAGGATAACATTTGTTTTAAGATTACATACTAATACAATTAAATTGAGGCATTCTGAAAATTGTTTCGGCAATAAGTTGCTTATGGTCCTCTGTGCAAACTGTGTCGACAAGTTCTTGTAGCATTAAGAATTGGGTCAGTGGCATCAAATTTGTTACGAATACGGTAAATGGTTTGTCCCTTTGGGACTTGAGAACCAAATGTTTCGACCAATTTTGTACTGAAGGTTCCAGCATTTTGAGACTTTCAATAGACTTTTGGCACCAAGTTTCTTACACCAGTATTTAAATTGTTTGCCATTATGTTTTCTCTGGACTACCTGGCAAAAATAGATTACATTTGAATAAATTTAGTTATAAAATTTAATATAACACATTCAACATAGATATGATATAACCCTAACACAAACTCAATTCAATCTAGTCTTCACCTACTTCTGGTTCACCCTATATATATATATATATATATATATATATATATATATATATATATACATATATATACATATATATATATATATATATACATATATATATATATATATATATATATATATATATATATATATGTGTATATATGTGTGTGTGTGTGTATGTGTGTATATATATATATGTATATATATATACATATTTCCTCAAAGATGAAGAGACTTGATACAACAGAAATATGGTTCTATAAAAGGATGCTGAGGACACCATGGCAGGAATATGTGATCAAGGACGAAGTTTAAAGAAAACAGAAACAAAAAGAACACTTATGCCTAACATCAGTAAGAGAGAGTTGAAATTTCTAGGGCGCGTAATGAGGAAAGAGGGCTTGGAAAATCTGATACTCACAGGACAGATTGAAGGCCAGTGGGACAGAGGAAAAAAGGCATAAAATACACAGCGAGTTTGAGTACATGGATGGTGGAATAAGATTTAGGAGAAATAACAAAAATACAAAATTTATTAAGAGCTACAAACGACAGGAAATTGTGGAGAGCCATGATCGCCCACATCCAGAAGGGACACGGTATGTAGAAGAAGAGGAACCAGATTTCTTTCTCTTTCTTTTTTCTTCTTTCTTTCCTTTGATCTCTTTCTTTCTTTTTTTCTTTCTTTCCTTTGATCTCTTTCTTTCTTTTTCCTCCTTCTTATTTTTGATCTCTTTCTTTCTTTTTTCTTCTTTCTTTCCTTTGATCTCTTTCTTTCTTTTTTCTTCTTTCTTTCCTTTGTTCTCTTTCTTTCTTTTTTTCTTTCTTTCCTTTGTTCTCTTTCTCTGTTTTTTCTTTCTTTCCTTTGATCTCTTTCTTTCTTTTTCCTCCTTATTTTTGATCTCTTTCTTTCTTTTTTCTTCTTTCTTTCCTTTGATCTCTTTCTTTCTTTTTTCTTCTTTCTTTCCTTTGTTCTCTTTCTTTCTTTCTTTTTTTCTTTTTCTTTCCTTTGTTCACTTTCTCTGTTTTTTCTTTCTTTCCTTTGATCTCTTTCTTTCTTTTTCCTCCTTCTTACTTTTGATCTCTTTCTTTTTTCTTCTTTCTTTCCTTTCATCTCTATCTTTCTTTTTTTCTTTCTTTCCGTTGATTACTTTCTTTCCTTTTGCTCTTACTTTCCTTTTATCACTTTTTTCTTTTTTCTTTCCTTTGTACTCTTTCTTTCTTTTTCCTCCTTCTTATTTTTGATCCCTTTCTTTCTTTTTTCTTCTTTCTTTCCTTTGTTCTCTTTCTTTCTTTTTCTTTCTTTCCTTTGATCACTTCCTTTCTTTTTTCTTTCTTTCTTTTGATCTCTTTCTTTCTTTTTTCTTATTTATTTCCTTTCATCTTTTTCTTTCATTTTCCTTCTTTTTTTCCCTTTGATATCTCTCTTTCTTTTTCTTCTTTCTTTCCTTTCATCTCTCTCTCTATTTTTTTCTTCTTTCTTTCCTTTCATCTCTTTCTTTTATCTTTTGTCTTTCCTTTGATCTCTTTGTTTTGTCTCTTTCTTTCCTTTTATCACTTTCTTTATTTTTTTTCTTTGATTTGATCTCTTTCTTTCTTTTTTCTTCTTTCTTTCCTTTGATCTCTCTCTTTATTTTTTCTACTGTCTTTCCCTTAATCTCTTTCTTTCTATTTTCTTCTCTCTTTCCTTTGATCTCTCTCTTTCTTTTTTCTTTTTTCTTTCCTTTGATCTTTTTCTTTCTTTTTGCTTCTTTCTTTTGATTTCCTTACCTTTTCTTTCGAGATCATTCTTAATTAATTCTTTATTTTTGACTGAATTTTTTCCTATTCCTTATACATTCTTTTTGCCTTTCTTTCTTTATTTATTTTTATTTTTTATTTTTTATTCCTATTTTTTATTTCTTTATGTGTATGTTTCTTTCTTTGACTTTGTTTTTCTCGCTTTGCTTTTTTCTTTCTTTTTTCTTCTTTCTTTCTTTTCATTCCTTTCGCAATCAATCTTAATGAATTCTTCATTTATGACTGAATTTCTTCCTTACTGAACTT
>OZ038519.1:42931145-42943645 GCA_964036315.1 Acanthosepion esculentum | reverse complement strand
AGACTAGTTGCCAACCAAGGCTATAAAACCCAGTCTGTCCGCAAGTGAATGTAATGGGTTCGACTGGAATTCGAACTCGGCTCTCCGATTCCTCAATACAAGCCGCTACTCCACCGTGCCTCCTTATAGAAATATAGTTTTAAGGTGTGCTATATTTATGGGATAAAATGCTCAATATCAGAGATAGAGCGTGTGTAAATATAAATATAAAAGGGAACATTGAATCAACACTCAGAGGCGACAGGCTGTTTCATGTTAGACGCAATCGTCTGGCCGCCTGACGATTGCGTCTTTCATGAAACAGTCTGTCACCTCTGAGTGTTGACTTCAGTGTTCACTTTTATATATATATATATATATATATATATATATATATATATATATATATATATATATATGGACATTGAAGTCAATACCTCTTTTCCAAAAGTTAAGGGTAGGCAGATGTAATACTTTGTTTTTAAATTCCATTAAACATCATTTAATCACCAGTTACTTACCATCGCCTGATGAAGTACAATCCTAGTATTGAAACATGAAAGATTTTGTGTAGCGATTTCGAAATGTTATTATTATAATCTCTGTGTTTCTCACTGTGTCTCTCTCAGTCTCTCTCTCTCTCTCTCTCTATATATATATATATATATATATATATATATATATATATGGTATAAAATGACAATTGCCAAAATCTTAGCTTTTTCCAATTGTCATTTTATACCAATCTGTCTTGTCCCCAGAATTGATCTGTGAATTTAACTATATATATATATATATATATATATATATATATATATATATATATATATATATATATATATATATATAGCATAATGAGAAGCCACGTATACTTTCTTGATATGTATATAATATGGATAAAACAACTGAAAAGTTGCAAATTAAAAGAAAAAAATTGGGTGCTTTTTTTGTGAAAGTATTTATTTATATGTTTTTATATATTTGATATTTCAGACCACCTCGGTCCTTCCTCAGAAATTAATTGAATAACTGTATTTGGGAGTTTGTTTACAAGTAGCGTCCGTCGTGGGACGCGGACGTCACGTGATGTGGAATGCAACTGTTTGAATTTTGTAACGTAAATCTAACGATAGTATTTTAGATGTTGTTTAAAAAGGTTTTTTTTAACTATATCTAAAGAAATTTTTTAACTATTGAAATATTTATACAGATTTAAAATACCCAAGTCTTTGTTTAACCCTAGTTTATATGTGTCTAATTTTAAAATACAGTATTTCTCTTTTTTTCTTCGTGTGTATGTTGTACTAAATAAAACCTGAGTCTATCAATATACATTTACAGTTGTCTAATGAGTGTTCTGATTGATTAAAGTGTTCAGCTATGGGGAGAATAAGGATTGTTTTGACGTATGGCTAGTTTGTGGTTGTTGAAACGAAATCTAAAATTAGTTCCAGATTTGCCAATATATCCACTATTAGGACATATTGTGCAGAATAGGTAGTAAATTATATTATGGCTATCACAGGTGAGGCGAGGTGGATGTATTTGGATTTTGGATTTTTTGATATATATATATATATATATATATATATATATATATATATATATATTTTACGTTGCTCTATGGGTCGATATATTTATACGTGCTTATATGTATGTGTATGTGCGATTATATATGGAGGGAGTTATTTATTTTTTCATGTAGTGTGTGGAAAACTATATGGTTAAAAATATATATATATATTTATATATATTTATTTGTTAAATTTTTTTTTCTACTAATTTTATCTATATATATATTTGCCCAGATTACTTATATTTCAAGTTAGAATTCGTTTAATAACATATTAAGTCCCAAATATATTTTGGCAATTGCGTCTGATTGTCTAGGTCAATGTGCATGTGGATGTATGTGCCTGTGTTTATCGATGTCTATGTGTAAGGAAAGTGCATGCACGTTTGGTTGTGTGTTTGTGTGTGTTCGTTCTTTTAATTTTTTTTATCAAGGGTCGTGTCTCGTCACCGTTTTTTGTGTGTGTATATATATCTAAATATGTCTGGGCACTTATGTATTATAACCTGAGTGTGTTTGAATTGTTTTACGTGAGAGGTGGTCATCACAGTTGAAGTAAACTGTAAAATGTATACACTTTTGTCTGGAGCTATCAACATCCTTTTTAACATAATTTCAATGAAAAAATAAATTAAATAACATATGTATTTTTTATTTTCTCCTCAGTAATTCTACAATTTTAAACTTAAGAGAGATTAGATTTAGATTTCTAAATAGGTAATTTTCTACTTTTAATTTCAAATCTTTTAATATCTATGATAACCTTGCTTCGATGTCAAATTTTTTGAATTACCATATACTTGCATTTTGATTGGTCATTCTAGCTTATGTAACAGCGTTTACCCCTAGCGAAGGATCGTTAATTAATTTGAAACTTTTAAAACCATTTATTCTACATTCAACATCATCACTTGATAAGACACCAGAAGTGTTGAAACAAAATGCCTATTTTTGTAGTGATTTTATAACATATTTATGTTATAATATTTAAATAAATAATTATATATATATATATATATATATATATATATATATATATATATATATATATTTTAAGCGTATCACCCCAAGCAAGGCTGGAGGCCACTATCACGCATGGGGTTATAGAAGGGTTGGAGGAAGAGCAGATAGGAGTGGTAAAGGAGAGGATGTGGAGAAAGAGAAAGACAGTGGGTCGATCAAGGCAAGGGGGTTACAGAAGATTTGGAGCGAGAGCAGATAGGAATGAAAAATGAAAGGATGCGGAGAAGGGAAGTGGATAGATCAAGGCAGCTGGAGATGTCGATTGACGCTACACTTAATTCGTTGGAGATTGTATTTGTCAGTGAAACAGTAATAGGGAAGGGAGTTCCATAGGCGAGATGTGCGAGACATGAAGCTTTTGGAGTCAAAGAGACGTCTACATCTAACAGTTCCAACGGTATAGGGGTGGGAACGGGATACCAGCCTCGTAGGACGTTTAAATTCACGAGGCCTAGGGACAAGCGAAAGCAGCTCCTCGGAGCAATTACCGTGAAAGTACTTGTAAAAAAGGCAGAGCGAGGCAACATCGCGTCTGTGAGAGAGCGACTGCAGACGAGATGACAGATCAGGGCCAATCACATTGCATATCCGTCTCTGGATCTTATCAAGAACCCTGAGGCAAACAGCAGGGGCCCCAGACCATATATATATATATATATATATATATATATATATATATATATATATATATATATATATATATATATATCTTTTGAATTCGTTAATTAAAGAAGAAATTGCCGAGTGGGACATTTACTTCTTGATCTGTCTTACATGACGCAGTTTTCATGCGACTTAATTTCTGAAAAGCTTTTAGCGGGATTTAATAAAAAAAAATAATTAAAAAATGTACAAGAAGTGAGAAGACCTTCTTTTTGTAAATCAATCAACCTTTGTGAAAGAAGATCGAGCTAGAATGGATGGGGGGGGGGTGAGAAAGAAAGAAAGAGAAAGCGATGTGTTTGGGCTGCTATGTGGGCGGTATGAATGTCGAATACGGAGGCGGGAAAGTGGGAAAAAATATGAGGGGAAAAAGAGAAGGGGAAAATGACAAGGGTGCAGAGGGTGGAGTCGTCATAAAATAGAACGAGTCAGACACCCGGATAACCAAAAACCATATACATATAGGCATAAATTACTTACATGGACGTAGAAAAAAGAAAGAAAGAGTTGTGAGTGAATAAATCTATCTATCTATCTATCTATCTTAATCGCTCGTTCGCTCACTCACTCATTATCTATCTATCTATCTATCTAGATATCACAGTCTGTTAAGTATCTATTTTCCTATCTCAGTCTGTTCATATCTATCTATCTATCTATCTATCTGTCTGTTTTTCTATATATCTAACTATCTAGACGAACGAAAAATAAATTTGGGAAAAGAAAGAAAGAAAGAAAAAAAGGAAGAATGAAAGAAGAAACAGAAGACCCAAGGAAAGATGAAAAAAGACATTGAAAGAAAGAAAGAAAGAAAGAAAGAAAGAAAGAAAGAAAGAAAGAAGAAACAGAAGATATAAGGAAAGATGAAAAAAGAATGAAAGCCAGGAAGGGGTAAAATAGAAAAGGGGACATTCAAAGAAAGAAAGAAAGAAAGAAAGAAAGAAAGAAGAAACAGAAGATATAAGGAACGATGAAAAAAGAATGAAAGCCAGGAAGGGGTAAAATAGAAAAGGGGACATTCAAAGAAAGAAAGAAAGAAAGAAAGAAAGAAAGAAGAAACAGAAGATATAAGGAAAGATGAAAAAAGAATGAAAGCCAGGAAGGGGTAAAATAGAAAAGGGGACATTCAAAGAAAGAAAGAAAGAAAGAAAGAAAGAAAGAAGAAACAGAAGATATAAGGAAAGATGAAAAAAGAATGAAAGCCAGGAAGGGGTAAAATAGAAAAGGGGACATTCAAAGAAAGAAAGAAAGAAAGAAAGAAAGAAAGAAAGAAGAAACAGAAGATATAAGGAAAGATGAAAAAAGAATGAAAGCCAGGAAGGGGTAAAATAGAAAAGGGGACATAGAAAGAAAGAAAGAAAGAAAGAAAGAAAGAAAGAAAGAAAGAAAGAAGAAACAGAAGACATAAGGAAAGTTGAAATAAGAATGAAAGCCAGGAAGGGGTAAAATAGAAAAGGGGACATTGAAAGAAAGAAAGAAAGAAAGAAAGTAAGAAAGAAAGAAAGAAGAAACAGAAGACATAAGGAAAGTTGAAAAAAGAATGAAAGCCAGGAAGGGGTAAAATAGAAAAGGGGACATTGAAAGAAAGAAAGAAAGAAAGAAAGAAAGAAAGAAAGAAAGAAAGAAAGAAAGAAAGAAAGAAGAAACAGAAGACATAAGGAAAGATGAAAAAAGAATGAAAGCCAGGAAGGGGTAAAATAGAAAAGGGGACATTCAAAGAAAGAAAGAAAGAAAGAAAGAAAGAAACTAATAAGGAAAGAAAGAAAGAAAGAAAGTAAGAAAGAAAGAAAGAAAGAAAGAAAAAAAGAAGGAAAGAAATATTTCGTAATTTAGTAGAATTTAATATTTAAGTAAATTGGACAACCAAGAAAATTTATGTAATATTTACTCAAACTGGAGTCGAAAGAAAATGAAAATCCTATTTATGAGAATTTACAGACAAAATATGAAAATCATATTTGTGTGAAATGGAGGACGATGAAAATGTAATCAACATTTCAGGAAGCTTGATAGCAAGTAAATGTGTCTGATATTTAAGAAACCCGAGGGGCTAATCATAATTCTCTATTAGTATTTATAATTAATATTTTAATAATTAACATTAATTATACTTAATATATTTAAAAGAATCTGGCGGTCATACTAAGTAAGGAGAAAGAATTAGCGGTTAAAGAAGGAAAAAGAAAATTAATTTATAAATTGGAGAAACCTTTTAAGATTTGAGGAAAACAGACGACAAAATAAAAAAATAAAAATGAAATTCGTCTTGTCCAACGAAAGAATAAAACTAATGAAAAATACGTTTTTTTTTGTTTTTTTGTTTTTTGTCAGTAAAAGAAGAAATTATTTGAATTTATTTGGGCAAAGTAAAAACATTTATTTCAGTTTTCGATTCAAGGAAAGATACACTCCGAGATAACGGTTTTCACTATAAAAAAAAAAACGAAAAAAAAAAAAATGTCTTCTTTTTCCATTTTGTGACGTTATATTCTTACTGCTCTTTCGATTTAGAATTTAAATAATTTGCTTTTAGATTATTACTTTGAATGCCATTACAGTCACAAGGAATTTAGTGCTTTCGGAGGAAAAAAACGATTTTCAATTACTAAAATGACGGATGCATCGTAAAAAAAAAAGGAGTGAGGTATTTTCGTTTTGTTCTTGTCTCTGGGTTGGACTGTGTCTGCATCTTTCTGTGTATGTGAATATCTGTGTGAGAGAAAGAAAACGAGAGAGTGTATGTATGATAATTCTTTTATGTGCCGTGTCCTTTCAAAACGTAGTCGATCATGGCCCTTCACATCTCGTTGCCCCTTGTAGCTCTTAATATGTTTTGTCTTTTTGTTATTCCTCCCAGACCCTGTTCTAGAATTATGGTAAGACAAACTGGTTACCTCCCCTGTCTCATTCTTTGTATAAATAAGTCACGCCGTCTTTTCCAAAACGGACAGATTCTTCAGTTACGTTCAATAAAGGCACACTAAGCCGAACTAGTGTCCGAGTTTTCATTATTATTTCGGCTTCGGGAAGTGTTGTGGAGCTTCTCCGGCATCCAACGACTGTGCCGAACGTCGCCGGTTGTCGTAGAGGATCCACTTCTCATCACACGTCACAATCCGCACGAGAAACGGGTCGTTTTTGTTGCGCAGAAGGAGCGTAGAAGACACCTCAAAACGACGATTTTTTTTTATTATCGTTCAATTCATGCGGCACCCATTTATCCAACATTTTTGACTTCCCTATTTGCTTTAAATGGCGAACGACTGTTGAGTGGTCGACCTCGAGTTCAACAGCAACTTCTCGTGTGGTTTTGCGAGGATCGGCTTCAATTAAGGCTTCCAAATGTTCGTTATCAACCGCAGTCGGCCGGCCGCGACCGTCTTCATCTTCGAGGCTCTCGTCTCCATTGCGAAATTTCTTGAACCACCGTTGTGCCACACGTTCGTTAGTGGTTCCTGGGCCAAACGCATCATTGATATCACGAGCTGTCTCGGCAGCTTTTCGGCCTAGTTTGAACTGGAACAAGAAAATCGTTCGGATTTGAATTTTGTCCATGCTGTCGAAAAGCCTGCAAAAAATGAATGAAGAGATTGAGAACGGTAACGAATAACACGATTCGATAGAGCGAAAAACGCGCTTCAAAATGATATATAACATGGCTATATATATCAATGAATTAATTCAGAAATCATATATAAAAGTAACATATGTGAGAAAACGACATTATTTTTGCACCAACCTAATATTTAAAGAACGCAATTATGGACAAATACCTGAAACCAGAAGTTCTCGACTTGGCTCTGTAGATCCGTCTTCTACTGACGCCTGGCAGTATTGGAAACGATTATTCCAAGGATTCTTGCTTGCGCTGCAAAACAGTTTGTGACGACCAAACACATAGTGTGCTGTTCGATAAAAGTTACCCACCTGATTGTTTTTACTTAAAATTTTTTTCGCCTATTGTTTTTTTGGATCAAACTAATTTTTAATCTTACTAATATAAAGACCCCTTCCCGACCACCTAGTAAAAAAAAAGTTTACTCACCCTAAGGTATTCTATTGATAATTATAATTTTGGATATAAATGAGACTTAGGGAAAAACAAAAATAAGTGACTCACTTATTTCCTGCAACTAGTAATCAATAGAAACATAACCGAACAGCCTTAAATAAAGAATAATAGTTGTATAATTTATTTATAATAGGTAATATAGTTCGAAATATTTAATAATCTATGGGTCCTCCTTTATTTTGAATAACCTTTTCAACCCTTTTTGGCATTGACTTGATTAGGTTCTGGCAAATCTCATCTCCAAGCATTGAATTCCATTTGGATATGAAATTCACAATCAAATCCTCTTTGTTGCTCAACTGCTTTCTCGAGAGCCTGTACTTTATAATGCTCCATAAGTTTTCTAGGGGGTTGAGGTAAGTATTCCTCCATCGATTTTGATTTGTGACAGGGAGCATTATCCTGCATAAAAATGAGCTTGGTGGGGTCGATTTGCACCCTTTCAGCAGAAGGGAGCAGACAAGACTCTAAAATTCTCTTGTACTGCTCGCTCCTGAGGGTATTTTCAATAGGTTTTAAGAAACCAGTTCCATGAAAAGAAAAGCATCCCCAGAACATTATACTGAACGGATGCTTGACAGTACTTACTGCTAAATTCAAAGAGCTTTCAAAGCATCTTCTTCGGATTTTAGATCGCTTATCCTTTGAATTTAGCTCAACTTTCGTTTCATCGGAGAAGAGAACATTTAGTAAAAAAAAACAGGTGAGTCACATTAATCGAATAGCACTGTACATACATACTTATGAAAAGTCTCCCCAAAGCTCGCTCGCTGATTGGTCAATGCCAACCAATCAGATTGTGAAGAGTGATTCTTCCCGCGCAGCGCTTTCGGAGCCGATGGTTACCTATATAAGCAAAGAAAATTCTTAGTAATCCAGTGAGATCTGAGCTGCCACAGAAATCCACGACAGTTGAAACCTTGCGCCAACCTTCTCACTCACACCACCACTCACATGCTGAATATTCCCTATACTCACGTAATCTTTTTCCTTACACAGCAAAACTGTTGAAAACATTTATTACCAGAAACTATCACAAACTTTCTTTCTTTCAGTGAAGTTTGGAACACAATAATTAGTTAAAGAGAGACACCTCTTGTTTTACTCAATGCATGCTTTTCTTTCACATCCTTGTTTGTACATCTTGTTAAATACAAATTTTATGTGTAATGATGTCTTTGGCTTATCCTTTTTTCTTCACGTCAGATTGGTTTCCTAATCTAAGTTAAATTAATGTGGTGAAGTCCTCCACAAGTTCATCCATTCCTATTACTGATTCAGATAGACTTAACCTGCACCATATTTCCATATCCATACATACCAAGATTTCTCACTGCAAAACTTACCAGAGTGCCACGGACTATTTGGGTGGAATTCTTGTGAAGAGGCGAAACATAATATTTGTCTGGCATGTATTTACAACTACCCACCAATCCCCTGAAGAGTGGTTAGAACAATATCTTCAGCGCTTAAAAATCTTAAATCAAGACTGACTTTCAATCGACGACAGCAGGTCAGGCAAAGGATGAATTTATCAGAGACTCCTTTCTAAATGGCGTAGAATCTAACTATATCCGTCAAAGATGGCTGCAAAATAAACAATTAGATTTAGCTACTGCTCGCAAGCGGGCACTTACCTTGGAGATGGCAGAAAAGCAATCTTGTTCATACCTATAAACAAGAGGCTGCACTAAGTACACAGACACTTAATAGTCCACCAGTTCAAATGTCCCAAAACAGGCAAAAAAAGACAGTCTTCTACAACAGACTTCCTCATTTCTCCCAGTCCTCCTCCACCAGTTTAAAATCTCTCTCTGGAAGACACTTCTTAAACTGCTAGTGCTGCAGCCAGATGAATATGTTATTTTTGTGGTCTTAAACTACACCCCCCGGTTGTGCTGTCCATCCAGGGAAACTAAATGCCACAAGTGCAGGAAAAAGAAACATTTCTCTAAGGTTTGTTGATCAAGTTCTTTTTCACCTGATTCGAATGCTCCTATTCTGACTCGTATTGTATCAACTGCAAACCCTAAATGTTTTTTCAAAGGCTATATTAACGGTAAAAATAAACAGGGTAGAAATGAATGCTCTAGTCGACACAGGAAGCTCAGAGAGTTTTATTAGCACTGATAGTGGAAAAAGAAACAGATTTACAATCGTTCATTCAGGTGAGTATGGCAAATGCTTTACTATCTTTGCAGGTTAGAGGATATATATATTTAATTATGCTGCTAGATTGGCAGTTAGGTCTCACCATTTTACTGTTGAAATAACTAGATGCAACTGTCATCTCTGTTCCAACAGTTTCTTTTTTCACACTTCTCACCTGTGGAACTCTCTTACAATTTCTTACTTCCATAATAACTTCTTTTATATGATGTGTCCTTTCAGGGCATAGATAATCATGGCTCTCCACAGCTTCCTGTCCCTTGTAGTTCCTAATAAGTTGTCTTTTTGTTATTTCTCCTAAACCCTGTTCTACCAATCATTTACTCAAGCTCATCAAGTATATTACATGCTGCTTTCCTGTGCCCCTTTTTCCCTCAATCTGTTCTTGTGGTAAGACAACCCAATTACCTCCCTTGTCTTATGATATGTATAAATAATCACACCCTCTTAGCCAAAACGGCAAGATTCTTCAGTTACATCAATAAAGGCACATTAAGCCAAACTAGACTCAGAGTTTTCATTACAATTTATTGAATGTAATTATTGAAAAGTGCCTTAAACTAGAATATCTCAACTTGGACTCTGCAGAGCCATCTTCTGCTGATGCCTGACAACACTGGAAATGATTATTCGAAGGATTCTTGCTTGCACTAGAAAATAGTTCATCCACTCCTTTGTTCGATATATATTGTGTATTTTGCGAAGAGGCATTGATATGGATAGACTTAAATATGGACGTTTTTGGATGGAATTTTTGTGAAGAGGTGGAACATAATCTTTGTCCAGTATATATTATATATTTTGTGAAGAGGTGAAACATGACTGATACGGATAGACTTAACCAGCTAATGCACCATGTTTCCATATCTGTATATACCAATATATTGGATGGAATTTTTGTGAAGAGGCGAAACAATTTTTTTCTGGTATATATTATATATTTTGTGAAGAGGCGAATCATTACTGATATGGATAGACCTAACCTGCTAATGCCCCGTGTTTCCACGGACATTTTGGGTGGAATTTTTCTGAAGAGACGAAAACTAATCTTTGCCCGGCATTTACTGGCAACTACCCGCCATTCCCCTGATGATGAGGGGTTAGAACAGTATCTTTAGCACTTAAAAAACTGCGACTTTCAACCGACGATAGAAGATTAGGCAAATGACGAACTCCGAATTCAAAATCTGAGTATGGTCGTTTAAGGGCATTTTGGAACGTTGTGCACCAGTTCTCTGTATTCGGACCTTTCAAAAAAGTTTTCTCGATACTGTTCAAACCGCCACGACTTCATCATTCATCTGAAGTCGGCATCATCGAGCCAATGTGAACGATCCTTTCTTTAGCTGTATAGTATGTGCTACGCCAGAGTTAATTTCAGTTTTGAATTCAGAGTTACTTTCTCCTAGACCAGTTGCCATCCAAGGCTATAGAACCCAGTCTGTCCTGCTATTTATCCATAGTTGGAGGGAGAAGAAGAGGATTCACACCTTTTCCAAGGGTATTAGCACGTAAGTGAATGTAATGGATTCGACTGGAATTCGAACTCGGCTCTCCGAGCTGCTATCCATTACTCCACCGTGCCCGCTCAAATCACCTCTACAATCAAATCATATGTGCGGATAAGTTGGTTGTTTGATTATAAGAAAAGAACTGATACGTGGGAAAACGACAAGAAATCACTCTCACTCTCTCTCTCTCTCTCCCCATATATATATATATATATATATATATATATATATATATATATATATATATATATATATATATATATATATATATATATATATATATATATAAACATCATCACTTGATAAGACACCGGAGGTGTTGAAACAAAATGGCTATTTTTGTGGTGATTTTGTAGCATATTTATGTTATAATTTTTAAATAAACAATTATATATATATACGCACATATGTTTATTTCATTAGTATCAAAATTAAAGAGTATTGTAGCATTTTATCAGGGATTTTTTGTCATATATATATATATATATATATATATATATATATATATATATATATTGGTGCATGTTTCATTAAATAATATAGACAAGTTTTGTCTATTTATTTTAAGTAAGTTCCTTTCATATTGTCTGATAAGCTTAATAACATTATCATTGAAAGACGAAAGGAAATCACCATATTGATACATGTTTAAATCCAATCTAAGCTTTTGGCTTACATAAGCCATTATCAATGATGACAATTACATGTTAATATATCAAACAACACACAGAAAGAACAATAATGATAGTCTGTTTTTGTTGCATGAAAAAGTTCAAAGCAACGACAAACATCGTGTATACGAGATGCGGAAGCGAAAATCGCGTCGCAGCTCGTGACGTCACGCGAGAGCGAAACGAGAAATATTATTCCTTTCGTCTTTCAATGATAATGTAATTAAGCTTATCAGACTGTAGGGGCGCAGAACATATTTGGTTTATTTCTCTCTCTGGAGATAAAGCTGGCTCAAGGCCACCTCCAGATGTACTTTCCAAATAAAGCCTCTTTCCCTATTATTTAATTTATGAAGATCAAAACCTCTTGACCTTAGACAAGAAATGAGAAGAAATAAGTTGAACAACGCATTCAATTTGTGACATGAAACAAAGGTAAAATATATTCAACAAATATTTACATTTAGGTTGAGTTGCTTGCGAACATGGTTAGTTATGCATAAGTTGCCTCCCATTAGCCGTGGTAGATTACATGTCAAATGTTTTCTAAATAATAGATTAGACAAAGTTTGTTTGTGCTAATTGTGGGTTGACAAAGTCTTAGTAATAATAAGTGAGTTGGGCGAAGATTTGTCTTGCATAGATTCATGTCTGTCCCTTGAGTACTGAAACCTCAACGGACTGATTTCTCGCGGGAAAAAGTTTATAGAGGAGTTCGAACAACCTTGTAATTTGGCGGTAAAAAAGATTAATACTCACCTTTGTTCTGATTGGCTGGATCTACCCAATCAGCGAACATTTAACATTTTACAAATCACATTCGTTTATTATGTATACAC
>OZ038519.1:42906145-42926145 GCA_964036315.1 Acanthosepion esculentum | reverse complement strand
ACTATTCCGTCTCTGTGATTAACTTCATCGACTTGAAAAACATTTGAGGACTGAAAGCGGAGGCGCCACGCTGTTGGGGGTGGCGGAAAATATTAATTGCAGCCACAGAAGGAAAGAATTGCGTTGCTTACTAATTCTGAGACCCTGGCACATGGCGACTGGACTGCCATTTTCAATTTCTAAAAGCGAGAACGGATGACGTCTTGGCAGACGGTGAGAAACGGTATTCCTGGGTCCTTTGATTTAGCTGTCATCGTCAAACGCCCAACTTCGATTTGTGTCATGTCAAGAAGTTATTTGCATCCGCTCCATCAATGTCGTCTATTTTGCTTAGATAAGTGAATGGTTACTTAATTAGCAATTCGTGGTCATCGCTCGAGGACATCACCAATAACTGTCAATCGCGATGACTTCAGATGTGCGTCGGTCAGTTTTCAATATGGTGAGGATATTTCTGTTTCTTTAGCGGCATATCAACAACTTATGGGTCATTTAATGCCGACGTTTAATTTTCTTGGGACCATTAGTAATTTCTTTTACAAAAATATTTTGATGGTACTACTTTTTTTATTTTTACAAAAATATATATTACTGATATTTTTGCTATAAAATTTTAAAATACTTTATATATAAATATATTTAAAATACAGTTTAGGGATTAACTATTTACCCATAGATGGGACCCAAACAGGTGCTTCCGCCCCGGGTCAAGGTGGATCTGGGAACAAATAGTCCAAACAACATGTTCTCTCGCATACTCCAGGCGTGCCCTTTGGTTTCGCTTTAAAATGAGAGGCTTCGAAGCTGGAATACGGGCATGCAATCCTGCATTTTTTAACCTGCGAACAACCGTTTTCCTTGAGATCTTATTATCTGTCTCTTCATTAAATTTACAAGCAATTGATGTAGCAGTTTCAAAACGGTTATTTGTAGATATTCTAACAATTCTTCGATCTTCTCTTTGTGATGATTTTGAGGGTCTGCCGGTTTTTGGTTTTGCATCTAACGTTTTATCGGTTTTATACCTGCTAATTACACGATGAACGACACTTTTAGACCTATGAACAATATCAGAAATTTCTGAAATTGACTTTTTTCTTGATAGCGATAACGAGTTTTTTTTTCTTCAAAAGAGAACGTTTTGCCTGTAGAATTTGCCATATCGCTTAAAAATAAAGTCCAAATGATAAATGAACTTTTACTTATTGTTGAAAAGCTCCATCGAGTTTTTTAACAAAGTAAATTAAAAGTTTATGCAAATTATTAACATCGTTCCTTAACTTTTGTCCAGTAGCTTATTTCCTTTGTTTTATTTAATCTTTATTTAAAAAAAAAAAATTATGTAAATTTTTGTAACTTTGTATAATATTTATGCATTACACCCTAATCTTTATTCGGTAAAAATTTCATTGCTAATCATGCATTACTTTTTAAGTAATACACATATTTATGTCTTTGTTGATTCCGTTCCTTATATGATGGCCGCTACTGTATATATATATATATATATATATATATATATATATATATATATATATATATATATAATCCTGATGTCAGGAAAAAACAACTAACCAACACTTCTGGCTCTGCTATTGCTGAGCATCTAATAAATATGAATATATATATATATATATATATATATATATATATATATATATATATATATATATATATATATTTATGAACAAATATAGTCTTAAAGTGTGCTATATTTATGGGATAAAGTGCTCAATATAAGAGATAGAGCGTGTGTAAATATAAAAGTGAACATAGAAGTCTATTTTATTCTAGACGAAATCATCAGGCCTGACGATTGTATCTAGCCTGACGATTGTATTATATATAGAGGCCGAGAGGGGGAAGTAGAAGTCTGGGCAGCCCTAGTTCTCCATATATCCCCCAGGCTCGTAGCGCAGCGCGCTACTACATCGTCTATCGAAACGGACAGATGCCGACTATATATATATATATATATATATATATATATATATTTATATATATATATATATATATATATATATATATATATATAAATATATATGTGTGTGTGTGTGTGTGTGTGTGTGGCAGTATATGGATGACAATACCTATATATATATATGTATATATTCATATATGTGACAGTATATGGATGACAATACATATACATATACACACACATATATATATATATACGACAGTATATGGATGACAATACACACACACACATATATATATATATGTGACAGTATATGGATGACAATACATATATATATATAGATGTATTGTCATCCATATACTGTCATATATATATATATATATATATATATATATATATATATATATATATGTATATATATATGTATATATATATATATATATATATATATATAACTATATGTATATGTATTGTCATCCATATACTGTCACACACACATACACATACACACACACACACACACACACACACACACACACACACACACACACACACACATATATATATATATATATATATGTGTGACAGTATATGGATGACAATAGATTAATATATATATATATATATAGATATAGATAGATATGTGAAAGTATATGGATGACAATATATATATATATATATATATATAAATAAATAAATATATATATATATATATATATATATATATATATATATATATATATATATGTGTGTGTGTGTGTGTCTGCATTAAAACAAATTCAAATTTCCATGATATAGGTTTAACTTAATTAGCTAATATAATTCCATAATATTCACTCCCCTCTAACTCATTAAATGTCGGAAGTATAACTAATTCTGCTTCATATGTCCCCCATAACCTCTTTATACTATATTATTTATAATTTATAAACTTTCCCCTACTCTAAGATCACCCCACCCAACTCTCTTTCAATTAATCCATTACATCCTTTTATCTAAATATTTTCAAGTTATTTTACACCTGTTTATTTTCCTCGTTTAATTTTAAATTAATACTTCATTCTTCATATAAAAGCAGATTAATCTCATATGTTAATATTCGGGTTTAATTCTATAAAACTTCTTCCATTTAAGACAAATACCTTACACTCTCCCCTGACCTCCGACTCGTGCCATTCGTCTGACTGAAACATTGAAATAGATAAATACTGTATTAGTTTTCCGACTGTTTATTTATTTATTAGATTTCACAGTTAAATTTCTATTTCTGACATGAATTCAGTCTACACTGGGGTTGGTAAGACAGACGCCAGATATTTTCGTCTGCCGAAATAGCTTAATACCCCATATGAGGTGATTTTCGATTTTATTTTTGATTAATTATTTGCTCTGTAATAATAAATACATTGAGCTCTTTTTGCGGATCAGTTATATTACTAGGATCCACTTGGATTATATACCAACGGATTTATTACCTTTACTATATATATATATATATATATATATATATATATATATATATATATATATATATATATATATATATAACACATTTCTAAAAAACATATTTCGGATCACATCTAATCTTTCGTTGTCCCGTTATTACCTAGATGTAAAAAACAAATCTATTTCCATAACTGATTATGTCTGTATGAACAAACGAAAGTACTCTTATAAAAAGATCTTATGCAACTGAAATTTATTAAAAACAGGGATCATAACTGTTGAGTCTTGACTCATTGTTGAATCTCGCCTAATGCATGGAATAATAATGCAACACAAAATGTACTTAGAACAAGAATGTATTATAACAAGAAAGTGTACACAATAAGTACATATAGTATTTCTGTATATTTCTGGGAAGACGTTCCTGGAGAATGTGTTGCCTAGTCGCAGTCGATCAGAGTCTCTAGTTGGATCTCGTGATTCCTCTCCCCCTCGTCTTCCGGTACCAACCATTATTTATATAGTTGATAGTCACCTATGCAGATTAGGTGGATCCTACACAACAATAACATTCATCTAGAGGTTCGTGGGTTAATATATCTTAATAAATTTGTTTGCGAACATGTATTCTCGCCATTTATACCATTAACTTCACTATCTGCTTTTTGTATGAATAATTCACGTAATATATATATATATATATATATATATATATATATATATATATATATATAATATATATATATATATATATATATATATATATATATATATATGTATATATATATATATATATATATATATATATATGATCGGCTTTACTGATTTAACCATAGAGGAGCGTTTCGGTCGAGTTTACTGCTTTTAATAATAATAATAATAATAATAATAATAATAATATATATATATATATATATATATATATAAAATTATTTTCCTGCTTCTGTTTTTCCTATGTTTACCGTTTTCATTTTTAATATAAGTTAGTTTTAGGTTTTTGTAGCCACTATCTTTTAGAGCTTTATTATAGAAATTAATATGTTCGTCGAAAATCTTGTCATTTGCTGAATTTGTACTAATTCTTTTTCGGATAGATAAAGGTATATGTTTAATTATAGATGAGGGGTGATTTGATTTAGGGTGTATATATACAGGATTCGTATTGAGTTTTTTATAAGGTGTGTATGTATTGTTCTTTAAATCTAATGTTATATCAAGGAAGTTAACTTTTTTAATTTTAGTGCTAACGGTAATTTAAAATAATTGTCGGACTTTGTCCATTTCGTAGTGTATGTGACGTCATTCGTTTACGTTTAGATACGCTTCGAGCAGATATGCTCGTTCGAGGGAAATAATGGACAATTGTAGTTTAAAAGCATTAAAATCGACCTTGCTAACTAGACCCACCTTCGTAGCTGAACTGGTATAGAACATCAGGCTATATGACGATTCCGTTCTTAATACTGCTTATTGTAAACAGAGCATTCACTGAAATATTTGTGTCTATATAAATAACGAATAACAATAAAACATATTTACATATCAGCATAAATACCAGTAAATAAAAGCTAAATTACTGAACTCTTATCTCATATTCATCTTTTGATCTTACCCCACCCACCAAAAAAAAAAAAGAAAGCCAAACAAAGGAATTGGTCTTGCCTTTCCAGTAATTTTGAAAGAGACAGTATATATACATATAACAATATAGACATTCACAGACAGACTGGTTCGCAGCTCATCGGTATGACTAGATATCAGATTGCTTCAGGCGAGGACCGAAAACCGATCCACTTTGTATCATTCGGTGATTCTAACCCCTTGGCCATCGACGCTCTGCTTGGAGTGATCTGATACAAATGGTGGTATCTCCTAAGCTGTTTAACAGATCTAAATGTAAATAACAGGAAATAGGAGTTGAAATTCTGAACTCTTGTCTCATATTCATCTTTTGATCTTACCCCACCCACCAAAAAAAAAAAAAGAAAGCCAAACAAAGGAATTGGTCTTGCCTTTCCAGTAATTTTGAAAGAGACAGTATATATACATATAACAATATAGACATTCACAGACAGACTGGTTCGCAGCTCATCGGTATGACTAGATATCAGATTGCTTCAGGCGAGGACCGAAAACCGATCCACTTTGTATCATTCGGTGATTCTAACCCCTTGGCCATCGACGCTCTGCTTGGAGTGATCTGATACAAATGGTGGTATCTCCTAAGCTGTTTAACAGATCTAAATGTAAATAACAGGAAATAGGAGTTGAAATTCTGAACTCTTGTCTCATATTCATCTTTTGATCTTAAACCCAAATGTCTTCGATGAACAAAAAAAAAAGAAAAAAAAAAAGAAAAACAATGGAATTGGTCTTGCCATTCCAATACTTTTGGAGGGGACAGTATATATAGTAATCCTCAGACAGACTGTTTCGCAGCTCTTACGACTAGATATCCGATCGCTCTAGACCGAAAACCGATCCACTTGGTATCATTCAGTGATTCTGATCCCTTGGCCATCGATGCTCGGCTTGGAAAAAGCGAATTGTTGCGTATTTATTTATTTTCATAAACACACCAGCCCCTCAGAGAACTCAGTGGACAGTTTTAGACTGGTCAAGTCAATCACCGGTACATTACCCAATAGATCATGCATTTTATTTCCTGAAGAAGAGACTGAAGAAAGAAATCCCCCGAAGCAAACAAGAACTAAAAGAGGCCGCGTCAAAAGCTTGGAAAAAGCACATGTCAGTGGGACGCAGACTTGATACAGTTATTGCTAGAAACGGTTATGCAGTCAAACATTAAATGTTATTTACTTGAAGACTATCTGCTCCTTTATTTTGGATCAGCTGAAAATGGGGAGATCTGATACAAATGGCGGTATGTCCTAAGCTGTTTAACAGATCTAAATGGAAATGACAAGAAATAGGTGCTGGAATTCTGAACTCTTGTCTCTGCACACTCTAATATATATATATATATATATATATATATATATATATATATATATATATATATATATATATATATATATTAGAGTGTGCAGCTTATATTTTATATCATAATCAATTTATACAAAGAATTAAATGGAAATATTAATGATATTCATGGCGAAATCACTTCGCTAACAAGACTTAATGAGCTATTAACTTTTACTATCTATTCCTTTGAATAATAGGATCCTTATATTCGAGTTGCTGTCAGATAGAGGGCGCAATTTTCCCATACAAACACTAAAACGAAATAGTTTTGGTGAGCGCGATGCCGCGGCGCTATAGTTCTTGTTCAAATCGATCAAGTGAGAAGTTTGTTTGAATTTTGAAGTTTTTTTTTTTTAATGTTGGTGTTTTGTTGGTTTCTTTTAAGTGCCAGAAATATATATATATATATATATATATAATTAAGTAATTCATTGAGTCTGAAAGAAAACTCAACAGAATGCAGAAAGCACTGAACGGCCGTTTCGTCCTATATTTGGGACACATCAACAGAATTGAAACCCTGGCAGTTGAGTTATCAGGCAGACGTCATACCAACTGTTCAAACGGGCTTCGGTGACGAAGAGGTAGCAAATCAGACTCGATATAGCGCGACTCGACCACACACACACACACACACACACACACACACACACACACACACACACACACACACACACACACACACACACACACACACATATATATATATATATATTTATATATAAAAGTGAACATTGAAGTCAACACAGGCGACAGATTGTTTCATGCTAGACGCAATCGGATGGCCTGACGATTGCATCAAGCATGAAACAGCCTGTTTCGGTTGCTGAAGGGCACAAACCAGTTGAAATTCATAGGAGAATGTCAACTGTGTATGGTGCCACATGTTTCAGCCAAAAAATGTCTACAAGTGGGCTAAATTGTTTAAAGAAGGACGGAGCAGTGTTGAGGATGAAGACAGGCCTGGGAGGCCTACAGAAGTGAGGTCTCCTGAGGTGATCGAATCTGTCAATGACCTCATTCAGTCTGACAGAAGGGTGACAGTGGATGACATTGCAAGGACTTTGAGCTTATCTGTTGGGACAAACGCAGGGGTCATCAGTCAGAAGGAGTCATCTTGCATCATGACAACGCAAGGCCTCACACAGCAGCCCAAACGGTGCAGGCCATCAACGAGCTGGGCCGGGAACTGCTCCCTCATCCTCCTTACAGCCCAGACTTTGCCCCTTCAGACTTTCACCTGTTTGGTCCCTTGAAAGCGTTCACGAGAGGCACGATGTTTAAAAGTGACGATGGAGTCAAAAGTGTTGCGAGCGACTGGCCGAGACATCAGTCCAAAGATTTTTACGCTGAGGGAATACGGAAGCTTGTGCACAGATGGGAAAAGTGTGTGACAGTGCTGGGAGACTACGTTGAAAAAAGGAAAAGAAAGAGTAAGCTTCTATCTGTATTAGAAGTCCTTATACTGAAAAATTCTATTTATTTATTGAATGACCCTCGTATATACAAATAGTAGGAATAAAAAGCTAAAACTAAAAATAAGCTCAAAACGATTAAAATATAACATAAACTGAGGACCCAGAAACAAAATCCACAAAACATAAATATAAAATCCATAATAATATTATTATTAATCCATAATACGTTAAAGTTGCCTGTCATAATAATAATCATGCGGAATATATATATATATATATATATATATATATATATATATATTATGAAATGGATAATGTCCAACAATTATTTTCAGACATTTTGATGTTTAACATTCTTTTTATAGATACAAATATTTAAGTAAATGCGTATCTATAAAAAAAATGTTAAACTTAAAAATGACTTAAAATAAATGTCGGACTTTGTCCATTTCATAATGTGTGACGACATTTGTTTACATTTGGATACGCCATGAGCAGTTATGAATGTACGTGGAAGATTCATGGCAGATTGAAGTTTATAAGCAGTAAATTCGACCTTGCCAACCGAACGATCCTCAGTGGCCGAATCGGTTAAGGCACGTCAGGCTATATGACAGTTCCGTATAGGATGCAGGTTCGAATCTTGTCGGAGGACGAATATTTTCTATGAAAATTTCTCAGACATTCAGGCCGGTAAATGTTGTTTAATACTGTTTATTATAAACATAGTATTTACTTAAATATTTGTATCTGTAAAAAGAATGTTTAAACATAAAAATGTCTTAAAATAATTGTCGGACTTTGTCCATTTCATAATCTATATATGTGTGTGTATGTATTATCAAAATATTGTTCATGCGTTTCTTCCTAGTTTTAATATAATTTTATTGCTGCTGGGTGGCTGGGATTTTATGATTAATGCCTCTCGTGTTTGTAATCGTTTTTTAGAGTTTATCTGCTTTTATTTTATTGATAAAGATTCATTGGATTTCTTGTGTGTGTGTGTGTGTGTGTGTTTTCCCCCCGTTGAGTCGGATGGTCATATTTGACTTAATTTATTTACTGTTGGATAAATGGAGCGCTAAATCATAGAAAAAACAGATACGAAATATCACGTGTCCTCCACAAACTGAAAATAAAGAAACCGCCAATAGAACCTGAGAATCCACCCCCACCAAAAAACAACAACCCAAATCTTTGTTAAGGATCAGCGATAGCGGGAAATCAGAGTTTTGACAATTTATATTTAATATGTACGCGGAAGTTTTTATCCAAAATTTAGATAAAATAAACGTAAGAAATATACTTGACAAAGAACTTAGTTTTTTTTTCGGGGGGGGGGGTGCGGGGGGGTGCGGGGGGGGAGATGTATTACATGTAGCGTGAAACTGAAGTCGGCCATGTTTGTGACTTCCACATACGGACACACGGACACACATGTAAACACCCATGCAAATATGCCAAAGAAAAAAATCATTGCAAGTTGATATCAGCAGATATGCCTGTCTTCTCACGCCCATAAATAAAGTCTGAAAAGACTTATCGAAACTTTAGATGTTTCATGTTTGGCTTAAAACTCTTGGGAGAATCGGCTTTTATTTATAGATGCAACAGAGACGTATTTACAGGCTTGCGTTACGAAATATCTTGTCTTTCGAACGAGGCCCACGGGAAGGGAATTTTTTTCTCTTTTTTTTTTGTCGGAGGCAAACTGAGGACGATGTTTCTTGTCGACAAGTCAAAATAAAACTTATCTTCAAAATTATCCGTATGAATAAGTACATTCAGTAGCATATTTTGTGTCCGTTCGCCAGCTTGTTTAAATCTCGTGGATAAAGAGAGTGAGAGGTTGAGATTATTGGTTGATCTAATCACTAGAGAGAGAGAGAGAGAGAGAGAGAGAGAGAGAGAGAGACGGTTTGAAAAAGAGACAAAAACAAATGGAATAGGTTGAAGAAAAATTGAAAAGAAGAATGAAAATATAAAAGAGGGGTTGAAAAAGATATGAACAGAATTAGGCTTATATTAACGAATTGAGATACATAGATAGATAGATAGATAGATAGAGAGAGATCTGGCATAGATAGATAGATAGATAGATAGATAGATAGATAGATAGATAGATAGATAGATAGATAGATATGAAGAGGGTGAGATATCTAGATAGATAGAAAAACATATGAATAGAGTGAAATAGGTAGATAGATAGAAATAGAGTGAGATAGATATGAAAAGGATGAGATTGATTGCTATGAATAGAGTGAGATAGATAGATACATAGATAGATAGATAGATAGATAGATAGATAGATATGAATAGACTGAGATATTTGGATAGATAGATAGATAGATAGATAGATAGATAGATAGATAGATAGAAATAGCCTGAGATAGATAGATAGATATGAATAGAGTGAGATAGATAGATAGATAGATAGATAGATAGATAGATAGATAGATAGATAGATAGATAGATAGATAGATAATGAATAATTTGGAATCGAAAATTATATCAAAAGAAAGAAAGTCCATTCTCTGATATACAGATAGACAGATATGATTTGACAGATAGAAAGAAAGACGCAAAAGAAGAATGAAAGTAAGAAGGGAAGAAAGAAGTGATGAGCAAATATATGTTTAATCGAATTTGAATGTTTTGCTATTCGTTTGACAATCGACCTCTGCTTCCTGACCTTTTCCCATGGGTTAACCTTCCAATCTCATTGATATGGATTTCCTTCCGTGACTAACCATTATAGTATCACAGAAAAATATGGTCGGACATGTCTGTGCAAACGTGTTTATTACAAACCCCTCTTGCGCACCTCTTTGGCACGGGCGTGTCTCTCGATTTGAGACGCATGCGCAAATGCGAGATGATGAAAAGCGGGGCGAATTGTTTGATTCGCTCATTCTGGTAAGGAAGAGAAACTAGGAAAAAAAAAACAAGACAAAATAAAAAAGCGAATGAAAAAATAAACACGAAAACACTTGGAGGTTACAGAGAGTGCGAGCAAGAGTAAAAATGGGTCTTTGAGAAAAGGATGACGAGAATGACGGGGATCAAGGTCAAGGCATCAGAAGATGTCGATTGACACTACATTTGAATATTTGAAGATTACAGGTATCGGGGAAGCAAGTGATAGGAAGGGAGAGTAAGAGTAAAAAGGAGTGTCCGGGAAAAGGATAAAGAGAATGACAGGGATCAAGGTCAAGGCATCAGAAGATGTCGATTGACACTACATTTGAATATTTGAAGATTACAGGTATCGGGGAAGCAAGTGATAGGAAGGGAGAGTAAGAGTAAAAAGGAGTGTCCGGGAAAAGGATAAAGAGAATGACAGGGATCAAGGTCAAGGCATCAGAAGATGTCGATTGACACTACATTTGAATATTTGAAGATTACAAGTATCGGGGAAGCAAGTGATAGGAAGGGAGAGTAAGAATAAAGAGGAGTGTCCGGGAAAAGGATAAAGAGAATGACAGGGATCAAGGTCAAGGCATCAGAAGATGTCGATTGACATTACATTTGAATATTTGAAGATTATAGCAATCGGGGAAGCAAGTAAGAGGAAGGGAGCTCCACTGCCGGGAAGTGCGAGATAAGAAGCTGTTGGAGTAGAATAGACGGCTATATATTGCCGTTTCGACAGTGAAAGGGTAGGACTGAGATGCCAATCTAGTAACACGCTTAAATTCATGCAGTTTGGGAAACCGGTGAAAGTAGATCGTCAGAGCATTTGCCATGAAAATATTTGTAAAAAAGACAGAGGGAAGCCATAGCACGTCTGTGAGATATTGACTGTAGACGAGATGCCAGATCAGGACCTATCAAACTGTATATACGTCTCTGGATTTTGTCGAGGACCTCGAGATAAACAGCGGGGGCACCAGACTATATTTATGGCAGCAATATTCAATGCAAGGGCCAAGGATTGATTTGTAGATTTGAAGGGTGGACTCGGGCGAGAAAATCCTTTCGGTCATCGGATATGTTTCCGACATGAGGATAAGCAAGTTGCTATTGTTTCACACGTGCAAGGAGAGAATGGTGATCGGCTAGGGACACTCAGAATCTATGCAGCGTAGCTCAGTTATGGCACAAGGCCTAAACTACGGGGCACCCAGTGAGGATCGAAGTCGCTAGTTGGTCGTCATTGAACCAACGAGTCAAGCTTGCTGACCATTGCACATCATCGAAGTGGCCACTGGTGAAATCTGTATGGAATTGAACTGATTGGGTGAATATAATTATTTGGGATGGTTGAGGCGACGTCCATCAAAGAAAACCCGATAAGATATGAGAGGCGTGATCGATTCTGGACGAAATATTATTTGTGATTTCAAGACATTCACACTCATTTATTGTTGTGGTAGGATCCACCTAATTTGCATAGTGGAGTACCGACCATATAAATATGGTTGGTACCAGGAAGTGAGTGGAGGAATCAGGAGATTCAACCAGAGACTCTGCCCGACTGCGATCAGTCAACACATTCTCCAGGAACGGTCTTCCCAGGAATATGCAAAAGACTATATGTAAATATTGTGTACACTTTCTTGTTTCAATACATTTTGTTCTAAGTACATTTTGTGTTGCATTATTATTCCATGCATTAGTCAAGTTTCAACATTTATATATATATATACATATATATATATATATATATATATATATATATGGCACTTAAAAGAAACCAACAAAACACCAACAGTAAAATGGGAATCAATAAGTAAAGCTAGAGCTTGTAGGTCATTAAATCACCCATGTCATTGGTTCATATATAAGAATTATACATTATTAAGTTTCTGAAAAATATAAATTTGCTAAATCAAAGAAATGATACAGCTATTTTTTGTAGGTACTGTCAAATATTTTCCTTAAATAATAATTAATTTAGGAAAAAAAGGAGAGAGATGTAACATATATATTTATATTTAATTTTTATTTATGATCATTAATTAACAATTCTTTTAAATACGAAATTAAATTCTAATATACTTATTTGTAAAAATACCGTATAATCTATTAAATATTAGAAGGAGGAATGGTACTTTAAATCTGTAGGAAGAAAGTTTAAATATTAAAAATATGACTTTACTCATATTTAAATGTCCCTTTTAGAAAATCATTGTGTCTAAGAATATGATTTAAGCGGATTAATAAAAATGCCATTTTTTTTTTATCATTGAAAACCCAGACGACACGCTGAATAACGGATGTCGATGTTTGTATGCAGGCACCACCACCCCACCTAAACTTAACCTGACTTTGTAAGTAACATATATTTGATACATACGTTGTCTAGGGAAATTAAAATCCAACCGCCCCTAATCAAAATAGATCGAATTTTTCTTAACTTTAACAGCTCAAAATATTAACATTGTCTGTTCTTATAAATTAAGTAAATTTCTTAGAAAGTTATTCCTAGCATCGCTTGACAATGGAACGAAACTCTGGATTTTAATTTAAATTTTTATAATTCAATTTACAGTTATAGTTGCAGTTTTGAAACATAGAAATTTCTTGGTCGCGATGTAATCATATTTTGAAAAAAAGAAAATTATATATATATATATATATATATATATATATATATATATATATATATATATATATATATATTTAAAAACATTTTTATGTTTAACATTGTTTTTACAGATACAAGTATTTAAGTAAATGCTGTGTTTATAATAAACAGTATTAAATAACATTTACCGGCCTGAATGTCCGAGAAATTTTCATAGAAAATATTCGTTCTCCGACATTCTGTCGACATTCTATGAAAATTTCTCGGACATTCAGGCCGGTAAATGTTATTTATAAAACGGAGCATTTACTTAAATACTTGTATCTGTAAAGAAAAAAGAATGTTAAACATAAAAATGTATTTAAATAATTGTCGGACTTTGTCCATTTCAATTTATATATATATATATATATATATATATATATATATATATATATATGGTGTATCAAAAATAATTTTACAAACTTTGAGGGTGAGTTTTTGACATCAAAACAGGACATAAACAAGAAACCATGTATGTGTTCTTCGTAGTCAGGCTTACGAATGGGTCACAGTCTTCCTTGATCCATTGTTTGTGATGCCACGGATTTTGGCTCTGCAACGTGACTTATAAACAGAGGCATTTGTCGGATAACACGGCTGCTGTCGGCCTGGAAACGCAATCTGATACAGCCGTGCAGCTTTGCGCTCATTACCATTCTCGCGGCCGTATGTAAAAATCATATCTGCCTGCTCAGGATATGAGAATTCAGCCATTGTTAAACGGAACACTTAGACAGACGAGACACAAATGTACACGAATGACAAATGTAACCTAGTCCAGCTGACAATTAATTGATCAGATCTTGACATTGAGTTCTCTGGATTTATATCCCTTCTTACAATCCAAAAATATTTTCGGGCTTTAAATAACCTGCAAAGGGTTGATAAGCCGTGGAAATCAATCAATAAAATACTGATTAGCTACACAAGCGTGGCTTTTAGATTTATTTATATTCCCTGGAATAAGAATGTATATAAACTACTATGGACACAAAGTGAGGGATCAATTTATATCTTGATTGTAATGTAGAATTTATCCCCCCCCACATTATATCCACATTATAAATTGTAGATACGCCGGAGAAAAAGAATGAATCAGTGAAATACTGATAGCTACACAGGCATGTCTTTTAGATTTATTTACAGTCTCTGGAAGAAGCATGTATAGAAACTAATACGGCCACAAATTGAGGGATCACTTTATATATAGATTGTAATATAGAATTGATCACCCACTTTATATGCACATTATAATTTGCTGATATGCCGTAGAAAAAGAATCAATGAAATACTGATAGCTACATAGTCATGTTTTTAGATTTATTTACAGTCTGTGGAAGAAGCACGTATAGAAACTAATACGGCCACAAATTGAGGGATCAGTTTATATATTGATTGCAATATAGAATTGATCACCCTCTTTATATGCACATTATAATTTGTTGATATGCCATAGAAAAAGAATCAATGAAATACTGATAGCTACACGGGGCATGTCTTTTAGATTTATTTACAGTCTCTGGAAGAAGCGTGTATAGAAACTAATACGGCCACAAATTGAGGGATCAGTTTATATATAGATTGTAATATAGAATTAATCACCCTCTTTATATCCACATACTTTCTTGGTTATCAAACCACCTCTTCTCCCTTCAGCTATTGGCTAATTAGTAAGACGTACATCACTGAAAATTTATAATCTAAAAAAGCAATTCTTACGATATAAAAATATTTTCCGTAAGTAACTTGCAAAATGTTGATAAACCGTAAAAAACGAATCAATAAATCAGTTAAAAAAAGAAACAGAATGAAGAAGAGATGTATAGCAAGAGATTGGAAACAATCATACGTGGAAATTTCGACCAATTCGACTAAGTCAGGGGATAAAAGACAATGGCGGACGGTTGGAACGCGGGGAAAAAAAATCCCGCCAAAATATACAAAAAATAAAAATGGCGACTATAGCCTTTCCCTTAAATCTTTTTAAATTAGTCACGTCCTTGAGGTGTTGAACATTTTTCGTCGAGATTACCCGGCCTTTTCTTTTTGGAAGGCTTGAAAGACGTGACACATGAATTATATATATATATATATATATATATATATATATATATATATATATATATATATATATATATATATATATATATATATATATATATATGAGCGGGCGCGTATGTGTGTGTTTGTGTGTGCGGGGTGGGGCTCTGGGTTGGTGTTTGTTGATGGAATTTCGCAGTAGCATTGTGATTCGACTTTTGGTTTTATTTAATCTGGCAGATGGATGGATCCGAGTAATGGACCATTGTACGTGTGGATTTAGTCAAGGATTTCAGTTTCGGGCGAACTCATTATTTGCCTGTGAAATACAGCAGCTCTTCGTCGACAGCACATCTGACGTGCATTCAATTCTGCACATATCTATCAATATACTTATCTGTTAACATATCATTTTAATCATTTCTAGCTCAAGATATCTATCTATCTATCTATCTATCTATCTATCTATCTATCTATCTATCTATCTATCTATGCCTGTTCTGTCTGTCTGTCTGTCTCTATCTATCTCATTCTGTTCATATCTATCAATCTATCTATCTATCTATCTATCTATCTATCTATCTATGCCTGTTCTCTCTCTCTCTCTATCTCTATCTCAGCCTGTTATCTATCTATCTATCTATCTATCTATCTATCTATCTATCTATCTATCTATCTATCTATCTATCTATCTATGCCTGTTCTGTCTGTCTCTCTCTCTCTATCTCATTCTGTTCATATCTATCTATCTATCTATCTATCTATCTATCTATCTATCTATCTATCTATCTATCTATCCTTGCCTGTTCACTCTCTCTCTCTCCATCTATCTCAGCCTGTTATCTATCTATCTATCTATCTATCTATCTATCTATCTATCTATCTATCTATCTATCTATCTATCTATCTATGCCTGATCTCTCTCTTTCTCTATCTATCTATCTATCTATCTATCTATCTATCTATGCCTGATCTCTCTCTTTATCTATCTATCTATCTATCTATCTATCTATCTATCTATCTATCTATCTATCTATCTATCTATCTATGCCTGTTCTGTCTGTCTCTCTCTCTCTATCAATCTCATTCTGTTCATATCTATCTATCTATCTATCTATCTATCTATCTATCTATCTATCTATCTCATTCTGTTCATATCTATCTATCTATCTATCTGTCTTGATTTAAAAACGCTTATAGTTTTTTTTTTATCATTTCACTACATGCAAGGTGGGTATGCCACTAGTACATAGGGGCTTACAGAGATTGAAGGACCGTATTAAGACCGGGTATAGAATGGACCGAGGAAAGAATAAAAGTTGAATAGGGTTCAAATAGATAGGAGCCGATAGTTGACGTTGCATTTAAATTTAAAACCCGACAATTATTTTAAGAAATTTTAAATATTTGTATCTATAAAAAGAATGTTAAACATAAAATGTCTTAAAATAATTGTCGGACTTTATACATTTCATAATGTGTGACGTCATTTGTTTACATTTGGATACGCTTTGAGCATCCGCTGTGGCCAAATCGGTTAAAGGCACGTCAGGCTATATGACGGTTCCGTATAGGATACAGGTTCGATTCCTGTCGGAGGACGAATATTTTCTATGAAAATTTCTCGGACATTTATGCCGGCAAATGTTGTTTAATACTGTTTATTATAAACAGAGTATTTACTTAAATATTTGTATCTAAAAAAAGAATGTATAGACATAAAAATGTCTTATATATATATATATATATATATGTATATATATATATATATTAATGCATGTTTCATTAAATAATATAGACAAGTTTTGTCTATTTATTTTAATCAAATTCCTTTCATATGGTCTGATAACATTATAATTGAAATACAAAAGAAAATCACCATATTAATACATGTTTTTTTTAATCGTATCTAAGCATTCGGCTTACATAAGCTATCATCGGAGATGACAAGTACATTACAATAAATTAAACAATACATGGATATAGCAGCAATGTTAGTCTGTTTTGTTTGCATGGAAGATTTCCAGGCAACGACACGTTCGTGCATACGAGCCGCTGGAAGCGAAAATCGCAACGTGTCCCGTGACATCACACATGACCACGCGAGAGTGAAAGCGAGAAGTGTTAAGCATGGGAAGGCGTTGGTATAAACCAATGGATTCTGTTATTAATTATACGCATTTAAGTATATTTGTGGAGTCTTCATAGTTTATTTTGTTATATATATATATATATATATATATATATGTGTGTGTGTGTGTGTGTGTGTGTAATTTCTATATTCCCCTCCTTACACTGTATAAATTATAATAAATTTTTCCCCTCCTCTAAGAACTGTCTTTTCTTTAATCCTCTTACATCTCTTTATCTCTGTATATATTAAAGTTACTTTGAAATCCTTTTTTATTCCTCTCTTCGTTTTAAATTAATATTTCATATTTCATATAAGCCCAAATGAATATCCGGGTTTAATTTTATAAAACTTCTCCACCCTCCCCTGACCCCTTCATCGTGCCTCTTGTCTGAATGAAACATTGCAATGGATAAATTCTGTTTTTACTGTTTTCGACCGGATTTTTTTTAAAGATTTCACAGCTAAATTTGTTTTAGCTAAATTTCTATTTCTGACACGAACTCAGTCCATACCTGGGTTGATAAGACAGATGACTTATATTTCCGTCTGCCGAAATAAGCTTATTCCCCATAAAAGGTTGATTTGGGAATTTATTGTTTATTAATTATTTGCTCTGTAATAATAAAAATGTTGAGCTCTTGTGGATCAGTTTTAATATTTTATATTACTGGGATCCATTTGAATTTTATTCAAACGGGTTTATTACCTTTACTATATATATATATATATATATATATATATATATATATATAAGTGAACATAGAAGTCAACACTTAGAAGCGACAGTCTGTTTCATGCTAGATGAAATCGGTGGCCTGACGAATGCATCTAGCATGAAACAGACTGTCGCTTCTAAGTGTTGACTTCTATAGTTGACTTTTATATTTACACACGCTCTATCTCTGATATTGAGCACTTTATCCCATAAATATAGCACATCTTAACACTATATATATATATATATATATATATATATATATATATAAATAAAATTATTGTCATCCACAGACAAACTGTTTCTTCAGTGTGGCTAGACGTCCGGCTGCCTTTAGCTAGGATCGAAACCCGACTGATTGGCATCAGTAGAAAATTCTACCACTAAGCCGTCGGCTCACGGCAGGGATGAAAGTGAATTTTAGCGTATTTATTTTTTAGATAAACACACAGTGACCGACAGGACTCAATTCGCTTTTGCTGAAGAGTCTTGCTATATCAGCTTTAATAGTCACAGTTTACAAACCCACACTTCCTTCCCCAGAGAGCTCAACCGAAATTAATTTTTCAGGAGCCTATATAATTGTCATCCACAGACAGACGGTTTCGCAGCTCTTCACAGCTCTTCAGCGTAGCCAGACACCCGGTTGCCTTTAGCTAAGATTGAAATCCGATACGTATATTAAAGAGAAGAGAGAAACCCCAAACGTGTTTGATTATAATGTTGATTTTTAAAAAATATATATTATACTTTATCTTCCATATTTTTGCTACGCGTCTTTCCGGTCTTGCGACCTTCTTCAGGCAAAGAGAAGTTATTTCCATATAATATTAAAAGGAATTTCCGATGTTAAACGATCGTCTTTTGGACATTTCCGGATCCAAAGAACCCTTTAAACCAGAAATCCGAAGTCTGATGTCCTTGCTTACATATCAGAAAATTTTTAAGTGAATACGAGGGTGAATAAAAAAATTAATTTACCCATCCCCATTACATTTACAATACACTTGCTTTTCTAACCCCGTTCTTCTTCTTCTTCTTCTTCTTCTTCTTCTTCTTCTTCTTCTTCTTCTTCTTCTTCTTCTTCTTCTTCTTCTCTACCTTCCTTCCTTCTTTCATGCCTTCATTCATTTATCATATTCTTCTTTCTTTTTTCTTCGATTTTATTTTTCAACCAATTCTTACTCTTCCTTTTCTTTCTTATTTATTTCCTTTCTTTGTTTAAATTTTCATTTTATTTTCCTTTCTTCCACTTTAATTTATTTCACATTTTCCCGCCTTTTCCCTTTTCCCCTTCTTTCCTTCCTTCCTTTTTTTCCTACTTTCTTCCATTTTTATTTTTCTTCTACCGTTTCTTCTTCTTCTCTCCCTTTCTTACTCCTTTTCTACATTTATATATTCATTATCATCATCTTCTTCTTCTTCTTCTTCTTCTTCTTCTTCTTCTTCTTCTTCTTCTTCTTCTTCTTCTTCTTCTTCTTCTTCTTCATTCTGCCTTCATTCCTTCTTTCATTTATTTCTTTATTTCACATATCCCCGTCTTTTTACCTCCCTTTTTCTTCCCTTCATTCTTTTTTTTCTATATTCTTCAATTTTCTATTTCTTTTCCACCATTTATCCTTGTTCCCTCCTTTTCTCGCTTCTTTCCTTGCTGTGTTTATATTTTCTTTTCTTTCACCTTCCCGCCTTTATTTATCATCTTCCCGCCTTTTTCTCATTTCCCGCCTTTTTCCTTCCTGCTTTGCTCCTTTTGTATTTCCTTCTTCCAT
>OZ038519.1:42836145-42901145 GCA_964036315.1 Acanthosepion esculentum | reverse complement strand
AAAAAACTCCAACACGACTAAAGCAAAAGTAACTAACTAACCGACGATCCGCGTAGGTGAAACCTAGGTATTGTTTGCCTGGCTCTTTATGTTCATAGTTATATATATATATATATATATATATATATATATATATATATATATATATATATATAATGTTTGTCACTTAGTTGATTGATTTTACCTTCTGTGTTTTGCAGGCGGACCCGTCCGTCCACTCGTCAGGGACTATTATTAATTGACTGCTTATTGTTATGGTCCAAGTTCCTTGTACCACGGTGATGGTCCAAGGTTAGAGCCAATGAAAAAATAACTCGAACACAGGTATGGAATAACACAGATATATTACAAACAAAAAATATGTACAAAGAAGTAGAAGTATTAGTATTAGTAATGACTATCAGATTTGGTTAGAGTGAACTATGCTGTCTCGACAAGTATCACTATTCCAATGTTCTTACAATCAATCCTCTCTGCTCCCTCTTGAGGCGCAGTATTTATAATGCCCGGAATAGTCCATTATTATTATTATTATTATTATTATTATGGGTAAGAGCCCATAACACCCCCCTTCCGAAGCTTTTTGCGTAGCAGGGGTTTTTAATATTTTTTTTTCGTTGGATCTATTTCCAAAGGTTCTGTGAACTTCCTTTTTCTGGACGATTTTCGTGGTTCTGGCATTGTTTGCGGCCTTTTTATATCAAATGTATCGAATATCGTATCCATTACTTCTTCTTGAGGTGGACCGTTAGTATCCTGTAACAGTCTCTTCCTTATTTGGTTTACGTGTCTTCTATGTGAGAATTTGTGTCCCTGTACTATGTAAACCATATTCCCAATTCTTTTTTCAATTGTACCTTGCTCCCAGTAAGATGTATTATTTTTATATGCTTTAAAAAAACTTTTTCTTGTAGGTGGAATTTTCTTTTTGGTACGCACGACTGTGTTATTTGCTTCGTTTGACTTGGTAGCAATTTATCAAATACAGATCTGATTTTCATAGCGAATATCACTTCTGCGGGTGATAATGTCGCTGGGGTAGCATTATTTTGCGTAATTCGATATACCTGTAGAAATTGTTGTAATGTTTTTTCCGTAGGCACTCATATGCTTTTCTTAACGCTCTTTTGAGTGTATCAACAAATCTCTCCGCTTGCCCATTTGATCTTGGGTGATATGGCAGGGATTTTATATGTTTGACATGATAAACTTCGTAAAACTTTTGGAAGTCCGCTGATGGGAATTGCGTTCCATTATCTGTGACTAGGCAATCCACTACTCCAAACCGAGCGGTAGTTTCTGAAGTAGGATTTTTGCAACGAAACACCTCCGGCCATTTACTATAACTATGCACTATTATCAAATAGTAGAAACCATCAATTGGACCTGCATAATCTGTGTGTATTCTTGACCACGGATGATCTGTCTCTGGCCATAGCTTATGGATGATTGGCGGTGCTTTGGCTGCTAAGGAACAGCCCTTGCATTTTTCCACCATCTGAGTAATATCCTGGTCCATGTTTTTCCAATATACATAGCTTTGCATCAGCGATTTCATTCTATTTTTCCTCGATGGCCCCTGTGGAAATGCTTTAGGATTCGCTTTTGTAGTGTTTTGGGAATTACTACCCTTTCGTTATAAAGTAGCACATTATCGCATAAAGAAAAGCTGTCCGATATTTGCTTATTTTTTTCTGCTATTTTTGCTTTTGTTTCTTTTATGAATTCATCATTTATTGCTTCATTTTTTATCTCTTGTAGTGTGACGGGGAGGTTTCGAACTGTACAACATAGTACTGTCCTGATATCTTCTACATGTCGTAGGGCTTCGATTACAGAATCTTCCAATGGCACTGTTTTCGTTGGTATAAGTCTCGACAGACAATCCGCATGCCCGATTTCTTTCGTTGGTAGATACTCCAATCTGAAATTGTAGTTCAGAAGAATTGTACCCCATCTTAGTAACCTATTTGCAGTGTAAACCGGTAGACCTTTTCTTGAACCAAATATTGTTATTAACGGTTTGTGATCCGTCTGTAGAGTAAACAATCTACCATAGATATATTTATGAAATCTTGTGTCTGCGAAAATAATTACCAGAGCTTCTATCTCTATCTGTGAGTAATTTTTCTCCGCTGGTTTCATAGTTCTAGAAGCATGTGCGATGGGTTTTATTGTCCCATCCGGAATTTTATGCAATATACACACCCCGACTCCATAGGCGCTCGCGTAACTTGCTACAATTATTTCTAATTTAGGATCGTAGTGTGCCAAAAATAAATCCGAAGGTAACGTCTTAATTATTTTGTCAAACGTTTTCTGGCATTCATCTGTCCACTCCCAAACTTTTTCTTTCGTCAGAAGTTCGTTCAGTGGTGCGCGAAGTTTATGCATGTCAGGAATGAATTCCTGGAAGTAATTCACTAAGCCTAGAAAACTTTGTAGTTCTGTTATATTCTTTGGAACAGGCATTTTTTTTTATTGCTGTTGCCCTTTCAGGGTTTGGTCGTCTTCCTTCTTGATCGATGATATGGCCCATGTATTTAATTTCCTTCGTGAAAAAATCGCATTTGTTTTCTTTTACCTTGAACCCATAGCTTTGTATTCTCTTAAACATCTCTTGTACCTGTTCCCTGTGTTGTTCAACACTTTCGCTATTTATCAATACGTCATCCAGGTATGCAATCGTGTACGATGTCTGGCGAGCATAGTATCCATTGTCTGTTGGGATATAGCCAGCGCGACCGTAATCTCAAATGGTAATCTTTGGTATTTGTACAATCCTTTGTGTGTGTTTATGCACAGTAGTTTTGAACTTTCCTCATCGACTGGAATTAGTAAGTACGCTTCACTTAAATCTATTTTTGATAAAAATTTTGCGCCATTTAATTTAGTGAATACTTCTTCTGGACTGGGTAGAGGATAGTGGTAATCTTTTATCGCAACGTTCAAACCGGTTGAGAAATCAGCGCATACTCGAATCTCTCCTGATTTCTTTTTGACTTAAATCGTAGGTGCGGCCCATTGACTGTATTCTACTTTTGTCAATATGCCAGTGTTTTCAAGTCCAACCAATTTTTTTCTTGAAGATAGGTTGAACATTTTCTTTTATTTCGATATTTGCTGCCGTTTTTTTACATCTTCCGAGACCTGCTGAAAATCCTTCGGGAAAACTCGTTTTTAGTTTCTCTTTTAATTTGTCTGCCTCGGTTGATAAACTTTTTACCTTTTGACAGTACGTACTTATTGGTAAATCCCAAAGTTCGAATTTTTGCATCCAGTCCGTTCCGAATAGGTTTTCTGTATTTCTTAATACGTACATTTTTAATTTTCTCGTCATTCCATTAAATGTCACATTTGTAATCACTTCACCCTCAAATTTTATTTTTCTCCCAGTTGCCGACCTCGCAATTTTATCCGTTTTTAACATGGCAGGTTTGTTCAGTTTTCTCCACGTTTGTAGTTAAGTCCAAGCCGGAATTCAACTGTAGTCTAACTTTTCTGTTTTGCATTTCTACTTGTACGTACTTTCTTATGTTGGTCTCATCCGCTTGGTCAGTCCTCGTGATTCTTATTCTGCTTTTGCTTTCTCTTCTAGTCCAACAATGAGAACTTTTATGTCCTATTTTTTGCATGATAGACAAGTTTTAAAACGGTATGGACAGTCTTTATACTAATGCCAAGTCCCACAGCGATAGCATGGACTGAGTGGTAGTTTTTTTCTGATACTGACTTTTAGAAGTAGAAAATTTTGTTTTACCTGTTTTTGAGGAGGGAAAATTGGTTTGGTTTGTTTCTGAGGAGGGAAAGTTGGTTTGTCTTCGTACTTTATGTATGTGCGTGATGCCAGCTTCTTCTATATCTTTTGAGTCTTTCTTCACACTGATGCATCTCTGGTAGTCTTCGGCTAGTTTTTGAAGAGTCAAATCTTATTCACTCTCCAATTTTGTAAGGATTCTGCGTCTAATTTCCGCGTCTTTGGTTGAAACCAGGCCTTGGACGTATATTAAGCATTTGACATTTTCCGCGCTGAGTTCCGATAACTTAAAGTCATCACAATATTTGTTTACAAAGGAAGCGAAAGTTATGTAATCTTCGCTGTCCTTTTTTGTTAGGTTCAGACATTTCCATCTTTTGTGGAATAGTGAGGTATTAGAGCTGAAAAGTTCTGTTAACAGTTTTATGGCTTCTTTGAAAGTTAACTCAATTGTTTTCCTCGGTATGATGTAATCTACGAATTTGGTATATTCGCATGTGTCTAATTTTCTTAGTAATAGACGTACTTTTCTTGCGTCTGACCAATCTCTGCAGTCAAATTCATATAGATCTTCGTACCTTCGGAAGTAAGTTGCAAAGGATTTGTCTTCGTCGAGTGCATACGTGAAATCTTCGATAGTGTTCCAAATAACGTATTGTGAGAGAACTGTTTCATTCTCGGAATTTTGCCCTTTATTTGACATTTCACGTAGCAATAATTCTTGTAATTCGTTTTTTTTTGTTGCTGTTCAAATTGGATTTTGATAAGTTCCACAATGGTTGACTTCAAATCTTCCATGTTAACGTAATTTTGTGTAAGTATTTTACTTTAGTGTAACCTGATATTCTGAAACCTGTATACGTAAATAAATTACTTTGTTGCCAGTAAATTTGTTGTCCAAAAAGAAACTTATTTTTCTTTATGTGTTCGCGTAGAACTTTTTTTTTTAGAAATATCCACGTAGAACTTGTTTCTTACAGCTTACTCGTTGACTCTCTTATGTGCAACGGATAGCAAAAAGGTCTGTTCTCCGCGTAGAGAGTTCGTTTTTCTTTTGGGTTACCTCGTCGCCACTTGTTATGTGCGATGGATAGCAAAAAATAATGATAATCATAATGATGATAATAATAATAATAAGAAGGATAATAATAATAATAATGTTAATAATGATAATAATAATAATTATAATCATAATAATGATAATAACAATGATAATAATAATGATAATAATAACAATAATAAGGACCTTGAAACAGAAATCTAAAAAATGTGGCACATGGGAACATCAACAATCCCTGTTGTAGTTGGAGCCCTAGGTTTGGTTGGAAAAGATTCTAGTAGAATAATTGAAGGGATTCCTGGAAGCCCATGCCTCAAAGAGATACAAAACATTGTTCTCACAAGTACAGCCCACACTTTACGAAGGGCTTTATCTGTGTAATTTTTTTTTCTTCAATGGAAAGTGTCATCATGCCATTTTTAACCTTAGGTCCCTGGGTGGGATCCGGAAAGAAATGTGTAATCGCCAGACATCAAAGGAAATAATAATAATAATAATAATAATAATAATAATAATAATAATCCTTCAAAGGTACCTGCAAACTACAGAAAACCGGATGATGATATGTGTCAGAGTACATGAAGGTAGTAAGAGTCTTTATAGCGTAATAAAAGAAGCCAACAAGTTCAAAATGGTGTTTCAAATGGGCGCAGAAATACAAGTAAAGCACAATACAATGGCTGAAGCTGCAAAATACTTAAAAAAAGAAAGCAAAGACAAATGCAACCGACCAGATACAGAAACGATGGCAAGATAAATCGCTTCATGGCCAATACTCTGCCCGTACCAAACAAGCTGACGTAGACAAAACCCGTACCCATCAGTGACTACGTAGTGCAGGGTTGAAAGCTGAAACTAAAGGTTTTATCCTTGGTGCACAGGACCAATGCTTGTTAACTAGAAATTATCAAGCACATATACTAAAATATTGTTTTCGCCCAAAATGCAGGTTATGTGATAATTACTCAGAAACAATCGATCATCTTGTATCAGGTTGCACGGTATTGGCACCCATTGAATATAAAACCCGGCATGACAGAGTGGGCCAATATCTGCACTGGAAAATCTACAACTTCTACAAACTGGTATGAACACCACCCAGACCCGGTTAAGGAGATAGGACCTGTAACAATTTTATGGGACTACACAATACACACTGACAGAACAATCAAAGCTAACCGCCAAATATTGTTATTTGAGACCGAAAACAAAAGAAGTGCCTCCTTATTGATATATCAGTCCCTGCAGACGGCAATGCATCTTTGAAAATCTTCAAAAAACTATCAAAATACAAGAACCTTGAAATAGAAATCTCAAAAATGTGGCACATGGGAACATCAACAATCCCTGTTGTAGTTGGAACCCTCGAATTGGTTGGAAAATATTTCCAGCATGAATAATTGAAGGAATTCCTGGAAGTTCATGCCTTAAAGAAATACAAAAAAGTGTCCTCACGAGTACAGCCCACACTTTACAAAGGGCTTTATCTATGGAAAATATTTTTTTTTTCTTCTGTCAGTGGAAAATGTCATGATGCCATTTCAAACCTTAGGTCTCTGACCCGGAAAGAAATGTGCACACACCAGAAATCAAAGGAAATAAAATAATAATGATAAAAATAATAATATCTTGTAGTTAGGGTTTGCTATTTGAATTTTCCGATGAATCATAATTAATGTAATAATTGAACAATCATCTTACGAGTTCCAAGTCTATAAAACATGTATGGAAATGTCGAATTGCATCGTTAACTATTTGACCTTGACAAATTTATGAAAATATGTCGAAAACAATCATAAATATGAATGCAAGTCATTATTCAAAGACGTAAGGGGGTACAAATGAAAAGATTTCAAATTTCACTGAAGCAGACGTTAAACATGAGTGCGTAATCGAATCCTGTAACTTCTTTCTTTTTTCATTCTTTCTTTGTTTCTTTCTTTCTGAAATCAAACAACGTCTCATATTCCCTTTCCACGAGATCAAAACGGAATAGTCTATTGTTTATTATGAGATACTGGCAAGGCGTAACGAACGTGCTAACTAACTAATTAAGGAAACAATTAATTGACTGATTGATTTGGACCCAGAAAGAAATGTGTACACACCAGAAATCAAAGGATTAAAACAACGATAATAATAATAATGAAAATGACGTAATAAAACAAATATTAGGTTCGTACATTGAATATTTTGTTTTAACAGCATGATACTCATTGAAGCCACATATGTAACCTCTTTTCTCTTCGAGAAATATGCATGCAGTAATGCCACTGTTTTTGGCTTATTCTTCTAGATATATTGGCAAGAAAATATCCAGTAGTTGACGCAATCTCGTTGATCTTAAGAAACAGTCGTCTCGGGAGTCCTACAATGGCCAATTTACAGTGACCAATTAATTATTTCGACCCGAATCATGAATAAATGGTGCCTGGGTGGTTGAAAAAATGTTCATAAGGCCAATTGATGACACCCGATGATCCCCATTGAAGAATCAATGGACGATGCCCGCCGTTTAAGGCTTGACTTAAAGTTTTTTGACATTTTTTTTTCCTGTTGTTCCTTGTTCTCACGATCTATGGGGATGAACGGGTGGTGTAATGGAGAGCGGATCCGAATGAGAAATCAAAGAGCCGAGTTCGAATTCCGATCCGGCTAGTTGCGTTCACTTACGCACAAATACCCTTGGGAAAAGTTTGAATCTATCCATTCACCCAATTATAGGTTGAATTGTGCGACTTGTATCCGGAAAAATCATTGTTATTCTAAAAAAAAAAAAGAAGAAAAAGGCGATATTCACAAAAATAAAAAAGAAACAAAACAAAAACAAACAAAAAACGAAATATTATACATTCAAACCTAACAATTTTCAGTTTTGATGAACCCGCAAACGTTTTTATGAAACTGCTGGGCTCTACTTTGAGCAATAAAAATATATAATTACTCTCCAAGCTTAACAGAAGAATCTTGATGAAATCGATTATAAACGAAAAAGACACGTTAATCATTAATTAATCATAGCTAAGACTCAGAAGCTGATGAAGGATTGAAATAAAGTTTAAATATATATATATTATTCCAGGATCATTTTCCAACTTACTCAAGATGATCTTCGCCCTCTCTAACTCTCTATTTTTCTGTCCTGGACTAAAAGGTGTCTCACACGTTTCCCCTACGATTTCATTTTCAAATCTTTTTACACTGCTCTTTGGACTGTCAAAGCTGAATCTCCTCTCTCACGTGCCAAACGTCTTATGAATTGTGTTGGATCTTTTCTAATGGATCTCTTTAGCTCTAAATTGAAATGATCATCCCACTTCCTGTTCTTACACCCTGATCCGGTTTTCCTCTCTACTGTTCCCTCTTTTTTAAAGTTATCCACTTTTGATGGTCCTTGAACGGACTTTGGAGATTGAAGACTTTGAGGATTGAAGAGTATGACTTTTTGGTACCATTGATGAAGGCCTGAATGATCTTTTTCCTCTCACTATTGCTCAGTTGTGAAGACATAGTGAGGCTGACAGAAACGATTTTAACCTGTTCTTTTTCTAGCTGAATAACTCAAAGGGATTTTTCACTGATTCTTACGACACATGGTGTCAAGATGGCTAACAGTCGTATTTGAAAGAAACCGAAATAGTTCAGCGGTTATTTTAGATATTAAACATTTTGTGGGATGGACAATTATCCCAGGCTGCTACACGATTTGGACAATTTTGCTGTTACACCCGATATATATATATATATGGCTATTGATTTTCATCCATCTGCTAGGTTAAAGATCTAATCCCGTTTACAGACGCCTATTAAGGCATATTTTCTTGTTTCTTCATCATTCATATAGCGAATTTGTGCTTTAAGATGCAGCTATGCTGAAGTGACCTTAGTTAACACACACACACACACACACACACACACATATATATATATATATATATATATATATATATATATATAATAAAAAGGCCTTCCTGTTCTTCTGTCGTCTGTTACCCCTCTCTGGAACTTTCTTTTAACTCTCACATTCGTCCCCCACTCTCATACATACACTCTCAATAAATTTTATTTTTTTATTCCCGGAGTTATATTTTCCGATTTCTTTTTGAATTTGTAGGTCTGATGAATTGGATCGTGATTACGATTCCAATGTAATAAATTATAACCATGGAATATTAGTGTTGGAGCTTTTTTTCATTATATTCTTACTCTGTTCTGGACATTGAGTTCTACCTGGATTCTATCCTCTTGGAATTTATATATATATATATATATATATATATATATATATATATATATATATATATCACACATTATGAAATGGACAAAGTCCGACAATTATTTAAAGACATTTTCATGTTTAACATTCTTTTTTTATAGATACAAATATTTAAGTAAATGCTCTGTTTATAATAAACAGTATTAAACAACATTTACCGGCATGAATGTCCGAGAAATTATCATAGAAAATATTCGTCCTCCGGTAAATGTTGTTTAATACTGTTTATTATAAACAGACCATTTACTTAAATACTTGTATCTTATATTAAACATAAAAATGTCTTTAAATGATTGTCAGACTTTGTCCATTTCATAATGTGTGACGTCATTTGTTTACATTTGATACGCAATGAGCAGTTATGAATGTACGTGAGAGATTCATGTAAGATTGAAGTTTATAAGCAGTAAATTCGACTTTGCCAACCGAACGCTCCTCAGTGGCCGAATCGGTAAGGCACGTCAGGCTACATGACGGTTCCGTATAGGATACAGGTTCGAATCCTGTCGGAGGACGAATATTTTCTATGAAAATTTCTCGGACATTCAGGCCGGTAAATGTTATTTAATACTGTTTATTATAAACAGAGCATTTACTTAAATACTTGTATCTATAAAAAGAACGTTAAACATAAAAATGTCTCTCTCTATATATATGCATATGCCCTTGTGCCAATTAATTGAAACAAAACGAATAATTCTGTTATTATTTACTTTTTTTCATATGTTTCCAAAGAAACGTGACTCGGTACACACGTTATTACTTCGTATGTCCATTTCACGAAGTCATTCCTTGGAGACTGACCACAGATACTCAACTGGATTTAAATCTGGAGTGTTTCCGGGACAATCTATAGTACTTTGATTTACTCAGTGATAAAGCTTGCTGGTGTGTTCGTGAAGCTTTACAATTTCCGTACGCTTCCTTAGAATATCGTCCATCACACACAATGGCCGTAGAACAACTAATCGAGAGTCGAGACAATATTGTCTGGGCGTGATGAAAATCTGGTGCAATCACAGATAACGCAAAATATTTCAAGTCCAAACAAATTTCATCATAGACTCCGAAAATAGATTCATATTACTGCAAATGACCTAACCCGAGGAAAAAATAAATTGAAATCGAATACCCCCTGTCACTCCAGTAGGTCTAAAACTGATCTTATTGTGAAAAAAAGGAAACTAAAGCGGTTGTTTCATTTAATTTGCACTAGATTTATGAGATTAATGGATCGAATTATTTAATAACTCTTGGCTGATTGATATCTGTCTATATTTCTGAGATGAGGTATTTTCATTACTTTACTATTTACATTATTTACATTATTCAGACTGTTATCCTCATCTTCATTGTTATATTCGTAATCTTTCGGCCACTGTACGCTCCGGCCTTCTTCAGGCGCTTGGAATTTCGACTGAGCCCTTTATTTCTAAAACCTTTTCTATTAATATCTCTCTATATTATGATTATTTACATTATTTACATTATTCGGACTGTTATCCTCATCTTCATTGTTATATTCACAACGTTTCGCCGTGGCCTTCTTCAGGTGATTGGATTATCTGTTTTTATCGCTGTGATGAGGTATTATGATTATTTACATTATTTACATTTTTCGGACTGTTATGCTCATCTTCATTGCCATATTCACACCGTTTCGGCCACTGTACACTCCGGCCTTCTTCAGGTCATTGGAATTTCGAAACGAACCCTTTATTTCTAAAAACCTTTTCTTTTAATATCTGTCTATATCTCTGAGATGAGGTATTGTGATGACTTACATTATCTGACAGTGTGTACATAGTTTTAGGGGTCAGTAGTTGAACAAGGAGAGTATGCTAGCATTCTCAGTGACGGTGACTTAAGATCTGGTGCTGTCTTCTGAACGTCTTTTCAAGATTTTCCTCTATTCAATTCCATTGAAAATTTCTCGGCTAAATTTACCAAAGATGTCACACACTATTTTTTTCCTTCCTAGTCAAGAAAACTTAATCCCCACTGACAAATCGAACCCGGGTCTCCTGGTCTGAACGGTGACAAGCTATCGAGATAGATACATCTAGATTTTATTCCATTACATTTACCCAAAAATATCCGACTAAAATTGATCCAAAATACGCCATTTATTTTGAGATGATGAACACTCTCCTCAGTGTCGCCAAGATGGTTTTTTTTTCGCGTAATATATCCGGGGAGTGAAAAAAAATACAAAATAAATCTGTTAAGATGCAGCAATAAATTTTATACAAACCACACACACACACACACACACACACACACACACACACATACACACACACACACACACATATATATATATATATATATATATATATATATATATATATATATATATATATATATATATATATATTTATTGAGAGAATATAAAAGTTCAGAGCAGATAACATTAGAAAGATTCTAGAGTTTCATGAAAATAAGTGGATACGACGTTTTAAAACGCACTATCCAGCCGGGCTTAATCACAAATTAAACAATACAGATAGTATTAATATATGACCCCACAAATCAAGACCAACCCACATTTCTCACCCACACAAGACAGACATGCTTACTGAGGTGTTGAGGCCTCACACTTATACACAGACCCACACAAATATACACATGTACACACATCATACTCACTCCTTAATGAGCTAAATAATAACACACACCCATAGTAATATACACGCTTACACACATCATACTCACTGACTCCCTAAGAACCAAATAACACACTTAACAGAGACACATCCCCTTTCCAGGAACCAATAAAACTGTCAAAATGACCAAGGGAATTCAGAACAGCATGAATCCATCCAGCTCTTATCTTAAAAGAGACTGTTTGACCAACACAAAGACTGACCAAAATTCATGTTAACCCCCCCCCCAAAAAAAAAACAAATGAAAACTACAAACAAAAGTTCATTTTCTCCATCAAGACATTCATTTCTGTAGTTCACTGCTCCCAGCAAGCAGAAATATTTTTTCTCCTGATGATGGCCATGTTGGCCGAAACTAGTCGAGGAATCTAAATGAAATAATAATAAAAAATGAAAGAATATTAATCTACAACCCAGTGTGTCTGAGGCTTTTAATTTTTTAATTATTTAAATTATTCGGACTATTGTCCTCATCTTTGTCGCCATATTTATTACAACGTTTCGGTCGTTATACGCTCCGGCCTTCTTCAGGTGGTTGGAATGTCGAACTGAACCCTTTATTTCGCTCACTGGTTACACTGTTCTAGTTTCACGTGTCAGTTACCAGTTATCTCCTGTTAATTCCCCTCTCCAAGTTCTCCACTGCCTTAACCGGGTATTGAACTCACACTCTTTGGATCCTGTGACTGGATTTAACTAACGCCTTTATCCACTGTGCCATGTGTCCTTGAAGACATCTGTGTATGAATTTCTGGGTATTATAAACCTAATGTCTTCAGCAACCATTTTTACCAGTGCTCATATTGCAATTTTTGCTGTTATCATTACCAGTAATAAATATGGCGACAAAGATGAGGACAATAGTCCGAATAATGTAAATAATACCTCATCTCTGAAATATAGACAGATAATTTTTTAATATTTTTTATTGTTCAATATATATATATATATATATATTTGCGCATTTCTTTCTTTCTTTCTTTCTTTCTTTCTTTCTGTTGTGGCCTTGTTAGGGCCAGAAATAAAGACACAAGGTCTTCCAGCTGCCACCCACTTGACTCAGGCGAACACTACCTTTTCAAGGAACCTGATGTAGGCCTCCGTCTTGAGTGCGAGGACATCATCAATTATCTCAATCGGAGTGAGTTTTCCGAGCTGCCGTTTCTTCGTAATCACCATTAGACTCATCCAACTCTTATCGAAACCTCTGCACTGACAACCAAACCATCTGAAATGTCCGTACTGGATCTTCCAGCACGAATGCCAAGCAGTACAGCATGCTGTTTTCAAATTGCTGGTGGAGTGAACTGAACGTCATAGGGCTCCGTTTCTCACAGATAGTGCTCAACCGACCCTACGATACTGTTCAGGCTACAATCTCAAAAACAAATGCCAACAATTCACCCATCAGACCTTGTATATTCATTTCATATGTGTTATATTACTAATTTGATTTCATACGCATTATATTCTGTTATGGTAATGTATATATATATTCTCTTCATGCGCATTTTTATCTATCTATCTATCTATCTATCTATCTATCTATCTATCTATATTCGTTTCTATCTATCTATCTATCTATCTATCTATCTATCTATCTATGATCAATTCTATCTATCTAGCTATTTCATTCTGTTTCTATCAATCTATCTATCTATCTATGTTCATTTCTATGTTCATTTCTATCTATCTATCTATGTTCATTTCTATGTTCATTTCTATCTATCTATCTATCTATCTATCTATCTATGTTCATTTCTATCTATCTATCTATGTTCATTTCTATGTTCATTTCTATCTATCTATCTATCTATCTATCTATTTATCTATCTATCTATGTTCATTTCTATGTATCTATCTATCTATCTATGTTCATTTCTATGTTCATTTCTATCTATCTATCTATCTATCTATCTATCTATCTATCTATCTATCTATGTTCATTTCTATGTTCATTTCTATCTATCTATCTATCTATCTATCTATCTATCTATCTATCTATCTATCAATCAGAACTTTTATTTCTCCTCCGGTACAATTACACTCAGCTTCTACACCCACCAGCTTCTCCACATACGAAAACAGCCTTGCCACTATTCAACTGTATATTATTCAAAATATCTGAGGCGCCAGCATGTACTGCATCCATATTTATTTCTGCTATTAGCGTTCCGCGTGAAACTTTTTCAACACAGTATTAACGACATATTGGTTGATGACACTCGGAGGCATAGCTCTATGGTTAAAGCATAGGACCAAATTTCGTAATTTGTCGCTGAGAATTCTAATGTAATCGAGTTTTGAACAACATCAAATACAATCTTATATATATATATATATATATATATATATATATATATATATATATATGTGTGTGTGTGTGTGTGTGCGTGTGTGTGTGTGTGTGTTTGTGTAAACGAAAAACAATAGTATAATTGTACTTAGTTTAGTCGATGCGTTTCGTCATTCGACGGATTATATATATATATATATATATATATATATATATATATATATATATATATATATATTTATGTTATTAAATCATCTTCACGAAGTCTTTTCGCCATTAATTACTTTAATATTGCTCTTCAGTTTGTTGTATCATTTGTTTTTTCTTTATGATATATATATATATATATATATATATATATATCATAAAGAAAGAATTCTTTGTATAAAGTTTTTGTATAAATTGTTTCTTTATAATATATATATATATATATATATATATATATATAGGTATATATATATATATATGTATATATATATATATATATATATATATAGAGAGAGAGAGAGAGAGAGATAGATATATATACACATACACCTAATAAAGATCATATTCGCTATATATATACTTATAATTTCTACTAAATTTATATATATATATATATATATATATATATATATATATATATATATATATATATATATATATATTCTGGAATCTCATGCAACCCAGTTCCTAGGAACCGACAGCACATATGATTTGATTATAGTGGTGAAGGCTTTGAACAGAACCAACCACACTATATATGTCATAAAAAACAATTTATACAAAGAATTAAATAGCAATGTTAATGTGATTAATTGCGAAATCACTTCTCTAACATGGTTTAATGGGACATTAACTTACTATCAATTCCTTTGAATAATAAGATCCTTATTTTCGAGTTGTTGTCAGTTGGAATACACATGACAAGTACTTTCGATAATTTCAAATTGACATCATCAGGGCTCAATTTTCCCATACATAGGCAAAGACGAAACATGTGTAGACCGAAAGATGTTTTTTTTTTTACAGTAAAATATATGTTTTAGAGAGCGCAAAGTCTCGAGTTCTTGTTCAGGATTTTGTTTGAATTTACTTACTATCAATTCCTTTAAATAATAGGATCCTTATATTCGAGTTGCTGTCAGATAGAAGGCGCAATTTTCCCATACAAACACTAAAACGAAATAGTTTAAGTGAGCGCTATAGTTCTGGTTCAAATCGATCAAGTGAGAAGTTTGTCTGAATTTTGAAAAGTTATAAATCCACCAAATTTTCTTGTTATATGCATTTATCTGTTAAAGTAAAATGAACTTACGTATAATCGAATTGGTAGAGTTAAAAATGTTTTAGTATTTTTCCACAGAATTAAAAATTTTGTTTAATACAATGCTGCAGATCTGATGTCGTAAATATATTAGAGTCTGCAGCTTAGATTTTATATCATAAAGAAACAGTTTATGCAAAGAATTAAATAGTAATATTAATGTGATTATATATATATATATATATATATATATATATATATATATAATCACATATATTATTAGTAATGTTAATGTGATTATATATATATATATAATCACTTATATTATTAGTAATGTTAATGTGATTATATATATATATATATATATATATATATATATATATATATAATCACATATATTATTAGTAATGTTAATGGGATTATATATATATATATATATATATATATATATATATATATACATATATATATATAATCACATTAACATTACTATTTAATTCTTTGCATAAATTGTTTCTTTATTATATAAAATCTAAGCTGCAGACTCTAATATATATATATATATATATATATATATATATATATATATATATATATATATATATATATATATATATATATATGTATGTATGTATGTATAATAAATGCTGATGTCAGTGTGTCACTGTGTCACACTTTTTCAACTTTACTCCTAAAGGCCATAGCCCAACATATCATACCACTTTGGAATTAGGCCGACTCTGTGTACTATCGATTCCTTGAATAATAGTATTCTTATATTCGAGTTGTCAGATGGAAGACGCTATTTTCCTATACAAACACTAAGGCGAAATATGTGTAGACAAAGATGTCTTTTTTTAAATTATGCTATTTATTGACAGTTAAATATATGTTTTTGGAGCATTCGATGCCGCGACGCTAGAGTTCCCGTTCAAATCGATCAAGTGAGAAGTTTGTTCGAATTCTGAAAAGTTATAAATCCACCAAATTTTCTTATATGCACGTATCCGTTAAAGCGACATGGACTTAATTATAATCCAATTAGTAGAGTCAAAATCTCTTAATAGCTTTGCACAGAATTAAAAATTCTAATCATTACTGTGTTGCAGATCTGTGCTTTGAATCTGCGTTTAATTTAGCCTTCCTCCTATAAGACACAGTATTTTTTTATTTTAAAAAACGAACTTCAATAAGTGTTACGTTTGCCAGTTCGTGCCTGACGACTTGAAAGAAACCATGAAACTTTAAGTTGCACTACAAACGTAGGTATATATATATATATATATATATATATATATATATATATGTTTATTAATATATAATTCTTAACTCTGTCTAATCAAATTAAACACTATTTGTTCACGGTTTATATTAAATTAAATAAATATTTATTCGCTTACTTGTGTATGCACGCTAACGCACGTATATACAATTGCTAATATCCAATTATTTGGTTTATATCCACACTAATATCCATATATATATATATATATATATATATATATATATATATATATATATATATATATATATATATATATATATATATATATTTTGAACGATAAAAATTATTAGAAAAATCAATTAAAATCTTTAGACACACTGGGTTGTAGATTAATATTCTTATGCTTTTATTATTATTATTTAATTTATATTACTCGACTAGTTTCGACCAACATGGCCATCATCGGGAGAGAAAAAATGTCTCTGCTTGCTATAGCAGTAAACTACAGAAATGAATGTCTTGTTGAAGAAAACGAACGTTTGTCTGTAGTTTTCATTTGTTTTTTTTATTGTTTATTTATTTATCTTTTTAACATTCCTTGTGTTGGTCAAACAGTCTCTTTTAAGTTGTCATTTGAGATAAGAGCTATATTCCCTTTTTTTTATTTTTTTTTTTATATATATATATATATATATTATTATTATTATTATTATTATTATTATTATTATTATTTTCATATATATATATATATATATATATATATATATATAATTATTATTATTATTATTATTATTATGAAATGGACAAAGTCCGACAATTATTTTTGAAGACATTTTTTATGTTTATACGTTCTTTTTATAGATACAAATATTTAAGTAAATGCTCTGTTTATAATAAACAGTAATAACGACATTTACCGGCCTTTAATGTCCGAGAAATGTTCATTGAAAATATGCGTCCTCCGACAGGAATCGAACCTGTATCCTATACGGAACCGTCATATACCATGACGTGCCTTTACCGTCTTAAAAATGTCTTTAGAAAAAAATTGTCGGACTTTGTCCATTTCATAATGTGTGACGTCATTTGTTTACATTTTGGATACGCATCGAGCAGATATGAATGGACGAGAGAAAATCATGGAGAATTGTAGTTTAAAAACAGTAAAATCGACCTTGCTAACCGAAACGCTCCCCTGTGTACCAATCGGTTAAAGGCTCTTTCCTCATTATGTGTCCCAGGATCATCAACTTCTTCTTTCTGATATTAAGCATAAGCCTCCTCCTTGTTTGTAACCTCTCTAAGACCTCCAAATTGCTCACATGCTCGGTCCATGATATCCTTAGCATCCTTCTGTAGAACCACATCTCCGTCGCCTCGAGTCTCTTCTTCATCTTTGAGAAAATCGTCCAAGATCCGCTGCCGTAAAGAAGGACAGATGTCACGAAACAATTCAATATTCTTTTCTTTGTTACCAAAGATATCCTCCTTCCTTGCAGTACTCAGCCCAACTTTTGGAATGTGTCCCCTTGGCCATCGCAATACGTCGACGGATCTCAGTGTCACACTTACCGTCCTCTAGCGAAGAGCTCCGAAAAATTACCGGGAAAGTATTTATAGAAAAAAATCTCATCGTTGCTCACACGCTCCATTCATGATATCCTTAGCATCTTTGTGTAGAACCACATCTCCGTCGCTTTAAGCATCTTTTTCATCGTTGAGGTAATCGTCCAAGGTTCGCTGCCGTAAAGAAGGACCGATGTCACGTAACACTTCAGTATTCTTTTCTTTATTACCAACGATATCCCCCTGTCTCGCAATACTCTACCCAGGTTTTGGAATGTCTCTTTGGCCATCGCAATACGTCGACGGATCTCAGTGCCGCACTTACCGAAAAATTACCGGGAAAGTATTTATAGAAAAAAGATATACAGAGGCAACCTTACGGCCGTAGCAAAGTGAGCTGCCAGATCAGGGCCGATAATATTGCTGATTCTTCTTTGGATTTTCTACCTCGAAATGGTTTGGCAGCAAATCTATTTCTTCAGCGACGTACAAAGGGAAAGTCTTTTGATTAAGCCGAGAAGAAATCACATGATGTGAGTTCTATTGAGCAAATTTGGACACTTTTGCGAGTCCATGAAAATCTTTTATGATCGACTTGCGATTTTTATTGAACAGTTCTGCAAATTGTCTTACTTATTAGTTTGCTTTTTGTTGTTTTGTATCACCTGCCGTTTTCTGAATGTGCAAAATCGACAAAAAATCGTCCAAGATTCGCTGCCGTAAAGAAGGACAGGTGTCACGTAACACTTCAGTATTCTTTTCTATGTTACCAGCTTTTGGAATGTGTCCTTGGCCATCGCAATACGTCGACGGATCTCAGTGTCACACTTACCGTCCTCTAGCGAAGAGCTCCGAAAAATTACCGGGAAAGTATTTATAGAAAAAAATCTCATCGTTGCTCACACGCTCCATTCATGATATCCTTAGCATCTTTGTGTAGAACCACATCTCCGTCGCTTTAAGCATCTTTTTCATCGTTGAGGTAATCGTCCAAGGTTCGCTGCCGTAAAGAAGGACCGATGTCACGTAACACTTCAGTATTCTTTTCTTTATGACCAACGATATCCCCCTGTCTCGCAATACTCTACCCAGGTTTTGGAATGTCTCTTTGTCCATCGCAATACGTCGACGGATCTCAGTGCCGCACTTACCGTCCACCGTCAAAACGTTTCTCAGATATTTAAACTTCCGCGTCTGCGTATTCCCGACCTGCAAATCGCATTTTCGGGCTCATATCAGTAAGAATGGAACTATCCAGTCGAATTAGTGTGAACTATTGTGCATCGATGATTTGGGTTTTGATTTCGGATTTACCGGACGTTAAGCTGAGCTGCTCAAATAACAAGGTATTCCCTGAAGTGGTTAATTATCTTGGGTTGACTTATTCTCCTTTGTTCTTGTACATTATTTATTTGCGGTTGTAATTAAATACTGTTTTATCTTAACATTGAAGTCTTGGGTTATACTGAATTATTAATGGCCACCGTACGTCACAAAAAAAAAGAGAAAAGAGGAAGAAGAATAAAAATGAGAGAGACAGCAAAAAAGCAACAAGACATTTTAGACTTCTGTTTTCCGCCAGGTGTATAAATAGCTGTATCAGGCTACTGACTGGGGTGATTATTGAGTTACTATTGAGTGGAGCTATCCAGTCGAATTAGTGTGAATTATTGTGCGTCGATGATTTGGGTTTTGATTTCGGATTTACCGGACGTTAAGCTGAGCTGCGCAAATAACAAGGTATTCCCTGAAGTGGTTAATTATCTTGGGTTGACTTTTTCTCCTATGTTCTTGTACAGTATTTATATGCGGTTCTAATTAAATACGATTTTTATCTTAACATTGACGTCTTGGGTTATACTTAATTATTAACGTCCACCGTACGTCACAGAAATCTGATAAAAAGAAAATAATTTGGGGTTTATTTCCTTACTAAACGTTTTCTTTATCTTCACAATGTCAGTTACTTTCCTGATTAGCCCATGAATTGATTAATCGATAACCATCGATAAACGGAGACTCCTTTTACCTCGAATGGATCAAAAGACTGCAAATGTATCGTCAACTTGATCGGGGATGCGCCAGTTAAGAAAGTCAGGTGATTTTCATATAACCGAAGGCGCATTGGGATAGCGAAAGATGCTTTCCAAAAGTTATGCAAAGTATTAAGAAAGAGAAAACACTGAAGTCTTGAGTTATACGTAATCATCGTTAAGCCGAGCCGCGCTACTAACAAGGTATTCCCTGAAATGGTTAATTATCTTGGGTTGACTTGTTACTTATTTTTTCTTGTTAAGTATTTATTTGCTGTTGTAATTAAATACTGTTTTATTTTAACATTGAAGACTTGAGTTATACTTAATTATTAACGACCACAGTACGTCACAATATATATATATATATATATATATATAATATATATATATATAAAAGGGGGTGGGGGTGTCATATAGGAAGAAAATGAGTAACTACCGACGCCGAAGTTCGAGCGTGACACTCTGGACTTACGAATATATGTTTTCCGCGAAGTGTATAAATAGCGGTGTCAGGCTACTGACTGCAGTGATTATTGAGTGACTATTGCGTGGAACTATCCAGTCGAATTAGTGTGAATTATTGTGCGTCGTTGATTTGGGTGTTAATTTAGGATTTTATCGGACGTTAAGGCGAGCCGCGCTAATAACAACTGAAATGGTTATCTTTGGTTGACTTTTACTTCTTTGTTTTTGTTAAGTATTTTTTGCGATTGTAATTAAATACTGTTTTATTTTAACATTAGCAGACATACCCCAGCTGGTCGATCAGAAAAAGCAATCAATTAGAACGGCGCAAAAACGGCTTCATGTTTAGATGTAACAGAGTCTATGTTCTTCTCGGAAGTCCATTCACGAACCATCAAGTGAACGGCGAATAAGTTTAAAAAAGAGAGAACAGTAGATTGGAAAACTGAATTTAATATATATATATATATATATATATATATATATATATATATATATATATATATATATATATATATATATAGCTCAATTAGGTCTCATTTAAATATTCATGGAGACCTACCGGACACTATTCGGAACGTACTTGTCGACAACACTAATATAATAGCATCATCCACATGCAAAAAAAAGGCTAAAAATAATGGAAGCCTTATTAATAAAAACAAACAAACCCACACTTAATAATATTAACTTTGAACATGGACATAATATCTTGACCGTGTTTTGAAACAAAAGAAATGAAAACATTTTATAAAGCATACATATTACAAACTATTTCGAATTCTAACAGTTGAAATATAACCCTTGAAAATGGCTAAATGTATAGCCGAAAGCACTCGGATAAAAAGAACATTCGGACAGTTTTTATATAATTTATCATCTGAAAAGAAAACATTCTTAGATCGCACGAGAAATTATATAAACAAACTAAATAAAACCACCTTGTCATTCGTTTTTAATGAAATGTGCATGAACGATTGCTGCCTAAATACACAACTATATATATATATATATATATATATATATATATATATATATATATATATATATATATATATATATATATGAAGAAATATAGTCTTAAAGTGTGCTATATTTATGGGATAAAGTACTCAATATCAGAGATAGAGCGTGTGTAAATATAAAAGTGGACATGGAAGTCAACACTTAGTGCAATAGTCAGGCATGACGATTGCACTAGCATGAAACAGACTGTCGCCTCTAAGTGTTGATTCTATGTTCACTTTCATATATATATATATATATATATATATATTCCTCACCACCATCTATGTCAACGTATATAAGCTTAATACTGCCTGTAAAAAGTGTAAATTTTAAATTCATTTTTCGTTTCATATTTTGAAAGTGAAGTGTGAAGTTCAAGAGAAAAATAAAATTGTCTGGTGAAATAAATGGAGCCTTAAAGTGGTCTGTTTTTCTTTAAATTAATATATATATATATATATATATATATATATATATATATATATATATATATATATATATATATTCCCTTCTTAAGGAGCCCACTTGTCTGTTGGTCATTTTCGGAACTAATAAACACCTTCCGAAATCGAGTGTTTGGCAAATTCCAACGTGGTCCTAATTGGACCATTGGGCAGTCGGAGACTCTTCGACCAACGTCGATTGGTCAGAGCTCTCTAATAAGTCTGATTAATGCCGGGCAATTCACTGCATTTGACAGCTGCACTCTGAAAGATTCTCATGACAAATAACAGTCTCACTGGTGCTCATTATCCTCGATGCGTGCACGTACACATTGCGCAAACAGATACCTGCATATATATATATATATATATATATATATATATATATATATATATATATATATATATGTCGCTGGGACATGTCAATGAATCATTAATTTGGAAAGCCTTTAATATATAGCTTGTCAAGTCTTATCAATTGAAGTGTTGTTTATCTCTGAGTATACCTCAAACTCTTTCTATCCTTCTTCCCCCTCTCTGCTTCTCTGTCTCTCTATATGTATATATATAAACACACACATACACAGACATACACACACACACACACACACAAACACATATATATATATATATGTATATGTGTGTGTAATAATTTCAGATATAAATGAAATAAAATATACACGTTAAAAACAATATGAATTAAGACTTAATAAAGTTTTACTTTTGTCGTTATTCACACACACACACACACGCACTCGCTTATATATATATATATATATATATATATATATATATATATGTATATATAGATAAAAAGAAAGAACAGTAAGGTATATAATCCGGTGTTCTTATAGATATTTTTATTTTTACACAATAGTGCTCAATGTAAATTTACAGAGCATTAATATTATTGAAATTAAACAAGCTACCACCCCTTGTCTAGATGAGTGGATTTCTCGGTATACTTGGAAACACTCAATTATTTGCCGTGCCTTTAAAACTGTAAATTTAAAAAAAGTAAGTTACTCCACAATTCGCTTGACGAGGAAATAGAATTAATGTCTTTAATTTAATAACAAAATTAAATTCGAAGTTTTTAGCTTTCATTTTTGAAACATGGTTATTACTGTGTAGCGAATATATCATATTTTAAATCAGTTAATTTATGATATATATATATATATATATATATATATATATATATATATATATATATATATATATATATATATATATAATTATTTATTTAAAAAAAAGAAAAAAAACTTCAATATAATTATTAGAATTACATTAAAGTACCAAGCTCTGTTTCAGATTCAAGCGAAATTTTTGGAATAACTAATCTCGAAATTTACACGACTTTATAAGAATATATATATATATATATATATATATATATATATATATATATATATATATATATATATATATATATATATATATATATATGTATATATACATATATATATATATATATATATACAAATGTAAAAGAACGAAGATTTAAATTTCAGGGTTCGAAACATTAATTTAAAACAGGGCTCAGGGTAGCATCGTGATTTCCCACCTGATGAAACGTTAAAAAAATTTTAACGTTTAAACAAGATACAGTTTTGTAGTGCATATGTACATGTTCTAATGTAACAGTGCATAATATGTACACACGCACACACACACGCCTATATATATACCGGGTGGGGAAGCAAGATATAGTATATTTTGAGACAGGAATTGAATGACCTTTGTAAATTTTGCTTTCCCACCCTGTATATATCTATCTGTCTATCTATCTATCTATCTATCTATATAATATATATATATATATATATATATATATATATATATATATATATACTCGATCGAAAGGCCTTTTCATGTAGAGTAACCGTTATTGCGTTAACTGTTATATATAATCAGAATACCGAAAATATCCATTTATTCATATTCAATGTATTATTATCATTAATTTATAGATTACATCATAAAGCTTTATATATATATATATATATATATATATATATATATATATATATATATATATATATATATATACGACGGTCATTCAATAAATACGGTGAATTTTTCGGTATAAGGACTTCTAATACAGGTAGAAGCTTACTCTTTTTTCTTTTTATTTTGTTTTACTTCTTTTTCACATGGATTTAAATTCTATTGCAGATTTTTAAAAAACTTTCAAAGTTTTGGCGATTAACAAAGATGGCCAACCAAGAAACATGCTCCAGGATTGAACAGCGGTCAGTTATCAAGTTTTTGGTTGCTGAAGAGTGCAAACCAGTTGAAATTCATAGGAGAATGTCAACTGTGTATGGTGCCACATGTTTCAGCCAAAAAATGTCTACAAGTGGGCTAAATTGTTTAAAGAAGGACGGAACAGTGTTGAGGATGAATACAGGCCTAGGACGCCTACAGAAGTGAGGTCTCCTGAGGTGATCGAATCAGTCAATGACATCATTCAGTCTGACAGAAGGGTGACAGGGGATGACATTGCAAGGACTTTGAGCTTATCAGTTGGGACAAACGCAGGGTTCATCAGTCAGAAGGAGTCATCTTGCATCATGACAACGCAAGGCTTCACACAGCAGCCCAAACGGTGCAGACCATCAACGAGCTGGGCTGGGAACTGCTCCCTCATCCCCCTTACAGCCCAGACTTTGCCCCTTCAGACTTTCACCTGTTTGGTCCCTTGAAAGCGTTCACGAGAGGCACGAAGTTTAAAAGTGACGATGAAGTCAAAAGTGTTGTGAGCGACTGGCTGAGACATCAATCGAAAGATTTTTACGCTGAGGGAATACAGAAGCTTGTGCACAGATGGGAAAAGTGTGTGACAGTGCTGGGAGACTAAGTTGAAAAATAAAAAAAAAGTAAACTTCTATCTGTATTAGAAGTCCTTATACCGAAAAATTCACCTTATTTATTGAATGACCTGCGTATATATATATATGTAAAGATTTATAATGTAATCTATAAATTAATGATATATATATATATATATATATATATATATATATATATATATATATATATATATATATATATATATATATATACAAGTTTCTTTAATGACGACGGATTAGGTAATAAGATTAAGCTTTTTATTTAAAGGAATACAGTTAATTACCCTTTTATTTTAATCATTTCACCCTATTCAACGAAGTAAGGCCACTAAGACGTAAGGGGGTTATCGAGAGGGAAAGAAAGTTAGAAGAAAAGTTAGGTAAGAGGGAGAGAAAGAGAGGGAGAGAGAGAGAGAGAAAGAAAGAAATAGAAGGAGAGAACACAAAAGAATAGTTTTTAGAGAGAAAGTTGACGGTAAAGGTGGGAAACCTTATTAATTAAAAAACAAAAAAAAAACAAATGAAAGCACCAATCAATAATATTAAATATGAACATAATATCTTGACTGTGTTTTGAAAAATGAAAACATTATACGAATACTTACATACAACAAACTATTTCTTGTTAACAGTTAATATATTTGCGGGTAATTCAGTTCACCCGTCGTTTGCCATGACTGAAGTGGATTAAAGTGCTTGCTTTCTTTTCCAGTCCACCGCTCTACCAACTAAGCTGTGACATCTTACTTATTCTCCCGTTCTCGTTAGTAGGCAAGTGCGCTGTCAAGCCAAGAAACCGTCATATTTAACGCCCCCCCCCCCACGTGAGTCGTATGTGGCACAAAGCCCAGTTTATCGTGGGTTCCCCGAACTCGTAGGCCCGGCCAAAAATAGTCCCTTTGAACCTGAATACACGGGTTCAGCTCCTGTCTAACTCACTGGACGAACCCAAGAAACCGTTGTATATAACGGCCACCCCCACGTGAGTCGTATGTGGCACTAAGCCCAGTTTATCGTGGGTACCCGAACTCGTAGGCCCGGCCAAAAATAGTCCCTTTGAACCTGTATAAACGGGTTCAGCTCCTGTCTAACTCACTGGACGAACCCAAGAAACCGTTATATGTAACGGCCACCCCCACGTGAGTCGTATGTGGCACTAAGCCCAGTTTATCGTGGGTTCTCCGAGCTCGTAGGCCCGGCCAAAAATAGTCCCTTTGAACCTGTATAAACGGGTTCAGCTCCTGTCTAACTCACTGGACAAACCCAAGAAACCGTTAAATGTAACGGCCACCCCCACGTGAGTCGTATGTGGAACTAAGCCCAGTTTATCGTGGGTTCTCCGAGCTGGTAGACCCAGCCAAAAATAGTCCCTTTGAACCTGTATACACGGGTTCAGCTCCTGTCTAACTCACTGGACGAACCCAAGAAACCGTTGTATTTAACGGCCACCCCCACGTGAGTCGTATGTGGCACAAAGCCCAGTTTATCGTGGGTTCCCCGAACTCGTAGGCCAGGCCAAAAATAGTCCTTTTGAACCTGAATACACGGGTTCAGCTCCTGTCTAACTCACTGGACGAACCCAAGAAACCGTTGTATTTAACGGTCCCCCCCCCACGTGAGTCGTATGTGGCACTTAGCCCAGTTTATCGTGGGTTCTCCGAGCTCGTAGGCCCGGCCAAAAATAGTCCCGTTGAACCTGTATACACGGGTTCAGCTCCTGTCTAACTCACTGGACGAACCCAAGAAACCGTTGTATTTAACGGCCACCCCCACGTGAGTCGTATGTGGCACTAAGCCCAGTTTATCGTGGGTACCCGAACTCGTAGGCCCGGCCAAAAATAGTCCCTTTGAACCTGTATAAACGGGTTCAGCTCCTGTCTAACTCACTGGACGAACCCAAGAAACCGTTATATGTAACGGCCACCCCCGCGTGAGTCGTATGTGGCACTAAGCCCAGTTTATCGTGGGTACTCCGAGCTCGTAGGCACGGCCAAAATAGTCCCTTTGAACCTGTATAAACGTTTCCGCTCCTGTCTAACTCCCTGGACGAACCCAAGAAACCGTTATATTGAACGGACACCCCCACCTGAGTCGTATGTGGCACTCAGGCCAGTTTATCGTAGGTTCTCCGAACTCGTAGGCCCGCCCAAAAATAGTCCCTTTGAACCCGTATATACGGGTTCAGGGCCTGTCTACCTCACTGGACGAACCCAATAAACCGTCTGCCGTTTTCCTCACAGAATAACTATTTATGCCTGCGTAGGGGGCAACTAGAAGTTGCATATGATACTTAGTTCTCGTTCGCCCGAGACTACCGATTTTATAAATTCAATCTGGTTTGAATTCTTAGTCTTTTTTAAAAAATTTTTTCTTTATACGTCTGCTCGCGATATAGGAATTTCGCAATAATCCATTTCTCTTTTAATACCGGTCGCAATCTTTCAATAAAACCTGATACGCCAAGCAAATTCGCTTTGCGGGAGGTAAGTCTTCTCGTTCCTCACAATATTTCATCCTTGAAAATGGCTAAATTCGTAGCGGAAAACGCTCCAAGATGGCAGTGAAGAGGTCGATAGATTTGGCAAAGGGACAAATGTTGCTAAGAACTACAAGAACTCGGAGCGTGTGGAGAATGATGATCGCCCACGTCTTGAAGGGAATACGGCTGGAACGAGAAGAATAAAAAAAATAGTCTCATTTTCTATCGACATATTGGGGATTATTGTTACCTGATTAAGTTTTTTTTTTTTTTTCAGACGAATGGCCGTAATTAAAGTTATATTGTTTCGTAGGGAAATTCTTTATTAGATTTGTAGCTAGCAGGTGTAGATCGAAGGCTGATACCATTTAGATTGGTGTTTTCAACACACACACACAAAAATTCTCAAGCTGGTTGGAAATTATTCCGCTAGTAGAAAACACTTAGTGTGATTAAACCGGACAGCAGAGATTGGATAAAGTCATTTGCTCTCCGGAATACATGAGGGACAACTGTGTTGACAATATATATATATATATATATATATATATATATATATATATATATATATATATATATATATATATATATGTATAAGATTAATACAAATAAAACTTGTCAATAAGGTGATAGATATTATATTCATCACATCAATTCCAGAGTTTCTTAGACGAAATTTCCCATAATTGTTTCGTCCACTCATCAGGTGTTTTTCGCATTTGACTAACGATTTTCTGATTCTTCGTTATCATTCTACCAAGTTTAATGTAATATATATATATATATATATATATATATATATATATATATATATATTACAAAGAGTTAATCATACCTTGAATTAATTAGCAATATTAATGCAATTATTGGCGAAATCCCTTCGCTAGTAGACATAATTATAAGCATTATACTACTAATAATCCACTGAATGATGAGATCCTTATGTATAAAATGGATATGGTGTATTTTTTAATTCGGCTAGTACTTTCAAAGGCTTCACGCATTCATCTTTAGGCTGTATTTTTTCCTTTAGAATCAAAACTGGAAGAATAAATAAATGTGTTTTTCCGACCGAAAGATGTTTTTAAGAATGAGCTATTTATTAACGGCTATGTAGTGTTTTCGAGTGCTGTTATTTTTCTCGGCTATTTATATATACGGGTCAGTGGTGCAATAGTCCGAATAATGTAAATAGTGTACATAATACCTCATCTCAGAAATATAGACAGATACTGAAGGATCGGATAAATATGGCAACAAAGATGAGGACAATAGTCCGAATAATGTAAATAGTGTAAATAATGCCTCATCTCAGAAATATAGACAGATACTGAAGGATCGGATAAATATGGCAACAAAGATGAGGACAATAGTCCGAATAATGTAAGTAGTGTACATAATACCTCACCTCAGAAATATGGACAGATACTGAAGTATCGGATAAATATGGCAACAAAGATGAGGACAATAGTCCGAATAATGTAAATAGTGTACATAATACCTCATCTCAGAAATATAGACAGATACTGAAGTATCGGATAAATATGGCGACAAAGATGAGGACAATAGTCCGAATAATGTAAATAATGACACCGCTTCTTTAACTCCTTCTGCATAAGCTACTGAGTCAAAATTCGCAAATAACTGGTATGTAATATTTCACAGTTGATAGTTACAACTGTTTAGCCACCGTTTAACCCGGAGCTGGGCATTAAGTCATATTTCGATACCCACTGATATAGAGGCGGTCATAGCTAACTGGGTGAAAAAGGCCTGATTAGATTTGTCATAAGACCTAAAGATATGAAAGTGAATTTATACATTTTCTTTGTCCTGGAGAATTGACAACAGAAATAATTAACGCTATTTATTTATTAGATTGTTCATTTATAAAATTTACTTATTATATTATTTATTGGAATGGTTGGCAAAACTTTGCCTAATTTCCAATCGATTCAAAATTTATAAAATGGAAAATAATAAAGGTTTCCTTATTGCTGGTTGACATATTTTAATAATTTAGTAAATGTCACAAATAAATAAATGAATATTGTTTAATATTTTCCTTGCAACCTCACAAGAAAAAAATAGAAAAATGTATAAATTCACCATAATAATATGTTTTGGTTAGATTACAATTCTAATCAACGCTTTTAAAAAAGATAAATATTGCAGTGGAGTGAAGGTAGTTAAAAGAGCGGTGTCATGGGAAAAAGTGTCCTTTTGGCACTATGCAAAGGAGACACATTGCTGAGGAGTGAATGTACTAAAAAGTGCGGTGTCATGGGAAAAACTGTCCTTTTGGCACTATGCAGAGGAGACACATTGCTGATGAGTGAAGGTAGTTAAAAGAGCGGTGTTATGGGAGAAAGTGTCCTTTTGGCACTATGCAGAGGAGACATTGCTGATGAGTGAAGGTACTTAAAAGAGCGGTGTTATGGGAAAAAGTGTCCTTTTGGCACGATGCAGAGGAGACACATTGCTGAGGAGTGAAGGTATTTAAAAGAGCAGTGTCAGGGCAAAAAGTGTCCTTTTCACATTATGCAGAGGAGACACATTGCTGAGGAGTGAAAGTAGTTAAAAGAGCGGTGACATTGGAAAATGTCTACTTTGACACTATGCAGAGGAGACACATTGCCGAGGAGTGAAGGTATTTAAAGAGCGGTGTAATGGGAGTAAGTGTCCTTTTGGCACTATGCAGAGGAGACTCTCTGCTGAGGAGTGAAGGTAGTTAAAAGAGCGGTGTCATGGGAAAATGTCTCCTTTTGACACTATGGAGAGGAGACACATTGCTGAGGGGTGAAGGTACTTAAAAGAACAGTGTCATGGGAAAAACTGTCCTTTTGACACTATGCAGAGGAGACACATTGCTGAGGAGTAAAGGTAGTTAAAAGAGCGGTGTCATGGGAAAAACTGTCCTTTTGTCAGTATGCAGAGGAGACACATTGCTGAGGAGTGAAAGTTGTTAAAAGAGCGGTGACATGGCAAAATGTCTCCTTTTGGCACTATGCAGAGGAGACACATTGCTGAGGAGTGAAGGTAGTTAAAAGAGCGGTGTCATGGGAAAATGTCTCCTTTTGACACTATGCAGACGAGACGCATTGCTTGTTAGTCATATATCGAAAGATATATGATCGACTAAGTGTGCATTTCGCATGTAACACAAATGATGACTCATGGCCATCCACTTTCTACTCTAGTTTGATAACTACCATCCATTTTCTACTATGGTATGACATTAAGCAACTGTTGGAAATATTTTAGGGGTAGAGGTTAGGGTTAGGGGTTAGGATTAGGGTTTGAGTTAGGAGTTAGGGTTAGGGATTAGTGTTAGGTGTTAATAGTTAGGAGTTGGGTTTAGAGTTTAAGGGTTAGGTTTAGGGTTAGAGTTAGGAGTTAGGGGTTAGGGTTAGGAGTTAGGGATAGGGCTTAGAACTAGGAGTTAGAGTTTGGAGGTAGCGTTACGGGTTAGGGTTAGATGTTAGAGTTAGGAGTTAGCATTTGAGGTTAGGGGTTAGGGTTACGGGTTAGACTTAATAGTTAACGTTAAGGTTAGAGGTAGGGGTTAGAGTTAGGAGTTATGGTTAGGGGTTAGGGCTACGGGTTAGAGTTAGGAGTTAGGTTGGGGGTAAGGGTTAGGGGTGAACTGGTTATGTATTAAAAATCATTAACTATTTTTTATACAAAAAATATCATCAATAGTGATTTTAATGTTTGTTAATTGATTTGATGTCATTTAAAAAAAATAGTAAACAAGTCATCGTTTTTCTTAAGGATTTTCCAGCAATAATGAGTGCGTCGTAATTTACCGTAGGTCGCCAAATTCCCCGGTCGGTATCATTCTATACTCGCATCTCCAATTTTCCATTCCGTACAAGAAGAATATTTCCGACTGCGATTCACTTTTGATCGAATTCTGTATATTATCCAAAACTTCGCAAGCAGATGAAAAATGCGTGAACTTTCAGCGTCTGTTTTAATGTAGGCGGGAAAAAAACGCAGTTTGCAAATGGTCGCTGCCTGCCTGAAGGCTGTGTAACAATTGTGAATTTCAGGTTTCTCACTGTTTTTTGACTACAATCCGGCCTTTCATTGTTTCCATGCAAAGCAAAAGACAAAAACAAAAGTTCCCCTTCCAGGCCTTATTCTGCGGATGCCTTGTTTAAGTACTCGTAAAATTACAATGCCTTCATACCTCTGGGAAATTATTTTTTATTTGATTTTTCGATTCTGGTGTCCAAAATTCTATCAATTGTCGCTTCTTTAAAAGTCGTATTCATGATTAATGAACGCTATTACGTAAGGAAAAGGTACCAGCCAAATTTTAACTGGATTTTTGACACAGCCGTACCTTCTTCATGGTCAGCAGTAAAATGATGGGCCCGAAATGCGATTTACAAGTCGGGGACACTAAAATCAAGCATGTGCTGAAATTTAAATATCTGGGAAGTGTTCTGACAGAGGACAGTAAATACGAAGCTGAGATCCGAAGACGTATTGGGATGGCCAAAGACGCATTCCAAAAGCTAGGCAGAGTATTACGAGACAGGAGGATTTTTTTGGTAACAAAGGAAAGAGTGCTGAACTGCTACGTGACATCCATCCTCCCTTACGGCAGTGAATGTTGGACATGAACACATGAAGCTTGGGGGCCTAGACTTCCCTTTTAATTTTATCTTATAGCTAAGACGGAACTGAAATAGATTCATGCTTTTTACCAAGGCGACGGTAAGTGCGACGCTGAGATCCGAAAACATATTGGGATGACCAAAGACGCATTCCAAAAGCTAGGCAGAGTATTACGAGACAGGAGGATTTCGTTGGTAACAAAGGAAAGAGTGCTGAGCTGCTACGTGACATCTATCCTCCTTTCCGGCAGTGAATGTTGTACGGTATACTCAAAGATGAAGAAGAGACTCAAGGCAACGGAGGTATGGTTCTACAGAAGGATGCTAAGGATGTCATGGACCGAACATGTGAGCAACGATGAAGTTTTGGAGAGGATGCAAACAAGGAGGAAGATTAAACTTAACATCAGGAAGAGGCAGCTGAAAATTCTGGGCAAGTACTGAAAAGGGAGGGCTTGGAGAATCTGATACTCAAAGGGCGGGTAGACAGGAGGAGGGACAAGGGAAAGCAACGCGTGACATGCTTAACAGGCTTAAGCAAGTGGATGGCAGAACAGGGTCTGGGAGAAATAACAAACAGACAAAACTTATTGAGAGCTACGTAGAGAACCATGATCGCCGACGTCGTAAAGGGATAGGGTCGTAAAAGAAGATCTTTCTTCAGAAAAATGTTTCATATTTTATTATTCCCGACGTAATGCGCAATTCATTCAAGTTTCTCTCTTTTGCTCCCTCCCTCCATTTCTCTCTCTCTCTCTCTCTCTCTACACACACACACACACACACACACACACACACATATATATATATATATATATACATATATATATATATATAATTATTTATTTGAATATTACAACATAAATATGTTATAAAATCACGACAAAAATAGCCATTTTGTTTCAACACTTCTGCTGTCTTATCAAGTGATGATATAGAATATAGAATAAATGGTTTGAAAAGTTTCAAATTAATTAACGATACTTAGCCAGGAGTAAACGCTGTTACATAAGCTAGAATGACCAATCAAAATACAAGTATAGGGTGATTCGAAAAATTTGACAACTAAGCAAGGTTATCATAGATATTAAAAGATTTATAAAATTTGAAATTAAAATTAAAAGTAAAAAATTAAAAATTACCTATTTAGAAATCTAAATCAAATCTTTTTAAATTGTAGAATTACCGAGGAGAAAATCTGCTCTACTCAGTATTGAGCACTCTTTAAAGAATAGTAATTGTTGGTTATTGGAATTCACTCCGTATATACCAATACTAAACTTGTATATATATATATATATATATATATATATATATATATATATATATATATATATATATATATATATATATATATATAATTTGTTTATTGGAATTGATATAAATATGTTATAAAATCGTTACCATTTTGTTTCAACGCCTCTGGTGTCGTATATATGTGTATTCGTGTATTTAGGCAGCAATCCTTCTTTCATGCACATTTCATTGAATACAACAGACAAGGTGCTTTTATTTAGTTTTTATACAATTTCTCATGCGATCTAATAATTTTTTCTTTTCGGATGATAAATTATATAAAAACTGTCCGAATGTTATTTTTATCCGAGCGCTTTCGGCTATACATTTCGCCATTTTCAAGGATTAAATATTTTAACTATTAAATAAGACATAGTTTGTTGCATGTGTGTATTTATAAAATGATTTCATTTGTTCAAAACACAGTCAAGATATTATGTCCATGTTCAAAGTTAATATTATTAAGTGTTGGTTTGTTTGTTTCTATTAATAAGGCGTCCATTATTTTTAGCCTTTTTTGCATGCAGATGATGCTATTATATCAGTGTTGTCAACAAGTATGTTACGAATAGTAACCGGTAGGTCCCCATGAATATTTAAATGCGATCTAATTGAGCTATGATCAGAAAGGTGTCGAGTGAGTCTGCGTGTCAAACATGTTGTAGTGTGGCCTATATAATCATTTACGAAGTTTGATTAATCAGGAATACAATTCCTTAATGGGAATTATATATATATATATATATATATATATATATATATATATATATATATATATATACTTCCGGTGTCTTATCAAGTGATGTGGTGTTGAATGTTGAATTCACACACACACACACACACACACATATATATATAAATATTATTCTGGTATCTTATCAAATGGTATGGTGTTGAATGTTGAATACATACATGCACACACACACACACACACACATATATATATATTTATATATATATATTTATACTTCTGGTATCTTATCAAGTGATGTGGTGCTGAATATACATACACACACACACACATAAACACACAGACACACACACACGTATATATATATAATTATACATACATATATATATATATATATATATATATATATATATATATATATATATCCTTTAGTGCCTGTCACATCAACCATTGCCAATGGTGAACCGTAGCTGAGAAACGTGACGTTTGGCGCCTAACCACTAACCATGCTTTCACTTTCTTTGAAAATACCTGTAGGGCCGCTCCCAGGGACAATAAGTAAAGGAGGAAGTATGGCAACGCTAATTCGTCGAGACCAGGTCGGACTTTCAGATGCAACTACTGCGACCTTGTCTGTTTGTCCCGCATAGGACTTATTATCAGTCACTGATATGTCCCAGAAAGGGATATATTTGATCGAAGTAGCTAAGTGGTTTTCGCTACTGTAACCAAGTAGTACACGGTAACAGTGATCGACTGGTACACGTCGTAGTCGCAGGTAATATGCTTAGGCAATAGGTGTAGACCAATGGCGTAGTCCAATGGCCGTCGTCACTGACTTGATCTCCCCTGCTCTCCGTCAGTCTGTATTTATGACTGACATCATTCAATCATATTCCAGTGAGGGGGAACACAGGTGTATGCATATTCCATTATATGAGTCACAAACATAGCCCCACTTGATGTTCGTTTTGCGATGCCAAGCCATGTATGATATAATGAAATATAGTTTTAAATGTTTTGCTATATTTATGTGTAAAAGTGCTCAATATCAGGGATAGAGCGTATGTAAATATAAATACGAAAGTGGACACTGAAGTGTTGACTTCAGTGTCCACTTTCATATTTATATTTACATACGCTCTATCACTGATATTGAGCACTTTTACGCATAAATATTTTTACTTTTACACATCAGCGGTGACGGTTTCATTCTTTAAAAAAATCCACATTACATATGCATTGTTTTTTCTAGTCTATTTATATATGCAGGTCAATAACGAATTGTGGTTGGTCAGTAGTAGTATTCTAACGGTTATATTGGTGGGCGATAACGGTTATGTTTCCAATTATTCCAGGGCAATTGAGTGGAAATAATTGTGGATCCTGGTGCGGATTTTTTTCCTTTTGATTGTGCTGTTTCTTAATTTTTTAAATTTATTATCGATTACTTTATTATTGGTTGTTATTATTATATATACTTGAGTTTAAGAGTGCGTTGGTGGTTTGTTTATGCCTTATTTACTTAGTTTAATTAATTATTTATTGATCTAGATCAAATTATTTTACTTATTTTTACTTATTTATTTTATTGTCTATTTTTTGTTTAACCTTGTTTTCATCTCAGAAACAGACTGTGTGTTGACTTCAACGTTTACCTTTATATACATACGCACACACATACACACACAGACATATATATATATATATATATATATATATATATATATATATATTATGAAATGGACAAAGTCCGACAATTATTTAAAGGATAAAAAGAATGTTAAACATAAAAATGTCTTTAAATACGTGTGTCAATTTCATAATGTGTGACGTCATTTGTTTACATTTGGATACGCCATGAGCAGATATGAATGTACGTGAGAGATTCATGGAAGATTGAAGTATATAAGCAGTAAATCCGACCTTGCCAACCGAGCGATCCTCAGTGGCCGAAACGGTTAAGGCACGTCAGGCTATATGACGGTTCCGTATAGGATGTAGGTTCGATTCCAGCCGGAGGACGAATATTTTCTATGAAAATTCCTCGGACATTCAGACCGGTAAATGTTATTTAATACTGTTTATTATAAAACAGAGCATTTACTTAAATACTTGTATCTATAAAAAGAATGTTAAACATAAAAATGTCTTTATACATACATACATACATACATATATATATATATATATATATATATATATATATATATATATATATATATATATACTCTTAATGTATACTCTATATTTATAGGATAAAGTGTTCAATATCAGAGATAGAGCGTGTGGAAATATAAAAGTGAACATTGAAGTCAACACTTAGAGACGACAGGCTGTTTCATGCTAGATGCAATCGTCAGGCCAATCGTGGTCTGATGATTGCGTCTAATATGAAACAGCCTGTCACCTCTGAGTTTTGACTTCAAGGTTCACTAATATATATATATATATATATATATATATATATATAATTCTCACCGGTAAAACAACACTGACTTGCTTGTACTTGAAAACTAGCGGCTGATTGAAAACTAACTGTTGCATAATGTAAATATTGTTATTTATACCGTGTTGTAATGATAGTGGAACAGTTCATTTATTTACGAGGGTGTAATAGGTAATAATAATAATAATAATAATAATAATAATAATTACTTGTACTTGTGTATATCAAATATTATGCACATTTTCAACATAAATTATCTTTAGGTTTACCTAACTACCTTTTGCTCATGCGTGCTCATAGTTCGTACTATTTGTGTCCCGTGATCCAAGTTTGAGCGTCATCGTACCAATTTCATTTTCTGCTGTTACCGTGTTAACATGGTCGCGCCGTTAGCAGTGTGTACCAAGGAGGAACAAAGAATCGTCATCCGAATATGCAGAGAACATGCTACCTCATCGATAATCACTCGCTGGTTCGGCTTTACCATTTCCTGGGTTTGTTGAATCTTCTCGTCAGTTGTGGTCGTTGACGCGTGTCCTCCTCTTTCTTTTTGCTTCACGCTTGTCATGGCCAATTTAAACTTTTCAAACCACACATACACGCTTCTACGCGTTATGTACATTCGCCGTATGGTGTGAAAAGCCTCCGATGAATTTTAGCCCATGACACAAGTTTCGACCAGAGAAATCGGTTCTCTTCTCTTTGTTCCTCCTTGGTGCACACTGATAGCGGAGCGGCTATGTTTACAGTGTAACAGAAGCAAGAAAACAATAGTACGAATTATAAACACGCGGGAGCAGAAGGCAGTGTGACAAATCTAAGGGTATGTTATGGGGAAAGTGCGTGTAATTTTCAACTTACCTCCTTATATATATATATATATATATTGAAGAAATATAGTCTTAAAGTGTGCTATATTTATGGAATAAAGTGCTCAATATCAGAGATAGAGCGTGTGTAAATATAAAAGTGAATATAGAAGCCAACACTTAAAGGCGACAGTCTATTTCATGCTAGATGCAATCGTCAGGCCAATCGTGATCTGACGATTGCATATAGCATTAAAACAGACTGTCGCCTCTAAGTTTTGACTTCTGTGTTCACTGATATATATATATATATATATATATATATATATATATATATATATATATATACAAGTAAAAGCCACTTTAAGACTGTTCACATGTATAGAAAAATTTATTAATAAAAAATCTTTAAGTTGTTTAAAATGAACCTTTTATTAAGTATATTTCTATGTCTAATTCAATCTATCTTGATTGTATTCATAACCGGATGTTAGCAAATAGTACCATGTCCCATAGAAAATGTCAGTTCATCCAGACAGGACTGAATAACACGCCTAGCCATAACCTACAGTGTATACTTCTTACTGTTTCCGAAATGACCTGTTTTTTTTTCTTGGTTAACCGAGACATACCCATAAAACTTTGAAATCTAGTCCCCACAATCCCTATTTAAATCTTAAATAATCTACCATATTGTTTCCGTTTTCAAAAGTAAATCTTTTTTATCATAAGTTATCCTGATGAATTGGGACAATTTTCAGTTCCGAAACATGAAAGAGTTTGTGTAGCGATGTAAAACATTTTCCTAATAAAAATATTATTAATATATATATATATATATATATATATATATATATATATAAATAAAAGGCAGGATGTGTGTGTGTGTGTGTGTGTGTGTGTGTGTGTGTAACGAATGCACGGCCGCAATTTTCAACGGATTTGCACCAAAATTTACATGCACATTCTCATCGATAGTGGAAATAATCGATTTTTCATGCTTCTACGGCAGTTTTCATGCAGTTTGCGGACATTTTTTACTGGCTAGAGTGAGAGCCTATAGCTGACTGCCACGAATAGGCAGGAAGATTCTATTGGCCAACGCGAGAGCCAACAGCTGACTGACACGAAAATTAACTAGCATGCAAAAAAAATCGATAGCTTCAATCGTCACAAGTGGGAAAAATTTAAATCTGCATGGCACTTTACTCCAATTGCCTCATTCCCTTGCTTAATCTCAACGTTGATTCTGATTCCGCAGAACTGAGTTGGGTGTGAAAAAGTATTTGTTGTTAACATACTTTTTTCATTCGGTTTTTACAGTTACGAGTCCTTTTTTAAAGCTGATCGTTTTGTGTTCATTTTGTTTAGTTCTTTTTTCGTAACAGATTTAATGTTTAGTATAGAGCTTAGAAAAAATTCGCAGTGTGAGAGAGGCAAGAAGTAAGGCATGTAACAATATCAGCACGGCAAAGGGCACTCCTTTAAAGGCAAGGAAGGGCAAAAATATTTTAAGTCAAGTGATAGCAATTGCTGTATGAGTCGTACGATTTTTGAATCAAGCACAGGCAACACCGGGTCATGCTGCTAGTATATACATATATATATATATATATATATATAGAACTTAATTTAAAAGCAAACTGATAAACTACTAGTACACTTGAATCATTGTCAAGTTTACTCCTGGTAAATTCATTTCCTTCTTCTTCAAATACATCTTGCACATTTATAAATCTACCATTCACCCGGACATTGAATATTACTGCCAAATCTGGTCTGTTGCTCCGACTATATCTCCAGATTCTTGACAAAACCAAAGAAATGTTTGTAATGTTATCTTAATAGTCCCAAGATAATAAAGCACATTAGTGAGTGTGAGAGAATATTAGAAAAATAAACCCCTATTAAGGAGAGAGAACAATCACAGAATAAGAATGAAGAAAACAGAAGATAACGGCCGACATTGGATTTAAACATTTAAAACAGATGATAGTTGACTGAAAAGTAAGAAGCCGGATGAAGGGCAATAGAAGAAACTGTTGGCATAGAACTTGCGGTAACATTTAGCAATTCAACTGTAAAATAATACTAGTTAAATAACAGTGGGAACTAAATAAACATTCAATGTGTGTCTCATTATTGCGAAAGTACTTCAGCAAGTATTACTTCTGTGATGAGGTCAAATATCAAGAAGTGTCTGGAGATGAGGTCGAATGTCAAAAAGTGTTTGGAATGAGGTAGTATATAAAGAAGTGTCTGGGATGAAGTCAAATTCAAAGAAGTGTCTGGGATGAGATCGAATATCAAGAAGATTCTGTGATGAGGTCGAATATCAAGAAGTGTCTGTGATGAAGTCGAATGTCGAGAAGAGTCTGACCTCTCTTCCACTTGGTTGTCTTTTTGTCATTTTTTATCAATTTTTCTCCTTTTGTTTTTCGTTTGCTTTTCTCCTTTTTATCTCCTTCATTCTGTTTTTTTTTTATCCATGATTTCGTTTCAATTTTTCTTCGTCTGTCATTGTCCTCTTTCCATCTTCCGCATCATTCCCACTTCTTCTTCTTTTTCTTCTTCTTCCTCTTTTTCGTCTTCTTCCTCTTCTTCTTCTTCCTCTTTTTCTTCTTCTTGTTCTTGTTCTTCTAACTCTTTTTCTTCTTCTTCCTCTTTTTCTTCTTCCTCTTTTTCTTCTTTTTTCTTCTTGTTCTTGCTCTTCTTCCTCTTTTTCTTCTTCTTCTGCTTCTTCTTCTTCCTCTTCTTCACCTTCTTCCTCTTTTAATTCTTCCTCTTCTTCTTCCTCTTTTTCTTCTTTTTCTTCTTCTTCCTCTTTTTCTTCTTCTTCTTCCTCTTCTTCTTCTTCTTCCTCATTTTCTTCTTCCTCTTTTCTTCTTCTTTTTCTTGTTCTTCTTCCGCTTTTTCTTGTTTTCTTCTTTATTTTCTTATTTTTTTTCGTTTCCTTTCTCTTTTTTTATTCGTTTCCATTTTCTTTTAGTTCACTCTCATTTTCACTTTCTCCCTCTTCTTCCATGATCCTTCTTTTCTTCAGCTTATTCTCTCTCTCTCTCTCTCTCTTGTCTCACACTTCTTTTTTCTTCTTTTTCTTTTCTTTTCCTTCTTCTTTCGCTTTCCCTTTTATTTTTAATCTCTTTCATCTTTTTCTTGACTTTTTTTATTTCCTGATATACTTTTTCCTTCTTTCTTTTCTTGATTTCTACATATTTTCTTTCTTTTTCTTGTTTGATGATCATCATCTCTTTCTTTCTTTATTCCTTTTTTTAATAGTTTTCATTCTTTTTCTAATAGCTTTTTTTTCTTTCTTTTATAGATTTGATTCTTTCTTTCTCTTTCTTTTTGTAATCACTTTTTCTTTTTTAAAAAAATATAAACTTGCTTCATTCTTTGTTTCTTTTATAGATTTGATTCTTTCGTGATGTTTCAATGACTTCTTCAGCCCTTATGCAAACTAAACATATACTATGCCGCCCTTGACAGGGTAATGCATTATACATCCTATCTAACCGTTCGCACTTGACATTATACCAATGTACTCGGATTAAACTTATCATTATCCTCCCCCAAGAAAAATGCAATAATTCGACAATACAATTGTACCTCACCCACTCAACAAAGGCCACTTCCACACATCTCCATGAGGCAAATATTTTCAAAAGATCAAAGATGACGCACAAGTCATTCTTAGCAACAGGTTGACTTCTAAACTTATTTCTGAAAGCATTGAGTCAATAAAGTTAAAAATGAAATATTACTTGGTCGATATTAGAACATTTTCGAGGTAAAGATTCTGAATATATATATATATATATATATATATATATATATATATATATATATATATATATATATATATATATATATATATATATATATATTTGAATTGGACAATGTCCGACAATTGATTTAAAGACATTTATGATATGTTTAACGTTCTTTTTTTTTTATAGATTTGCTTAAATACTTGTATCTATAAAAAAAAAGAACGTTAAACATATCATAAATGTCTTTAAATATATATATATATATATATATATATATATATATATATATATATATATAAAAGTGAACATAGAAATCAACACTTAGAGGCGACAGTCTGTTTCATGCTAGATGCAATCATCGGGCCACGAGTGCTGTTATTTTTCTCGGCTATTTATATATACGGGTCAGAGGTGCATTGTGGGTAGTCATTTTTGGCAGATGTTTTACCGGAAGTCGCTTATTTGTTATTTATTTATTTGTGTCAAATTATTTTGCTTGTTTTTATTTAATTTAATTTTTGTTTTTTCATCCTTTATATTTATTTTATTTTTATTTATTTATTTTTATTTTTATTTTGATCGGTGTTTTTATTAACGTAGTAAAAATTTGTTTATATAGCTTATTGTGGGTGGTCTATTATGGCGGCTATTTTACTGGGAATCGTTTATATATATATATATATATATATATATATATATATATATACATATATATATACATATTTATTTATATATATATATATATATATATATATATATATATACATATATATATAAACCTTTTTATATACATGCAAGTGTCTGTGTGTGCATGTATATGTGCGTGTAGACGTGAGTTTGCTTCTGTGTGTGCACGTGTACATGCTTTTGTAGCTATGTGCATGAATGCGTATATACATCTATGTAGATGTATGTATGCGTGTGGGCGTGGATCTGCATGCACTTTTGTGTCTATGTGTGTGTGAGCGGACGTACGCCTGTCCGTGTGTAGGTGTGCGCATAAATGTGTTGTATATGTGTGTGCTCGTGCGTGCGCATGTACGTTTGTGGGAGTGCGTGTCCATATATGCGTGTGTCTATGCGTGTGTGTACGTGCGTGTGTAGATGTGCTCATGAATGTGTGTTTGTGTGCGCGCATGTGTGTACATCTGGGTGCGTAAGTATATGACATACGAACGATATATATCAAAATAATAGAGGGTAATTGAATGACTTAGTGAAAAATCCCATGACACGCGTTTCGAACGTCAAAAGGACTTCTTCAGATTAAATACTGTTTTTGCTGTCGATGAAGTCATACAGAGGTGGAGGGAAGAAACGAAATACAACAAACATCGGTAGAGATTACGAAGAGTCACAGTTTATGAGAATATGTTGGTTATTGGCTTTCCCACCTGATTCTTCTGGAAGGATTAGCTGAGGAGGAGAAGAGTGGTTTTCCAGTCGGGATGGATGCTACAGATGCAGTTGTCTGTTCCGTGCCGGAAGCCTTCTCGCCTCCCTTGCTTTCCCGCCACCGTTGCGTGACATCTGTTACGTAACGTTGGTATGACCGGCTATGACTAGCTTAAACAAGTTATGACCAGCTTAGACAAGTTATGACCACTTTGGACCAACATAGATCAGCGGCCCGAGTGGAAACATTTGGGTCACCACGTTAAAAATCGACCTTGTGTCACAACCTGACTCAGTGACGGCGTTAAGATAAATCTCGGACTTTCAGTTGCCTGGTGAATTCTTGTCAGAGTGACTGAGGAAGGAACAGATTTTTCCGCTGCCTAGATAATATTCCTAGACCAATTTAACAAGTTATTTTCCCATAAGGATTGAAAAAAGTTCCCTCAAAATGATCATGTCAAAAATACAACATAAATGTCTTTCAATTCTAATATTTATTGCTACATGATAACTGAACTCCTCTTGTCGAAGTTACTAAATTAATATGGTAATTGTTGGAATTAACTTTTTCATTGATTTAAAAAAAAAAGATTTCCTCTGAGAAAAGAATGCATTAACAATTATTTAGACTACCTCCCTTTGCCACCACAAAAGTATTAAGATTTTTTTCCAAGTCCACCAGGTTTGAGCACATAGTGTTTTTTTTCCCGTCGTGGATGTAATGCTGCAGACGTAGTGTCTGTTCCGTGCCGGAGGCTTTGTCTTCTCCCTTGCGTTCTCCCGACCGTTGCGTGACATCTGTTAAGTAGCAGTGGGATGACCGGCTCTGATTAGCTTAGACGAGCTATGACCAGCTAAGATCAGCTTAGACCAGCGGCCCGAGTGGAAACACTCGGGTCTCTACTTTAAAAGTCGACCTTGTGACAAAACCTCAGTATAAGATAAATCTGGGGAGTAAGACTGTAGTGATCGGCGAATCATTCTCTTGGATGCGGCTCCTACGAAGCAGCGGTCCGTGGGAAGAAGCTGCCAAAGTGGGAGCTACGTCGCGCCAAAGGAATACGAATGGAACGAGTCGGGTTCGCAACAATGCGCGGGTTTTAGCCGTGAAGGTCAGAACTGGTGAAACGAAGTGCTCGTCTGAACACTTTCCATGGAAATAGCGATAGAGGCGCGGGAGTTTTCGTCTGCGGGGAAAGAGTTTGTAGGGTGGAAAATAATCTGTCAACCACAAGGACGCCCAAACACTTTTGGACTCTATCGAAACTGGAAAGTGCAATATTTGGCAACTCTTGTCCACATATGGCAGCAGTACACCGTTTTCGGTCTGATCCGGCTCTTGTGAAGATAGAGGAGGAGTGAGGTACTTGCTGCAGCGATACAGAGAACCGACTATTTTCCCAACCTCTTTAGCGATGGATCGTAACTACGAGTTCCATTTGAGATATGGTTGATTCCCAATAAACGCTAAAGGCATGAGCGTGGCCTCCTTGAAGGAACAATCATTTTTCAACTAAAATGTGTAGTTTTTTTATGTGTGTTTCTAGAGTGGATGGACATGCCACTACACGTTTATCATGAAGACTCACCTCCCTGACCATAGCTCAAGTAGGACCCATTAAACACACAGAGAAACCTACCAAACTCCATCTGCAAAATACTAATAGAAAAATACAAGTATAATAGACGCATCAACATATAAATAAAGAGTAAAAATAATGGAAACGCTAAGAATAAAAAAAAGAAAAAGCCAAGACTCAATAATATCAACTATGAACACGGCCACAATATGCTGACCGTTTTTGGAAAAAAAAAGTGCCATCATTCTAGAAACATTACACATATATACAAATTCCGTTATTTTTATTATTTTTTCTTTTTAGTCTTTCAGTCAGTTCTTTTATTTATTTAATTATTTTAAATTTCTCGTCCCTAAATCTGATATCTCTCAGTTTTGGTAAATTCTTTCGCAGATACATGGCCGACCGATCGACATTGATTAAAACGGGCCCTCTTCACAAATGTCTTCCACAAGCTTTTCTCAATCTACAGTGAAAATCCTACAACGTCCATGTCAGAATAATATAATAGGGAAGAAGTCGAATGCAAAGCGTTCGTTCCTGGCCAGATCTTTTAATTTAACCTTCCGATGAATTCGATTTTCTTCATTCATTTATTTGTTTATGGGTTTTGCTTTCAAGTGTGATTTCGTGTTTTCCAATTCTTCAAACTTCCATGTGAAATATTTCAAAGAAAATCACCCGTTCATCTTCTATTTTCTTTTCTTTCTTTCTTTCTTTCTTTCTTTCTTTCTTTCTTTCTTTCTCAGTCTGTTCACATCTATCTATCTATCTATCTATCTATCTTTTGCAATCTGTTCATATCTATCTATCTATCTATCTATCTATCTATCTGTTGCAATTTGTTCATATCTATCTATCTATCTATCTGTTGCAATCTGTTCATATCTATCTATCTATCTATCTATCTATCTATCTATCTATCTATCTATCTATCTATCTGTTGCAGTCTGTTCATATCTATCTATCTATATATCTGTTACAATCAGTTCATATCTATCTATCTATCTGTTGCAGTCTGTTCATAACTATATATCTATCTACCAATATATCTATCTATCTATCTATCTATCTATCTATCTATCTATCTATCTCTCTGTTGCAATCTGTTCATATCTATATATCTATCTATTGCAGTCTGTTCATATCTATCTATCTTTCTATCTGTAGCAATCTGTTCATATCTATCCTTCTATCTGTTGCAATCTGTTCATATCTATCTATCTATCTATCTATCTATCTATCTATCTATCTATCTATCTATCTGTCTCAGTCTGTTCATATCTATATATCTATCTATCTATCTATCTATCTGTTGCGATCTGTTCATATCTATCTGTTGCAGTCTGTTCATATCTATCTATCTATATATCTATTGAAATCTGTTCATATCTATCTATCTATCTGTTGCAGTCTGTTCATATCTATCTATCTGTTGTAATCTGTTCATATCTATCTATCTGTTGCAGTCTATTTATATCTATCTATCTATCTATCTATCTATCTATCTATCTATCTGTTGCAATCTGTTCATATCTATCTATCTGTTGCAGTCTGTTCATATCTATCTATCTATCTATCTATCTATCTATCTATCTATCTATCTATCTATCTATCTGTCTATTTCAAAGAAACAACAGGCCGTTGGCAATGGAGGAAAAGAAGAAAAGAAGAAAAAAGAGATCGATTCGTTTACACAACGATCTTTTGGTTGTTACTTCGATTTTTGCCGGAAATCACGAGATAAACAGACTCAAGAATGAAGTGACTCTTTTTTTGTACTTGTAAAATCTTCCCAGACATTTTATAGCCTCATTTTCTGTAGCATATCTTTCAAGTTTATACATTCGATAAATGACAGGTCCTACAAATGCACAAATATACAATTTCAAAAATCAATACAAGAAAAAACTAGAAGAGATGGCAACTAAAATTTTGTTATGGAAAACAAGCACTTCAGTCGATTTCAATATCTTTGTCAATACCTTCTCTCTCTCTTTCTCTCATTATCTATCTATCTATGTACAGAGAGAGAGAGAGAGAGAGAGAGAGAGAGAGAGAGAGAGAATTTCAAAAAATCATTACAAAAAACTTTTGTTATGAAAGTTCTTTTAATGAAATTGTTTTTAATGAAATTCACCAACCTTCACTACAGGAGGAGTGATTTCTTTGTTTAACAACATATCAACACTTTATGGGTCATTAAATGCCGAAATTTGATTTCTATTAGGAGCTTTGAGGTATATATATATATATATATATATATATATATATATATACAGGGGTTTGACAAAATAATTGAAACACTTGTTAAATTCAAAGAAAATTTATTTAATATGGAGTTGGTACTCCTTTAGCCTGACATACAGCTTTAATACATCTAGGAATGAATCATACAGCTTCCTGACTTCATTCAGAGGAATTTTCAGCCATTCTTCCATTAACATCTGCTCCAGATCTTTAACACACGACGGTGGAGGATAGCGGCTCCTAACTTGTCGCTCCAAAAGGCACAACAAATGTTTAATAATATTGATATCTGGAGATTATGGAGGCTATTCCATGTGTTCTAGCACACTTTCATGCACTTCATCCCAATTCTTAACCACTCAAGCGGTATGTATTGGAGCATTATCGCCTTGGAAGATGCAGTCACCATCAGGGGATAAAGTCTGGGCCATTGGATGAACATGATCACCCAAAATGTTCAGGTAATCTTTTCTGTTGATTCTACCACGCAGTTCAACTATTGGACCGAGACATTTCCATCATATAGCGACCCAAACTATCACTGATCCACCTCCATGCTTCACTGTTGGAAGAAGGCAGTCAGGGTTGTAAGCTTCTTTGGGCTGCCTCTACACATAAACTCGCCCTGAAGTTGGGAAAATCGAAAACTGAACTCGTCTGAGAATATGACTTGCTTCCATTGGTCTGCAGACCAGGCATTGTGATCTCTGCACCACTTCAACCTCTTCTGAATGTTGCGAGTGGAGAGAAGAGGTTTCCTTACGGCGGCTACTCCATGATATCCAGCCTTATGAAGCTCACGATGAACAGTTTTAGTAGAAACTGAACTATTCAGATGATTATTCAACTCGGCAGTCACTTTGGTCGCAGTAGTCCAATGATTTTTTGCCACATTGCGTTTCAATGTACATCGGACCCTGTCAGTAAGTTTGCAAGCCGGCCCGAATTGCTATGCTTGCTAGAGGTTTTGCCCTGTTTCTACTATTGCGTCATAGTTCTTGATAGCAACTTAGGGATCGAGGCTTCTGCCATGCGAGCTCCAACAATTTGCCCTTTTTCAAACTCGTAGAGGTCATGCATTCAGCTTAAATTTTACTAAATTCTAAAAATAAATGAGACAAAGACAGTAAATTAGATAAATAAGCCGTATTTACAATAGATATAACATGCAATTACGAAGTTTTGGTTAAAGTTCTTAATATAGTATGTCTTTGAAATATAGGAGTGGAATATATATATATATATATATATATATATATATATATATATATATGATATGTGTTATTCTGCTTTCACAATTGAATACATGGTAGATTATACACAGTTTTTGTGCATATACATGGTTGTGTGGACATAATTGCCTGATCTACAGCTGATGTGCTTACGGCCATCACTGAATTTGTCTTCCAAGCTATCCATAATAACGGTGAAGCTCGTGCCGTGGCCCTTGGCATCTCCAAAGCGTTTGATAGAGTTTGGCATGCCGGCCTTCTTCGCAAGCTCCAGGGTTATGGCATGACAGGTCGATTGTTTGACCTAATACAATCATTCCTGTCAAACCGTGAATTGAAGGTCGTTCTCAATGGATTAATCTCCAGCTCCTATTCCACTAATGCAGGTGTTCCTCAAGGCTCCATCCTAGGCCCTACTCTGTTCCTCATATTCATAAACGACCTTCCTGACGCCATAGATTCCCAAGTCGGCATCTATGCGGACGACACCACAATTTACTCATGCCTCAAACACAAATCCAGTGATGCTGACAAAATTAACCTGGCATCTCGGATAGAAAAGGACCTCCAATCGGTTGTGAACTGGGGCAAGAAATGGACGGTTAACTTTAACGCCTCTAAAACTAAACTTCTCTCTATTAACCACCACAAGGATCCATCCCTGCATCCCATTAGAATGTCTGATGACCAACTTCTTGAGAGCTCCTCTTTGCGGCTGCTCGGTCTCACGCTGTCCGCTGATCTGAGATGGAACAAATACATCGAGTCAATTGCATCATCCACCGCAAGGAAAGTTGGCTCCCTGTGCCGAGCCAGGAAATTTTTCTCCCCGGAATCTATCCTCCAAATCTATAAATCGACCATTCGCCCTTGCATGGAGTATTGCTACCATATATGGTCTGGAGCCCCTGCTGTTTGCCTCAGGGTTATTGATAAGATCCAGAGACGGATATGCAATGTAAGGCCCCAATCTGTCATCTCGTCTGCAGTCTCTCTCTCACAGACGCGACGTTGCTTCGCTCTGTCTTTTTTATAAATACTATCACGGTAATTGCTCCGAGGAGCTGCTTTCGCTGGTTCCTAGACCTCATGAATTTAAACGTCCCACGAGGCTGGCATTCCGTTCCCACCCCTTCACCGTTGAAACTGTTAGATGTAGACGTCTCTTCTACTCCAATAGCTTCATGTCTCGCACATCTCGCCTGTGGAACTCCCTTCCTTATTTCTGTTTCCCTGACAAATACAATCTCCAACTATTTATGTGTAACGTCAATCGACATCTCCAGCTGCCTCGATCTATCCTCTTCCCTTCTCCACATCCTTTCACCTTTCATTCCCATCTGCTCTCGCTCCAAATCTTCTGTAACCCCCTAGCCTTGATCTATCCAATATCTTTCTCCACATCCTCTCCTTTACCACTCCTATCTGCTCTTCCTCCAAACCTTCTGTAACCCCCTGCATGCTAGTGGCTTCCAGCCTTGCTTGGGGTGATATGCTTAAAAAAAAATATCTATGTCAGTTTGTCATCTAATCTAATCTATCTAAATCTGTTCACATCTAAACATCTCAGTCTGTTCATATCTATCTATCTATCTATCTATCTATCTATCTATCTATCTTCCTTTGTTCATATCTATCTATCTATCTATCTATCTATCTATCTATCTATCTATCTATCTATCTATCTATCTATCTAAATCTGTCCCCAGCTATCTTACTCGAATGTCAGTCTGTTCATTATCTATCTACCTGTTTATCTATCTAAATCTGACACATTTATCCATCTCAATTTGTTCATATCTATCTATCTATCTATCTATCTATCTATCTATCTATCTATCTATCTATCTATCTATCTAGTTAGCTATCACATTTTCTTTCTATCTATCTATCTATCTATCTATCTATCTATCTATCTATCTATCTATCTATCTATCTATCTATCTATCTAAATCTGTCCACAGCTATCTTTCTCGAATGTCAGTCTGTTCATTATCTATCTACCTGTTTATCTATCTAAATCTGTTCACATTTATCCATCTCAATTTGTTCATATCTATCTATCTATCTATCTATCTATCTATCTATCTATCTATCTAGTTAACTATCACATTTTGTTTCTATCTATCTATCTATCTATCTATCTATCTATCTATCTATCTATCTAGCTATCTATTTTTGCACTATCAACATCCAGTACACTGTTATACATATACCTGTTTCTTATCTATCTGAATTGACAAGCAAAGAGGTTTAACACCGAAACAGCACTTTCCAATTTTCTACACATATCCTCGCCTGTACTTGGCGACCGAGCCATGAAGTAGAACAACCCAAACAAACAGATCTTGGCTCAAAACACAATACTTTGTCGATTTCTACCTCTTTGTTTCTCTCGATATACATCTAAAGACATATCTTTTCGTTTGAATCTTTTAAAATTCTTCTTTTCCTTTATTCATGAGTGAATTCTTTTGTGCCAGGCGAGTTGTCGGCAAAAAGAGTTGAAAGGTAATAACACGAAGTGCTAACTCATTGCAAGTATTACAGAGAAGAACAGGAAACGAAAGAAAACAAAGTGAAGCATGCCGGGAAGGATTTTTAGTTTCTCAGTTACGGCGTTCAAAGTTGGAATGTAAAGAAGTTATTCATTGATGGAAAAGTGAATAGCAGTAATAATAATAATAATAATGATAATAATAATAATAATAATAATAATGATAATAATAATAATAATAATAATAATGATAGACAAAAACCGCACCCATCAGTGGCTACGTAGTGCAGGGTTGAAAGGTGAAACTGAGGGTTTTATAATTGCTGCACAGGACCAATGCTTGTTAACTAGGAATTATGAAGCACATATACTAAAATACTGTGTTAGCCCAAGATGCAGATTCTGTGACAAATATCCAGAAACCATTGATCATCTTATATCAGGTTGCACGATATTGGCATCCACTGAATATAAAACCCGGCATGACAGAGTGGGCCAATATCTGCACTGGAAAATTTGCAACTCCTATGGGAAGGAAACTGGAAGAAATTGGTACGAACACCACCCTGACCCGGTTACGGAGATAGGACCTGTTACAATTCTATGGGACTACACAATATACACTGACAGAACAATCAAAGCCAACCGCCCAGACATTGTTATTAAAGACCACAAACAAAATAAGTGCCTCCTTATTGATATGGCAGTCCCTGCAGACTGCAATGTATCTTTGAAGATATTCGAAAAACTGTCAAAATACAAGGACCTTGAAATCGAAATCTCAAAAATGTGGCAATGGGAACATCAATAATTCCTGTTGTAGTTGGAGCCCTTGGACTGGTTGGAAAAGATTCCAGTAGGCTGATTGAAGGGATCCCTGGAAGTCCATGCCTCAAAGAGATACAAAAAATTGTTCTGACAAGTACAGCCCACACTTTACGAAGGGCTTTATCTATGTAATTATTTTATTTTATTTTATTTTTTTTTTGCAGTGGAAAGTGTCATGATGCCATTTCTAACCTTAGGTCCCTGGGCGGGACCCGGAAAGAAATGTGTAAACGCCAGATATCAAAGGAAATAAAAATAATAATAATAATGATAATAATAATGATAATAATAATAATAATGATAATAATAATAATAATAATAATAATAATGATAATAATAATAATAATAATGACAAGAAGAAGAAGAAGGGACAACAGCAGTTAAGAGGTTGTTCCACGTTCCTCAAAACCTCTAATCTCTCTAATTTCTTCTTCTTCTTCCTCTTCTTCTTCTTCTTCTTCTTCTTCTTCTTCTACTACTACTACTACTACTACTACTACTACTACTACAAGAAGAAGAAGAATAAGAATAAGAAGGAGTAGAAGAAGCCCATAGCTGAGACCCTAACATGTGCTACGAAGCATGGTTAGGGGGTACCCGGGGACAACAGCAGTTAAGAGGTTGTTCCACGTTCCTCAAAACCTCTAATCTCTCTCATTTCTTCTTCTTCTTCCTCTTCTTCTTCTTCTTCTTCTTCTTCTTCTTCTTCTTCTTCTTCTTCTTCTTCTTCTTCTTCTTCTTCTTCTTCTACTACTACTACTACATGAAGAAGAAGAAGAAGAAGAAGAAGAAGAAGAAGAAGAAGAAGAAGAAGAAGAAGAAGAAGAAGAAGAAGAAGAAAAGCGACAAACAGTAGAAGAGGACAGGAAGGCGATCTAACGAGTATAAGAGTAAAGTAAAAAGAAGAAGAGAAAGACAAAAAATGAAAAGAAGAAGAAGAAGAGGGAAAATAATGAAGAAGAAGAAGAAGAAGAAGAAGAAGAAGAAGAAGAAGAAGAAGAAGAAGAAGAAGAAGAAGTAGAAGAGGGAAAAAAAAGAAGAAGAAGAAGAAGAAGAAGAAGAGGAGGAGGAGGAGGAGGAGGAGGAAGAAGAAGAAGAAGAAGAAGAAGAGGAGGAGGAAGAAGAAGAAGAAGAAGAAGAAGAAGAATAAGAAGAAGAAGAACTCGGTAAAAGGAAAAGAAAAAAGGAGACAGTACTGGGAGAAGAAGGGGATGAAGAAGAAAAAGAAGAGAGTCAACGATGAACGAGATAAAGAAGACCGATGAAGGAGAAATGAGTGAAAGAAAAGAGGAAAGAGAGGCGGACGGATTCGGCTTTCTTCGCCAATGTCCGCTGCGCTTCGCCTGGATCCAAACATCAGTAATGCTTTTTCTTTTCAAGAAATAACTTTTTTTAGGAAACGAATTGAAAAAAAAAATCCAAAAAGATTCCGCTTAATTGGGACAAAAATATATGAAGAGCCATTACCACTCATATCATAAATGGGCATAGCATATAAAAGAAGTGAATGAACGACAGCACAGGGACAAAGAGAGTTAGTAAAGAGTTAAACATTACAACAAAAGACAGGAAGATGTGGAGAGTCAAGATCGACCACTTCATGAAAGAATATAGCATATAAAAGAAGTGAATGGATGACAGTACAAGAGCAAAGAGGGATAGTAAAGTGTTGAATCCTATTTAGAGCAACGAAAGATAGGAAGATGTGGAGAGTCATGATCAACCACTTCTTGAAAGAATATAGCATATAAAAGAAGTGAATGGATGACAGTACAAAAGCAAAGAGAGATAGGAAAGAGTTAAACATTACTTTGAGCAACAAAAGACAGGAAGATGTGGAGAGTCATGATCGACCACTTCATGAAAGAGTATAGTATATAAAATAAGTGAATGGATGACAGTACAAGAGCAAAGAGAGATAGGAAAGAGTTAAACAATATTTAGAGCAACAAAAGACAGGAAGATGTGGAGAGTTATGATCGACCACTTCATGAAAGAATATAGTATATAAAATAAGTGAATGCATGGTAGAGCAAGACGAATGATAATGTTACTTAGAGCAGCAAAGGGCAAATGTTCTTTGGATTAAAATCCTCACTTTGATGTCTGCAATTTTCCTGTCGTCATTTCCCTAAAGTTCCAGATTTGTCTCCTCTGAACATTATATATTCTCTTAAAATATCAGCAACTTAATATAATATAAACGTTTGCAAATCCTAAACGAGGTTTCTAATGACTAGCAGTTATAAAAGTTTTTTTTTTTTTGCATTTTAAAACATAAATGGTATACCCAGAAAGAAAGAAAGCTGCCCCAAAATTCATTTAAACCTGTTTTACATTAATTAACGCAGAATTGCAATTTGCAGCATTGAGTATATCCTTAACCCAAAGAATCAAGATCAATATTGTATTTCAAATGTAAACGCAAGAATCTGCAAAGGTCAAGAGAAACCTTGACAAATTAAATATGTTCCTTCTAATTTCGCCCACTTTAAGTCCGTATAACGACTTTTTTTTTAGTTGCCATACAAGTTAGTCATTGTTCTTGTTGGTCATAGATAACCCTCGGGTTGTTGAACATCTACTTCGCAATCTTTTGGTGTACTGTGTAACCCGGATATAAGACAGTTGTCGGGACCGGAGAAGAAGTCTCTTATATGCGGGTTTCTCTTATATCCGAGTTTGGTCTATTATATATACATTAACACAGGCTCTAATTTGGGACCAGATAAAATCTCTCTTATACCCGGATTTCTCTTATATCCGGGTCTCTTATATCCGGGTTACACTGTATTTAAATACGCCGTTTTCACATCCATTCGGTGGGCATATAAATTATGTTGAATCGCTATTGCGTTAAATTCCCAGAATACTTATATTTATGTACAATTGTACATGCTTCATTCGAAACTGGTTTGATAAATTTGATTAAATCTACCGTTTTGGAGCTATCGACAGTGAAAGTTCGGATTCATTCGCGTCGCGGGCAGCCATTACTGGCGTTGGCATTCCCTGCAAAATTACTCTCAGTGTAGGTATCATTGCGAAAAATAAGCGTGTCTACGTAAATAGTTCTCGTGCGCAGTAATTGAGACAAATTTAGACAAGAAAGATCACTTTAGCTTCCCGTAGTTTTCCGCGTTTAGCTTCCCGCAGCGAATGTATGAAAACAACGACAGTGATGGCCGCCGCCGAAGACGTCAAATGAATCCAAACTTTCATTGTCGATAACAAGAAAACGGTAGATTTTATCAAGCCAGATTCGAATGGAGCATGTACAATTACACACAAATGTAAATATTCTGGAATTTTTTATTGCGAACTAAGCGCGGGTGTTACACTGCAAATTAACCTAAAGTCCTTACAGACGATAAACTTAGCTGTGAAAGTTTCGTGCTAATCTATTCCAGGCTTTTAGCCTTTTGGAACAAATCTAGCTTTGAGCTGTTCATTACTAGTGTCATTAGTTTTAATAGTGTAGAGCCAACGATTGCCTACAACAGTTTTACCAGGTGAAAGCTCTGTCAGTTCATATGTATTGTTCGTTTTGGGGCAATTATTATTTTTTTTCAATGGTACCTTGCCATTTTATAGTCAATAGTGGATATTTTATAGTAAAAGTGGATATACTCTTAATCGAACACTAATAATCTCTTGTCGGATTTACTACGTCGTCCAAATTCTTAACCTAATCTTTTAAATATTTAAGCTTTTTTCGTAACCTGCTTGGATATCGTCGGTTGGGCATTTCTGCACAAGGATTATCTTACTTATTATCGCTTGGACTTGTGTAGTTACCCTTTCTTATTTCCACTCCCCACGAGGAAATTTCTGCGAATAGTTGAAAAGTATTGTATCATTTTCTTCAACTGGAAGTAAAAAATTATCAGATGTAGTATTTTCAAAGTTTTCGGTAAATTTTACACACCTGACTTTTTTTTGACGTCTTAGTTTCAGGTATATATGTCAAACAGGCAGGACTTGATTTATTGTTGCCTATGAAAATTGCCTTTTCACTGTGAGTGTCCAATTTCTTTTTACCTTTGATGTAGGCAAAACAAATTGTACTAAGTATATGAGTATATTGGTGAGTTTAGATTTGCGCCCCGTGAACATTTCGAAGGTTGATTTTCCAGTTCTTTGACTGTAACACCGATTTCTAATATAAGCCTACGAAACACAAGGCCGGAAGTAGGGGCACCCAGTGAGGACCGAACTCACTACTCAGTCGTAAGTGTTTTAGTGAGACAAGCTTGTTACACTATTACACCGCCTCGAGGTGCCACACCGATTTCTATTATATGCAGCGTTCATAATACCATACGACCACATAAAAAAAAACAAAAACAAAAAAAAGACTTTGGTAGTTTCGATTATACTAATAAACATCTATCCATTTCGGATAGAGATCGCTAAGATCTTTCTGCAGTACCATTTTGGTGTGTAGAGTATGGGGTCGATTTCTTATGTTTAATATGATTATTGATTTGAAGAATTTCGACATTTTCAGAAGTGAATTCTGTGCCGTTGTCTCTTGCGCGTTTTATAGAGCCGTACGGAGCAATACCAGTCAATTACTTTTTTCGTGGCTAGAAACATATCGCTTTTCTGTTTAAGGAAATAAACTATAATCCCACAAGAATAATCGTTCATGAAACAAAGTGTATATTTGAAGCTATTCAAAGATCTCCGTTCGATTTTGCCCAACAAGGTTTAATATTTTAGTTCCCTTGTTGTTGGTTGAGTTGATTTTATACCGTAACATTTTGCCTTGGAGACATATTTTACAGTTTAAATTTGATTTATTGGTAATTTTCATGCTTCCCATGATTTCTTGTAACTGTAGAATGCCTTTCAGACTGTGATGTCCAAGAATTTGATGCCATTGTTTTAGATTTGGTTTGGTTTCTTTTGTGGCATATCAACATCAATGAGCTATTTAATCCCGACAAAATTTTTATTGCTGGTAATATTTTAAAAAATGCATTGCTGGAAATAATTTGTTCTCCATAAATGTATTGCTGGTAATATTTTTTCCTTCAAAAATGTAATGCTGGTAATATTTTTCCGTCAAAAATGTATTGCTGGTAATATTTTTTCTTCAAAAAATGTATTGCTGGTAATATTTTATTCTTCAAAAAATGTATTGCTGGTAATATTTTATTCTTCAAAAAATGTATTGCTGGTAATATTTTTCCTTCAAAAAATGTATTGCTGGTAATATTTTTTCCTTAAAAAATGTAATGCTGGTAATATTTTTTCCTTCAAAAAATGTATTGCTGGTAATATTTTTTCCTTCAAAAATGTATTGCTGGTAATATTTTTTCCTTCAAAAAATGTAATGCTGGTAATATTTTTTCCTTCAAAAAATGTATTGCTGGTAATATTTTTTCTTCAAAAAATGTATTGCTGGTAATATTTTTTCCTTCAAAAAATGTATTGCTGGTAATATTTTTTCCTTCAAAAATGTATTGCTGGTAATATTTTTTCCTTCAAAAAATGTATTGCTGGTAATATTTTTTCCTTCAAAAAATGTATTGATGGTAATTTTTTTCCTTCAAAAAATGTATTGCTGGTAATATTTTTTCCTTCAAAAAATGTATTGCTGGTAATATTTTATCCTTCAAAAAATGTATTGATGGTAATTTTTTTCCTTCAAAAAATGTAATGCTGGTAATATTTTTTCCTTCAAAAAATGTATTGCTGGTAACATTTTTTCTTCAAAAAATGTATTGCTGGTAATATTTTTTCCTTCAAAAAATGTATTGCTGGTAATATTTTTTCCTTCAAAAAATGTATTGCTGGTAATATTTTTTCCTTAAAAAATGTATTGCTGGTAATATTTTTTCTTCAAAAAATGTATTGCTGGTAATATTTTTTCCTTCAAAAAATGTATTGCTGGTAATATTTTTTCCTTAAAAAATGTATTGCTGGTAATATTTTTTCCTTCAAAAAATGTATTGCTGGTAATATTTTTTCCTTCAAAAAATGTATTGCTGGTAATATTTTTTCCTTCAAAAAATGTATTGCTGGTAATATTTTTTCCTTAAAAAAATGTATTGCTGGTAATATTTTTCCGTCAAAAATGTATTGCTGGTAATATTTTTTCCGTCAAAAAACGTATTGCTGGTAATATTTTATCCTTCAAAAAATGTATTGATGGTAATTTTTTTCCTTCAAAAAATGTATTGCTGGTAATATTTTTTCCGTCAAAACATGTATTGCTTGCAATATTTTTCCTTCAAAAATGTATTGCAGGTAATAATTTTTTCTCCAAAAATTTATTGCTGGTAATATTTTTTCCTTCAGAAAATGTATTGCTGGTAATATATTTTCCGTCAAATAATGTATTGCCGTTAATATTTTTTCCGTCAAAAAATGTATTGATGGTAATAATATTTTACAAAAATGTATTACTGGTATTAAAACCTATTTTTGCACTTTTATAGTGTTTTGACCCCTGTTTGGGAGTTAACTATTTACCCATAGCTGGGACCCTAACAGGTGTTACCACTCCAGGCCAGGGTAGGCCTGGGAACACCAGCAATTAAGTGGTTCCACGCTCCTCTATTTACCCATAGCTGGTGGGGGGAGAAGAAGAGGATTCATACCTTTCCCAAGGGTATTAGCACGTGCTAATGCCCTTGGGAAAGGTATGAATCCTCTTCTTCTCCCCTCCAGCTGTGGATAAATAGCACGAAAGACCGGATTCTATAGCCTTGGATGGCAACTGGTCTACCGCAGAAAGAAATAGCAACCTACTGCGGGAAAAGATCTGCCTCGTCAGTCATGTATCGAAAAATACATGATCGCCTAAGCGTGTATCACGCATGACACATAACTGACTGACCAGGACGCGGATGTAGTTTATTGTCTTACCCAGGACGCCATTATTTTAGGCTAGGCATAGCAATTTTGAAGAATTATACAAAATTCGAATAGATAAGAACAGAGTAATTTGGGACAAATTTTACGGAAGCCGTCTTTTCGATAGCGGCTTGTCCCGAGTATATCCTTTGTATAAATGCAGGGGTATATGCAGCATCCTTTAAAATGTAAGCTCGCATATTTTCTTCTGTGCTCGTGATAGTTACTTAAGCATTGACCCTTTTTTCAGCAAATGTTAATTATTCTGCTCCCATCCGCAGAGTTCAGAATGATGATTTTCTGGAACAAATTCCTTATCAAAAGTAGAAAATTTAGATTCGTCATAAATAACATGAGTTATGGAATCCACAATCAACAAGTATTGCGTTTTTGTTGGAGACAGTATCTAGTTCAATTGAAAACAGAAATGAATGTTCATCCTCTGAAACATGTTTCGCCTTTTTTTACGAAATGAGCATTTTCTTTCTGCACTTGGTTATAATGAAGAGCAACACAAATAAGATGGAATCAAACTAGTAAAAAGATAATAGTGATAATGAAGAATGTATAGAGCCAGAGTGTTGGGATAAAAAGCAACACAAATAAGATGGAATCAAACTAGTAAAAAAAAAATAATAATAATGAAGAGTGTATAGAGCCAGAGTGTTGGGATAAAAAGCAACAATAATAAGATGGAATCAAACTAGTAAAAAAATAATAGTAATAATGAAGAGTGTATAGAGCCAGAGTGTTGGGATAAAAAGCAACAATAATAATATGGTATAAAACTAGTAATAAAAAACTAGTAATAATGAAGAGTGTATAGAGTCAGAGTGTATAGAGTCAGAGTGTTAGAATAAAAAGCTACTCTAATAAGATGGAATAAAACTAGTAATAAAATAAAATTCTTAGTACTATTTTAATATTAGTTTACCTTTCTAATTACTTTTCTTTTTATAATATTATTCATTTATATATATATATATATATATATATATATATATATATATATATATAAGTTTATATATGAAGGGTGTTTCATAAAGACGGATCAAAGTCAGCCGTAAATAAATTTGTTATTCGTGAAGATTTATTTATTTATTTATTGGTTCATGTTATTTAAGTCATGGCAATTATGTGTGAAAAATAATATCGCCCAAATGTCCACCAAGGCTTCGGCGGCACACCTCCGCTCGATGGTCAAATGTTTTGATGATGTCTCTGCATAGTTGCTCCTCGATCTCACCAATATACCTTATTATCTCATCCTTCAGTTGTTGAATTGTTGTTGTCTTGTTGGCATATACCTTACTTTTGAGATGACCCCAAAGGAAGAAATCTAAAGGCTTCAAGTCGCACGATGTTGGTGGCCTATTGACTTTGCTGTTTCGAGAGATGATGCAGCCTAGGAACTTCTCATTGAATTTCTGTATGAACGTCCATTTTCATAATAGGCTTCAACGACTTTAACACATTGTTTGATTGTTAATCTTTCCCAGGTTAAAATTGCCAAAAACTTAAGTTGTTAGATCTAAAAGAAAAAGAAATAAAAAAAATCATTAGACGTTTAAATTTAATTCACATTTAAAATCGGGCCAAGTTATTGGAACACTCTTTACATATATATATATATATATATATATATATATATATATATATATATATATATATATATATGTGTGTGTGTGTGTGTGTGTGTGTGTGTGTGTGTGTCTTCTCTATTCAATCTTTCTATTCGTAGCTCATTGTTGTTTTTCATTAGCGCCCTTTGGGTTGACGAAGGCTTCGACCAGGAAAGTAAACAGTATGAAGTGCCGAAACATTCATACGAAATAATTTGAATTTAGCCAAAAGCCTTACACAGAGTAAACTTTTACCTCCCGGCAGAATTCTAGCTTTTGACGTCGAATGGTTTTCTTTAAAATCCTTGATGTTCTCCACAATTACGTTACCAAATTTGGTCCGATGATTCGAATTTTTAAAACCTGTAGCGATAGCTTTTAGGTTCGGTGGTATTATATTATATTATGTACGCATTTAGTATCTTCTTTTTTTATCCAAGCAAGGCAATAAAGCCACTAAGACGCAAAGGGTCTACCGCGTCGTATAATTATAAGAAAAATACTATTAAACAGAGCGAACAATAAAAGAACAGGAATTAAGAAAACTGAAGATAACGATTGACATTGCATTTAAATTTTTGAAGACCAAAGTTGATCGGGATGCAAGAAACCGGAAGAAAATTTCACAAGGCGGAAGTGCGATAGAGGAAACTGTTAACATAGAACTTCCGGTCACATCGAGCCATTTTAAGTATAAAATGATGACACCCTGCCGATAATCTAGTACTGCGTTCAAATTCATAAAGTCTAGGTACCACAGAGGAAAGTAATATTTACTTTGCAAAGAGGGATAATCTTCAATCTGCCGTTATTGCTGACCCAAACATACCACATTTTTCCTTACACCAAAAAAACAATCTTACAAGTCTTACTACAATCACCATCATACCTCATTGTCTCTATGAAGTCCTAGCTAGTTACCATATGTAACTCAGAGGAAAGATTCATAGAAAAGTCACAGGGAAGCTATGTTACGGCAGTGGGAGAGTCACTGAAGCTGCTCGTGTATCTTCTTATTGGTTTAGCACTATGTTTATTATAAAAATACTGCCTTGCGTAGGCAGTTTTAAAGTGTTGTGCATTATATTTGCTGTATAGTCTTATGTACGTGCGTATATTATATTGCTTTGTATATTGATTTATTTTAGTGTAGTGTATACGTGGTTTGTTTGTGATTTCATGTTCTCATTCTCGCTGCAAATCTTTTTCAATGATTCAAACGATTGAATTACTGTATACGCCATCGTGTGGGAGTGGGGAAGGGAAAATGATTTCTTTATCTTCTTGTTTATTTTATTTTATTTTATTTAAAAAAAAACAACAAAAAAAACTATCGCCGGTTAAGTTTCTGCTCTCAAAACACTTGATGTAATATACATGACAAATTCTTTTCTTTTTGTTTGGTTTTGATTTGAGACTTCATTGCTTTTGGCGAGGATCAGTTCGATGAAGAATTGAAAGCCGAGTTGATTTCGTTTGCTCCTGAGGCAGCGACCAAATTCAATTTAACCTGACATGAGAAAATAATAAAGGGACTAAATTACATTATTATTATTATTATTATTATTATTATTATTATTATTATTATTAATTTCTGTTGATTACAATCCCTTACTCGAGACCTGGGGTAAGGTTACGTAGTAAATATATATTGCTATTATTTAAAAAAGTTTGGCCTGCATTTGTTTAATAATAATAATAATAATAATAATAATAATGATAATAATAATAATAATAATAATAATAATAATGCCTATATTTACTACGTTGCCTTATCCAAGGTATCGATTATTATTATTATAATTATTATTATTAATATTATTGCTGTTTATGTTGTTATTGTTGTTATTATTCTGTTTTGCTTTCTGTTTCGTACAATCCATTTCCATGCAAATACTCGAAATCTGGGGTATGGAAAAGGAGTAAATATATTCATTATTATTATTATTATCAACATTATCATCATCAACATCTTCATCATTATTATTTACAGCTACCTTCTCTTCTTCTTCTTCTTCTTCTTCTTCTTCTTCTTATTATTATTATTATTATTATTTACAGCTACTTTTTCTTTTTATTCTTATCATTTACAGCTTCTTCTTTTTCTTCTTCTTCTTCTTCTTCTTCTTCTTCTTCTTATTATTATTATTATTTACAGCTATTTTTTTCTTTTTATTCTTATCATTTACAGCTACTTCTTTTTTTTTCTTCTTCTTCTTTTTCTTCTTCTTCTTCTTCTTCTTATTTATAGCTACTTTTTCTTCTTCTCTTGTTTCTTCATGTTTTGTCTTCCTATTTCTTTTCTTCTTTTTTTAAAATTCCTCTGTCCATTTTGCCTTCTTCTGTGTTACCTTCCTCTTTATTTTTCCTCTCTTTATTCGCCATCTTTACTTTCTCTCTTTATTTCGTTTTCTTTTTCTCTGTCTTATTCTTTGTCGTGTTTGCTTTTTTCAGACTTGTTCCTTCTTCATTTCTAACTTCTACATTCATTTCTTTATTTCTTCCCCATTCTTAACTACTCATTATTATTATTAATATTAAAATGTTCCTTTCTTTTTCTTCTTCTTAATATTATTATTATTATTATTATTATTATTATTATTATTATTATTATTATTATTATTATTATTATTATGTACAGCTACTTTTTTCTTTTTCTTCTTCTCATTAACAGCTCCTTTTTTCTTCTTATTATTTACAGGCACTTTCTTCTTCTTCTTCTTCTTCTTCTTCTTCTTCTTATTATTATTATTATTATGATTATTATTTATAGCTACTTTTTTCTTTTTCTTCTTTTTATTATTAACAGGTCCTTTTTTCTTCTTATTATTATTTACTGGTACTTTCTTCTTTTTCTTCTTCTTCTTCTTCTTTTTCTTCTTCTTCTTCTTATTATTATTATGATTATTATTTATTGCTACTTTTTCTTTTTCTTCTTCTTCTTATTAACAGCTCTTTTTTTCTTATTATTTACAGGTACTTTCTTCTTCTTCTTTTTCTTCTTCTTTTTCTTCTTTTCTTCTTCTTCTTCTTCTTATTTATAGCTACTTTTTCTCTTTTTCTTCTTCTTATTAACAACTCCTTTTTTCTTCTTTTTACAGGTACTTTCTTCTTCTTCTTTTTCTTCTTCTTTTTCTTCTTTTCTTCTTCTTATTATTATTTATAGCTACTTTTTCTCTTTTTCTTCTTCTTATTAACAGCTCCTTTTTTCTTCTTTTTACAGGTACTTTCTTCTTCTTCTTTTTCTTCTTCTTTTTCTTCTTTTCTTCTTCTTCTTATTATTATTTATAGCTACTTTTTCTCTTTTTCTTCTTCTTATTAACAGCTCCTTTTTTCTTCTTTTTACAGGTACTTTCTTCTTCTTCTTTTTCTTCTTCTTTTTCTTCTTTTCTTCTTCTTCTTATTATTATTTATAGCTACTTTTTCTCTTTTTCCTCTTCTTATTAACAGCTCCTTTTTTCTTCTTTTTACAGGTACTTTCTTCTTTTTCTTTTTCTTCTTGTGCTGAGGATCAACCATTCACACCTGTCTCGATACTATGCCCGACCAGTTCGATGTGGTCAAATTGGCAGCTGAACTTTTAAAAAAAATGACCTACAATCCGTTGTTAACTGGGACAAGGAATGACTTGTTAATTTTTAACGCCTATAAAACGAAACTTCTATCTATTAATCACCTGAAAGATCGCTTCCTGCTTCTAATTAGCATGACTGATGCTAACCTCCACAAGAGTGATTTTTTGTGCCTTCTCGGGCTAACATTCTCGGCTGACATGAAGTGGAAAGATTATGGTGAATCCATTGCTAGGTCAGCTGCTAAGAAAGCTAGCTCACTGCCGTGCTAGACAACTTTTCTCTCCTGAATGTATCTTGCATATTTATAAGTCTACCGTTATTCCATATTTTAAATATTGCTGATACATATGGTTCAGCAGCCCTACTGTATATTTAGAGATTGTTAATAAAATCCAAAGAAGAATCTGCAATATTATTCGTCCTGACCTGGCGTCTCGGCTTCAGTCACTTTCCGACCGCCGTAATATAGCTTCCCTGTGCGTTTTCTATCAATACATTCATGGTAATCGTTCGGATGGTACCTAGACTTTATGAATTTAAGCGCAGTACTAGATTGGCACCAAGGTCTCAGCAATTCACAGTTGAAGTGGTTCGATGAAACCGTAAATTCTATGCTAACCGTTTCTTCTATCGAACTTTTCGCTTGTGGAACTCTCTTCCGAATTCTTGCTTTCCAACTGACTTTGATCTTCAGAAATTTAAATGCAATGCCAATCATTGTCTTCTTTTATGGTTCTCTCTCCTTAATAATGGGACTGAGAAGACATTGTTTAATAACTCTCAAAAGGAAAGTGACAGCAACGGCATTCAATATTTCTTGAATATGCTTTTTTGAAAGAATATTTACTAGACTGTATCATCTTCTTCTTTTCTTCTTCTCTTCTACTCTTCTTCTTCTCTTCTTTTTTCTTTCTTCTTTTCTTCTTTTTTCCTTCTTCTTTTCTTCTTTTTTCTTCTTATTTTCTCCTTCTTCTTTTCTTCGTATTTCCTTCTTCTTTTCTTCTTCTTCTTTCCTTTTTCTTTTCTTCTTTTCTCTTTTTCTTCTACTCTTCCTCTGCTTCTTTTCTTCTTCTTAATTTTTCTTTTTTCTTCTACTTTTCTTCTTTTCTTCTTCTTCTTCTTTCCTTCGTTTTTCTTCTTCTTTTTTCTCCTTCTTACCTTTTTCTTCTTTTTTCTTCTTTTCTTCTGTTCTTCTTATTCTTTACTTCTTCTTTTCTTCTTTTTTCTTCTTCCTCATTTTCTTCTTCCTCTTCTTCTTCTTCTTCTTCTTCTTCTTCTTCTTCTTCTTCTTCTTCTTCTTCTTCTTCTCAGAAATCTACTAAGCCGTATATTATTATTATTATTTAAGTACCGTCCCTCTTTCTCTTCTTCTTCCTCCTCCTTTCTATATTTAATTACCAATTACATCTCCCCCCCCACACCTCTATTCAATTTCTTCCTTTTTACCTCTCTCTCTTTCCGTCTTACTATGTCACCGCCGAGTATATGGCCCAATTCCTCTCCCCAGGCATCTCCACCGTTTACTGTAACGCATCTATCTTCCTCCTATTCCTCCTCCTCCTCCTCCTCATCTGCCCTTCTCCTCCTCCTTCTTCGCCTCCATGTGGTCCGCTTTCCTCGGGAAGCTATCTCCCCTTGTTTATTCTTATACACCTCCCCTTGTCTCTTTCGAGGCTCTCTCCTTGAGAGCCGGCACCATCCGTCGGCATTGATTGATGGTGACACACGACGTCGCCGTGGTAACGTCAAACGTCCTCTGCTATCACTCTATATCCGTCAGCGTCAAGTGAGAAACATGTTACATCCTATTCACTAGCAAACAACGCTCGTATCGATCCGTGCCTGGGCGCATGCGCGCTCACAGCGGCGCATTCGATTTTACATTTCAAAGCAAAACGAGAAGTCCATGTGAAAGGAGACGAACGCATTATCTCTCTCTCTCTCTCTCTCTCTCTCTCTCTCTCTCTATATATATATATATATATATATATATATATATATATAATGGAGGAAGAAGTAGCGGAAGGTGGAGTAGTGGATAGCGGATTGAGGAATCGGAGAGGCGAGTTCGAAATTCAGTCGGATCCAAACTGTTCGGAAAGCTATGATTCCTCTTCTTCTCCC
>OZ038519.1:42821145-42831145 GCA_964036315.1 Acanthosepion esculentum | reverse complement strand
TTCGAATGGAAGTGGTGATATAATTGAAGTCTTATAGTCTGTCACTATTTAATTTTTAGATAGATATATATTAACAAAATAAGATAGATATTAACAAAAGTAGACATTAGCATAATTGTATAAATAGATAGATAGATATTAACAAAATAATATATGTATTAATATACTTATATAGGTAGATAAATAAATAGATATTGACAGAATTAGATATACATTAACAGAATTATATAGATATATAGAGAGATAGATATTAGCAGAATTAGATAGTAACAGAATTATATATAGAGATATTAGCAGAATTATATATAGAGAGATATTAGCAGAATTAGATAGATATTAACAGAATTATATAGATATATAGAGGGATAGATATTAACAGAATTAGATAGATATTAACAGAATTATATAGATATATAGAGAGATAGATATTAGCAGAATTAGATAGATATTAACAGAAATATATAGATATATAGAGATAGATTTTAGCAGAATTAGATATTAACAGAATTATATAGATATATAGAGAGATAGATATAAGCAGAATTAGATAGATATTAACAGAATTATATAGATATATAGAGAGATAGATATTAGCATAATTAGATAGATATTAACAGAATTATATAGATATATCGAGAGATAGATATTAACAGGAGGAGATATATATATATATAGAGAGAGAGATATTAACAGGAGATAGATATTAACAGAATGAGATGGATAGACAGAGAGGGAGAGAGAGAGATTAACAGCATGAGATATAGAGATTGATAGAGAGATAGATATTAAAAGGATTATGTAGAAAGATATTAACAGAATGAGATTAATTTTAGCTTTAATGGGTTCGTTTCGAATGGAAGAGATATAATCGAAGCCGGTCGCTTATTTACAAACCTTTGTCTTCTTTTCTTTCTTCATTGCCATCCTCCATAATCTTATGTTCATTTTTATTCCATTGGTTTTATTTAATCCGTATGTCTTTCTGCCTTGACTCTTATCCAGCTCTGACGTCTGCCATTTTCCACTCTATTTGATTCCGCCCAATTATATTATTTGTTTCATACAGAAATTCCAAATGAATCCAGAAAATTCTGACATATTCGCCACATTGATTTAGAATGAGAACAGCAAGTCACTTGTCTCTCAAACATCGCACGCATCAGCCAATTCTTTCTTTTTTCTTTTTTTAAACTCTGACTTGTAACAGATTTAGCATCAAAGAAAGTGGAATAAAAAATAAAACAAAACAAAAACGTATTGAATTAAAGTGATGGAGGTCGGTCATTTGGTGTTTCTCCGGGATGGAATTTCCGATTTAAAAGCCGAGACTAGATTAAGTTGATATCTTTGTAATACATCTTTCCCTTATATTATATACGAGGTCAGTTCAAAAAGTACCCCGTCCTGGGTATGACGATAAACTACATCCGCGTCCTGGGTATGACGATAAACAGCATCCGAGTCCTGGGTAAGACGATAAACTACATCCGCGTCCTGGGTATGGCGATAAATTACTTTATGTTGGACTATTCCGCCTACTATAAGATTAATAGGAGAGAAGGCCTTGGGGGAACAGTCGACCAGACTGTTCATACTGTTGAACTCTCTGCCTTGAGTAGAGAGGAACCCAGACGAAGCTGCGCCGAAGGGCAAAATTTCGTCCGGGGAGGTAGACAGGCCCTGAACGCGTTTATGCGGGTTCTAAGGGAATACCCACGGTAAACTCGGGCTTGTGCCACATACATCCCTCGTAAGGGGGACTGTTAAATATTAACAGTCGAACAGATATGTTCGCACTGTGCTGTCGAACTCGCTGTCTTTGGCAGAGAGGAACCCGGACGAAGCTTTGCCGAAGGGAAAAGTTTCGTCCGGTGAGCTAGACTCGGACCCACTTATACGAGTTCTACGGGAATAATTTTGAGCGAGCCGATGGGCTCAGAGAACACACGGTAAATGCGGCCTTGTACCACATGCATCTCTAGTGGGGGGGAGCTGTTAAATATAACAGTCGATTAGATTGAACGCTGGGTCAACGGACACACACTCACTACTCGTGTAATATTCTTCTGTTGTACTTACTGTTTAACTTCGAAGGAGATTAAATACCGAAATGATACGAGTTGGAGTTTCCTTCTGTTTTACCAGTCTCAATAATTTCTGATCAGATCTCGTATATATATATATATATATATATTAGATTATATATATATTAGATTAATGGCCGGATTTTAGAATAGCAGAATAGCAAGTCGTAAATTTATGATGCGCTTCTATGACGTTTCACCACGTCAACATATTTATCACCCTTTAGTATATGTCTATATTTCTTAGATGAGGTATTATGTACACTATTTACATTGTTCGGACTATTGTCCTCATCTTTGTCGCCATATTTATCCGATCCTTCAGTATCTGTCTATATTTCTGAGATGAGGTATTATGTACACTATTTACATTATTCGGACTATTGTCGTCATCTTTGTTGCCATATTTATCCGAGCCTTCAGTATCTGTCTATATTTCAGAGATGAGGTATTATGTACACTATTTACATTATTCGGACTATTGTCCTCATCTTTGTTGCCATATTTATCCGATCCTTCAGTATCTGTCTATATTTCTGAGATGAGGTATTATGTACACTATTTACATTATTCGGACTATTTTCCTCATCTTTGTTGCCATATTTATCCGATCCTTCAGTATCTGTCTATATTTCTGAGATGAGGTATTATGTACACTATTTACATTATTCGGACTATTGTCCTCATCTTTGTTGCCATATTTATCCGATCATTCAGTATCTGTCTATATTTCTGAGATGAGGTATTATGTACACTATTTACATTATTCGGACTATTGTCCTCATCTTTGTTGCCATATTTATCCGATCATTCAGTATCTGTCTATATTTCAGAGATGAGGTATTATGTACACTATTTACATTATTCGGACTATTGTCCTCATCTTTGTTGCCATATTTATCCGATCCTTCAGTATCTGTCTATATTTCTGAGGTGAGGTATTATGTACACTATTTACATTATTCGGACTATTGTCCTCATCGTTGTTGCCATATTTATATACACATTTCCTCAAGAACGCATGGCACAGTGGATAAAGGCGTTAGATCCTGTGACAGGACCCAAAGAGTGTGAGTTCAATACCTGGTTAAGGCTGTGGAGAATTTGGATAGGGGAATTAACATGAGATAACTGATAACTGATATGCATTAGACATTGCACGTAGAACTAAAACAGTCTATCCCGGCGAGCGAAATAAAGTCTTCAGTTCGACAACCACCTGAAGAAGGCCGGATCGTCCAACGGCCGAAACGTTGTGATAAACATGGCATTAAAGTTGAGGACAATAATTCCACTACAGATATTGTGTTTTCCTAAAACCGCGATCTCTTGTACACTTACATGTCATCTTTCTGATCTTAGTTCTGTTAAACAACATTTCTTAGAAAAACATAGCCGTGTACATAATATTAGACAGACATTAGTTGATAACACAACAGTATTCACACATACACACAGTAAAAAGAACCTTCATCTATTGGAGGACATCTACATTAAAACGAAGCAACCCACACTCAACAAAATTACATTTCAAACTAGTCACAACACATTACATTGAATCTAGACATATGGTTCTATTGTTAATATTTTGTTCTCTAACGTGGTATGATGTCATAGAACTGCATAATGAATTTACGGCCTGATTGTATTTTTAAGAAAAGCAAGTAAACGAAAGGGAGTTCCACATGCAGAACAGGCTAACATCACAGATTATCCCGGGATCACATCACGGAAAAATCTGGCCTTGTTATAGACAGATCCAGCATGTTTCTTTAAACGTTTTCTCATGCAGGATGAGTGTTATCTTCATCACTGATCCAGAGACAAAGAGACAATCCATAGTGTAAACACCCCTCTCCTCACCTGTTCCAAAGAAGGCCAGGACCGTTTCATCTGCAGGGAAGGTGATGGCCTCAGTTTTGGGGGATGCAAAAGGCATTGTGCTTATTGACTAACTGGAAAAGGATCACACCATCTGTCCAGGGTACTATGCCAACTTGCTGAGGTAGTTACAAAAGGCGATGAAAATTGAGGAAACGTGTCTGGTTTCATCGGGACAATGTCCCAGCACACAAATCCGTGGGTTCACTGGCTGCTATGTGTGACTCTAGCCTTGAACTATTCTTTTGATTTGGCTCCATCGGGCTATCATCTGTTCCCCAATATGGAAAAATAAGTAAACATTTGGCAGAAAAAAATGTACTGCAGCCCGATGACGTCATATTTGCTGTTGATGAGAACAGAAGGAAAGTTTTTTTCACCAATGGGATCAAGGCATGTCGACAGCGATGGAAGAAGTGTGTGTAACGCAAGGAGGACTGTTTTGAAAAATAAACCGTATTTGGTATTTTATACTGTACATTGTCTACCTATCTTCACGTCTGTCTGTCTCATACTGTACATTGTCTGTCTACCTATCTTCACGTCTGTCTGTCTCATACTGTACATTGTCTATCTACCTATCTTCACATCTGTCTGTCTCATGCTGTACATTGTCTGTCTACCTATCTTCACATCTGTCTTTCTCATACTGTACATTGTCTGTCTACCTATCTTCACGTCTGTCTGTCTCATACTGTACATTGTCTGTCTACCTATCTTCACATCTGTCTGTCTCATACTGTACATTGTCTGTCTACCTATCTTCACATCTGTCTGTCTCATACTGTACATTGTCTGTCTACCTATCTTCACGTCTGTCTGTCTCATACTGTACATTGTCTGTCTACCTATCTTCCCGTCTGTCTGTCTCATACTGTACATTGTCTATCTATCTTCACGTCTGTCTTTCTCATACTGTACATTGTCTGTCTATCTATCTTCACGCCTGTCTTTCTCATACTGTACATTGTCTGTCTACCTATCTTCACGTCTGTCTGTCTCATACAGTACATTGTCTGTCTACCTATCTTCACATCTGTCTGTCTCATACTGTACATTGTCTGTCTACCTATCTTCACGTCTGTCTGTCTCATACTGTACATTGTCTGTCTACCTATCTTCACGTCTGTCTGTCTGTCTCATACTGTACATTGTCTGTCTACCTATCTTCACGTCTGTCTGTCTCATACTGTACATTGTCTGTCTACCTATCTTCACGTCTGTCTGTCTCATACTGTACATTGTCTTTCTATCTATCTTCACATCTGTCTTTCTCATAATGTACATTGTCTGTCTACTTATCTTCACGTCTGTTTGTCTCATACTGTACATTATCTGTCTATCTATCTTCACGTCTGTCTGTCTCATACTGTACATTGTCTATCTACCTATCTTCATATCTGTCTGTCTCATACTGTACATTGTCTGTCTACCTATCTTCACATCTGTCTTTCTCATACTGTACATTGTCTGTCTACCTATCTTCACGTCTGTCTGTCTCATACTGTACATTGTCTGTCTACCTATCTTCACATCTGTCTGTCTCATACTGTACATTGTCTGTCTACCTATCTTCACGTCTGTCTGTCTCATACTGTACATTGTCTTTCTATCTATCTTCACATCTGTCTTTCTCATAATGTACATTGTCTGTCTACTTATCTTCACGTCTGTTTGTCTCATACTGTACATTATCTGTCTATCTATCTTCACGTCTGTCTGTCTCATACTGTACATTGTCTATCTACCTATCTTCACATCTGTCTGTCTCATATTGTACATTGTCTGTCTACCTATCTTCACATCTGTCTTTCTCATACTGTACATTGTCTGTCTACCTATCTTCACGTCTGTCTGTCTCATACTGTACATTGTCTGTCTACCTATCTTCACATCTGTCTGTCTCATACTGTACATTGTCTGTCTACCTATCTTCACATCTGTCTGTCTCATACTGTACATTGTCTGTCTACCTATCTTCACATCTGTCTTTCTCATACTGTACATTGTCTGTCTACCTATCTTCACGTCTGTCTGTCTCATACTGTACATTGTCTGTCTACCTATCTTCACGTCTGTCTGTCTCATACTGTACATTGTCTGTCTACCTATCTTCCCGTCTGTCTGTCTCATACTGTACATTGTCTATCTATCTTCACGTCTGTCTTTCTCATACTGTACATTGTCTGTCTATCTATCTTCACGCCTGTCTTTCTCATACTGTACATTGTCTGTCTACCTATCTTCACGTCTGTCTGTCTCATACAGTACATTGTCTGTCTACCTATCTTCACATCTGTCTGTCTCATACTGTACATTGTCTGTCTACCTATCTTCACGTCTGTCTGTCTCATACTGTACATTGTCTGTCTACCTATCTTCACGTCTGTCTGTCTCATACTGTACATTGTCTTTCTATCTATCTTCACATCTGTCTTTCTCATAATGTACATTGTCTGTCTACTTATCTTCACGTCTGTTTGTCTCATACTGTACATTATCTGTCTATCTATCTTCACGTCTGTCTGTCTCATACTGTACATTGTCTATCTACCTATCTTCATATCTGTCTGTCTCATACTGTACATTGTCTGTCTACCTATCTTCACATCTGTCTTTCTCATACTGTACATTGTCTGTCTACCTATCTTCACGTCTGTCTGTCTCATACTGTACATTGTCTGTCTACCTATCTTCACATCTGTCTGTCTCATACTGTACATTGTCTGTCTACCTATCTTCACGTCTGTCTGTCTCATACTGTACATTGTCTTTCTATCTATCTTCACATCTGTCTTTCTCATACTGTACATTGTCTGTCTACCTATCTTCACGTCTGTCTGTCTCATACTGTACATTGTCTGTCTACCTATCTTCACGTCTGTCTGTCTCATACTGTACATTGTCTGTCTACCTATCTTCCCGTCTGTCTGTCTCATACTGTACATTGTCTATCTATCTTCACGTCTGTCTTTCTCATACTGTACATTGTCTGTCTATCTATCTTCACGCCTGTCTTTCTCATACTGTACATTGTCTGTCTACCTATCTTCACGTCTGTCTGTCTCATACAGTACATTGTCTGTCTACCTATCTTCACATCTGTCTGTCTCATACTGTACATTGTCTGTCTACCTATCTTCACGTCTGTCTGTCTCATACTGTACATTGTCTGTCTACCTATCTTCACGTCTGTCTGTCTCATACTGTACATTGTCTTTCTATCTATCTTCACATCTGTCTTTCTCATAATGTACATTGTCTGTCTACTTATCTTCACGTCTGTTTGTCTCATACTGTACATTATCTGTCTATCTATCTTCACGTCTGTCTGTCTCATACTGTACATTGTCTATCTACCTATCTTCATATCTGTCTGTCTCATACTGTACATTGTCTGTCTACCTATCTTCACATCTGTCTTTCTCATACTGTACATTGTCTGTCTACCTATCTTCACGTCTGTCTGTCTCATACTGTACATTGTCTGTCTACCTATCTTCACATCTGTCTGTCTCATACTGTACATTGTCTGTCTACCTATCTTCACGTCTGTCTGTCTCATACTGTACATTGTCTTTCTATCTATCTTCACATCTGTCTTTCTCATAATGTACATTGTCTGTCTACTTATCTTCACGTCTGTTTGTCTCATACTGTACATTATCTGTCTATCTATCTTCACGTCTGTCTGTCTCATACTGTACATTGTCTATCTACCTATCTTCACATCTGTCTGTCTCATACTGTACATTGTCTGTCTACCTATCTTCACATCTGTCTTTCTCATACTGTACATTGTCTGTCTACCTATCTTCACGTCTGTCTGTCTCATACTGTACATTGTCTGTCTACCTATCTGCACATCTGTCTGTCTCATACTGTACATTGTCTGTCTACCTATCTTCACGTCTGTCTGTCTCATACTGTACATTGTCTTTCTATCTATCTTCACATCTGTCTTTCTCATAATGTACATTGTCTGTCTACTTATCTTCACGTCTGTTTGTCTCATACTGTACATTATCTGTCTATCTATCTTCACGTCTGTCTGTCTCATACTGTACATTGTCTATCTACCTATCTTCACATCTGTCTGTCTCATATTGTACATTGTCTGTCTACCTATCTTCACATCTGTCTTTCTCATACTGTACATTGTCTGTCTACCTATCTTCACGTCTGTCTGTCTCATACTGTACATTGTCTGTCTACCTATCTTCACATCTGTCTGTCTCATACTGTACATTGTCTGTCTACCTATCTTCACGTCTGTCTGTCTCATACTGTACATTGTCTGTCTACCTATCTTCACGTCTGTCTCATACTGTACATTGTCTGTCTATCTATCTTCACGTCTGTCTTTCTCATACTGTACATTGTCTGTCTATCTATCTTCACGCCTGTCTTTCTCATACTGTACATTGTCTGTCTACCTATCTTCACGTCTGTCTGTCTCATACAGTACATTGTCTGTCTACCTATCTTCACATCTGTCTTTCTCATAATGTACATTGTCTGTCTACTTATCTTCACGTCTGTTTGTCTCATACTGTACATTATCTGTCTATCTATCTTCACGTCTGTCTTTCTCATACTGTACATTGTCTGTCTACCTATCTTCACGTGTGTCTGTCTCATACTGTACATTGTCTGTCTACCTATCTTCACGTCTGTCTGTCTCATACTGTACATTATCTATCTATCTATCTATCTATCTATCTATCTATCTATCTATCTATCTATCTATCTATCTATCTATCTATACCATTCTATCGACCATAAGATATATGAAATCCCCTTGTTGTACGTAGGAATGTTCATTTTATTTAATGACGGTGAGGGGCAGGCCGAAACAGGGCATTGTATTGGTTGGTACTTTCATCGGCACGAATCGATTTCAACCGACATGCAAATCAATAATCGTTAAATTGGTAAACAGATAGATCGATAATAAGTAACAAATCGCTGGAAGCTGTTTGGCATAAAACACTGTTTAATAAGGTAGTCTGTTTGTGTCTTCTTTATAAAAAGAAAAAAAAAAGATATATTTCGTCCATCCGCGTTGCCCTACATGTAGCCTTGCGTCAGATTTATGATTATTAGACATCTCCAAACAACTGACGGTGCAAACCATTATGTAGATAAGTCCATAGTCTGATAAAGAAGAGCTGAAAAACATCGAGAAAAAAAATGGCAGACAGGTCGAGAAATCAATGAAGGATAGATGGGGTTGTTTGTGTCTTCGTTCTTAGGCGACAACGCCAACGTTTAGTTTTAAGTTCCTCTATGTGATCATAGACCTCCACAACTTCTTCTTTTTGTTAAGGTGTTCGCCTCTGTTCGCGTTCTGTCATTCATTCACACAAGCTCGTCAGGTAAGTGGCACACTACCTTCCAGCATCTTGTACTCAATATGTCCCGTGAGGGTTAAGTTTTCTTCCACATTATGTGTCAAAGGAATTTTAACTGTCGTTTCTTGGTTTGAGTACAAGTGATCTTTCTGTTGCTATTTCCTTTAAGAGTTCCTTGGTGCTTACGTTCATGGAATTCTCAGCATCCTTCTGTAGAAACACATGTTGCATCTAGTTTCTTTCCTCATCCGTGGAGGAAATTGTCCAACATACACTATAATAATGGAGGTACTTACCTTCATTTAAAAAAATCGCTTTTAAATGAACCATATTAACTGTTATCGCGTGAATTTGTAGCTGGTTAGTAAATAGATTTATTTCTGTGTTTGACTTGAGATGACATTAAAAGAATTGAGCATTGGTTTTACTCGAAATAGTCAATATTTTAAGCTTTTGTAAGAAATGACATATAAGAGATTTTTTTAATGCAATTTTTTTCAATTTGATCTATTTTTGTTTGTTTATTCTATATGGAAACATAAGAGAAAATAAGCGAAATTCTTATATTAAAACGTTTTATTCTACTATCTACATATCTATATAACTATCTATCTTTCTCCCTCTCTCTCTCCCCCCTCTCTCTCTATATATATATATATATGTATGTGATAATTTCCGTCT
>OZ038519.1:42813645-42818645 GCA_964036315.1 Acanthosepion esculentum | reverse complement strand
TCCATGTGTAGAACCACATTTCTGTTGTCACAAGTCTTTTCAACTGTGATGAGACTGTCACGCATTCACTGCCAAATAGGAGGATTGATATTACATAGCAGTTCAGCACTCTTTTCATTGTTTCTGTTGCCTCAAGTCTTCTCTTCATCTGTGAGGAAATTGTCCAGCATTCACTGCCATATAGGAGGATTGATATTACATAGCAGTTCAGCAATCTTTTCATTGTTTCTGTTGCCTCAAGTCTTCTCTTCATCTGTGAGGAAATTGTCCAGCATTCACTGCCATATAGGAGGATTGATATTACATAGCAGTTCAGCACTCTTTTCATTGTTTCTGTTGCCTCAAGTCTTCTCTTCATCTGTGAGGAGATTGTCCAGCATTCACTGCCATATAGGAGGATTGATATTACATAGCAGTTCAGCACTCTTTTCATTGTTTCTGTTGCCTCAAGTCTTCTCTTCATCTGTGAGGAGATTGTCCAGCATTCACTGCCATATAGGAGGATTGATATTACATAGCAGTTCAGCACTCTTTTCATTGTTTCTGTTGGCTCAAGTCTTCTCTTCATCTGTGAGGAAATTGCCCAGCATTCACTGCCATATAGGAGGATTGATATTACATAGCAGTTCAGCACTCTTTTCATTGTTTCTGTTGGCTCAAGTCTTCTCTTCATCTGTGAGGAAATTGTCCAGCATTCACTGCCATATAGGAGGATTGATATTACATAGCAGTCCAGCACTCTTTTTATTGTTTCTGTTGCCTCAAGTCTTCTCTTCATCTGTGAGGAGATTGTCCAGCATTCACTGCCATATAGGAGGATTGATATTACATAGCAGTTCAGCACACTTTTCATTGTTTCTGTTGCCTCAAGTCTTCTCTTCATCTGTGAGGAGATTGTCCAGCATTCACTGCCATATAGGAGGATTGATATTACATAGCAGTTCAGCACTCTTTTCATTGTTTCTGTTGCCTCAAGTCTTCTCTTCATCTGTGAGGAGATTGTCCAGCATTCACTGCCATATAGGAGGATTGATATTACATAGCAGTTCAGCACTCTTTTCATTGTTTCTGTTGCCTCAAGTCTTCTCTTCATCTGTGAGGAAATTGTCCAGCATTCACTGCCATATAGGAGGATTGATATTACATAGCAGTTCAGCACTCTTTTCATTGTTTCTGTTGCCTCAAGTCTTCTCTTCATCTGTGAGGAAATTGTCCAGCATTCACGCCATATAGGAGGATTGATATTACATAGCAGTTCAGCACTCTTTTCATTGTTTCTTTTGCCTTAAGTCTTCTCTTCATCTGTGAGGAAATTGTTCAGCATTCACCGGTTCAATAAAGGGAGATGACCTTTAGGGACCTATTCTACTTATTTTCTTTTCAATCTGAGAATGGAAAACAAATAAGAAATAACTTTATAGTATGAAAAAGAATTAAATCATTTTGACAACTTAATAAATAAAAAAATTATTTATTAAGATTTATTAAGATCTTTCCAGATTGAAATTCTCATCAACTTTTGAACTGAATTGCAGCAGTCCCAAAGATCCAATCAAATTTTAACTTCAACACGGTACGGGGCCTCTGTTTATCAGAGTTTCTCTAAGTACGCGCGCGAGCATAACATTTTACATAGACTATCTGTTATTAATCTATAAGATTATAATCGGATAATCCAACAACCAGTTCACTAAGCATTTTTAATTTTAAGAATCGGTTCGTGAGAACCGATAGGATGCCACCATCATATATAAAGAAGTGTAGACACTAATGTCAACCCAGAGTGGCGGAAGTATGTTGAACAAAATATATATATATATATATATATATATATATATATATATATATATATATATATATATATATATATAGTGGTGGATGCCTAAATTTCCAGGAAGCAGTTCCATAAAAGCAGGCAATCTTTAGGAACCTGGTTATTTTTCGTTCAATCAGAGAATGGATACAAATCACTTGATAGTGTCAAAAAGAATTAAATCATTTTGACAACTTAATTAGAAAAAACATTTATTTATTAAAATAATTCCAGATTGAAATTCTGTTCTCATCGTATTTCTGTTCAGAAGTCTGATGCTTTTTGATTCTAGTGTCATCAGCCGTGTTATAGTTTCTTAGCCACATTCGAAATGAATCATTGCAGTCCCAAGGATCCAATCAAATTTATGACTAGAATACTTGCCACATTTTAACTTCAAGACGATTTCTTTTGTCAGAATAAATTATGCACATCACAGAAATTCCCTTCTGCCACCGCAGAACATACAGGAATGGTAGTAATTATTTTTTATTGAATATTTTTGTTTACAGCATGTTTATGGTAAAATCTCTTTAAGGAGAAACAGAAGAGAAAGGAAAACTTATGAAGAGGAAGATGAAGAAGGTGAAAGCGAATAAGAAAAGAAGAATGAGAAAGAGAAGAAGAAGAATATGAAGAAGAAAAAGCGAAGAAGGAGAAATTGAAGAAGAACAATAAGAAGAGCAACAACAACGAGTAAGAGAAGAATGAGAAAGAGAAGAAGAAGATGTGAGAAGAAAAATCGAAATTGAAGAATAATAATACTCGTTACGTTCTTAACGTAATCACAGAACTCATTAACAGAGATCTGATGGCGAAATACTTTACAAAAATCCAGTAAATTCTCTTCAGCACCTTTCCAGGGGACTGCAGCTTCTTCAATATTCCACGAATCTGGTTTCACAGTATTAACTAATGCATGAGTTTTCTAATTGAAGTTATAAGAATTATTGCTGATGTTACCACAATCCATTAGTCTTAATCTATCACCACTGCATTCAGTAATTCTTGATGAGGAAGTCTCACATGGTTTTCTACAAAATTAATATGTGGAAATGCTTTAGAAGCCATTATCTCTATATGTCTTTCTTATTCTTTTTTCTTCCCTGGGGACTGCTGTTTATTGTGGTGCTAAGGGCGTGTGTCTATTAGAGTTTTACTCGGCGCACGCACGAGCCTAGTGTAACTAACATTTTACCTAGACCACCGGCAATTAATACATAAGATTATTTCAGGATAATCCAACAACCGGTTCGTTTTATAATTTTAAGAAGCGGTTTGCGCGAATCGGTGCGCACCGGTAGGATGCTACCACTGGTTATACTATAGGAATTTACTAGCGAACGTTTTTTGCTAGGCGTTAACGAGAGCGCTTCTTCTTCTTCTTCTTGTATTTCTCCTAGTTCTTCTTCTTCTCCTCCTCCTCTTTCTTCTTCTACATCTTTCTCCATCTTCTTACTCTTCTTGTCTTTCTCCTACTTCTTCTTTCTTCTTCTTCTTCTTCTTCTTCTTCTTCTTCTTCTTCTTGTCTTTCTGCTGCTTCTTCGCTTTCTTCTTCTTCTTCTTCTTCTTCTTCTTCTTCTTCTTCTCCTCCTCCTCCACTTTCTTCTTCTTCTTCTACTTCTTTCTCCATCTTCCTACTCTTCTTGTCTTTCTCCTACTTCTTCTTCTTTCTTCTTCTTCTTCTTCTTCTTCTTCTTCTTCTTCTTCTTCTTCTTCTCCTCCTCCTCTTTCTTCTTCTACTTCTTTCTCCATCTTCTTACTCTTCTTGTCTTTCTCCTACTTCTTCTTTCTTCTTCTTCTTCTTCTTCTTCTTCTTGTCTTTCTCCTGCTTCTTCGCTTTCTTCTTCTTCTTCTTCTTCTTCTTCTTCTTCTTCTTCTTCTTCTTCTTCTCCTCCTCCTCTTTCTTCTTCTTCTTCTACTTCTTTCTCCATCTTCCTACTCTTCTTGTCTTTCTCCTACTTCTTCTTCTTTCTTCTTCTTCTTCTTCTTCTTCTTCTTCTTCTTCTTCTTCTTCTCCTCCTCCTCTTTCTTCTTCTACTTCTTTCTCCATCTTCTTACTCTTCTTGTCTTTCTCCTACTTCTTCTTTCTTCTTCTTCTTCTTCTTCTTCTTCTTCTTGTCTTTCTCCTGCTTCTTCGCTTTCTTCTTCTTCTTCTACTTCTTTCTCCATCTTCCTACTCTTCTTGTCTTTCTCCTACTTCTTCTTCTTTCTTCTTCTTCTTCTTCTTCTTCTTCTTCTTCTTCTTCTTCTTCTTCTTCTCCTCCTCCTCCTCTTTCTTCTTCTTCTTCTACTTCTTTCTCCATCTTCCTACTCTTCTTGTCTTTCTCCTACTTCTTCTTCTTTCTTCTTCTTCTTCTTCTTCTTCTTCTTTCTCCATCTTCTTACTCTTCTTGTTTTTCTCCTACTTCTTCTTATTCTTGTCTTTCTCCTACTTCTTCGCTTTCTTCTTCTTCTTTCTTTATCTTCTTCCCTTTTTACTTCATTTTCGCTTTCTACTCCTTCTTGTTCTTGTTGTTCTTCTTTTTCTTCTTCTTCTTACTCTTCTTGTCTTTCTCCTACTTCTTCTTCTTATTCTTGTCTTTCTCCTACTTCTTCTTTCTTCTTCTTTCTCCTACTTCTTCGCTTTCTTCTTCTTCTTCTTCTTCTTCTTCATCTTCTTCTTCTTCTTCTTCTTCTTCTTCTTCTTCATCGACGTCGTCGTCATCTTCTTCTTCTCCTCCTCCTCCTCCTTGTTCTCCTTCTTCTTGTTGTCTTTCTCGTACTTCTTCGCTTTCTTCTTCTTCTTCTTCTTCTTATTCTTCTTCTTTCTCCTACTTCTTCGCTTTCTTCTTCTTCTTCTTCTTCTTCTTCTCCTCCTCCTCCTCCTCCTTCTTCTTCTTCTTCTTCTTGTCTTTCTCGTACTTCTTCGCTTTCTTCTTCTTCTTCTTCTTCTTGTCTTTCTCCTACTTCTTATTCTTATTCTTCTTCTCCTACTTCTTCTTCTCCTTCTTTCTCCATCTTCTTACTCTTCTTGTTTTTCTCCTACTTCTTCGCTTTCTTCTTCTTCTTCTTCTTCTTCTTCTTGTCTTTCTCCTACTTCTTATTCTTCTTCTTCCCCTCCTCCTCCTTCTTCTTCTTTCTCCATCTTCTTACTCTGCTTGTTTTTCTCCTACTTCTTCGCTTTCTTCTTCTTCTTCTTCTTCTT
>OZ038519.1:42808645-42811145 GCA_964036315.1 Acanthosepion esculentum | reverse complement strand
ACTGGAATTGGAACTCGAACAGCCCAGTTCAGATTCCGAACACATTTATCCATTAAAACATCAAAGCATCTGCTATTCCGAAGCGGTCACCCATCTAGGCACTGGATCGACGTTGCTTAACTCTGGCGATCGTTCGGGAACTGGTTTCAACGCGATATGGACGTTAGATCGGTGTTCTCCGAATGTCGTCTTCCAATATTGAAACAAAGTATCAAGAAACGGGATCAACTCCATTATAATCTAAGAGGACTGAACACTTATGCAATATCAATCCTCACATATAACTGAAAATGCCTGGGCAATTTCCTTAGAGATGGATAAAAACGGGGTCGTGAGGGGCGGCGTTCGTTTTGTATAGAGGGATGGTGAGAATACTATAGGCTGGTCATGTGAGTAAGAAGGAAGTGTTAAGGAAATTGAAATAAAAAGAACATTTACACTGAAAATCGAAAAACAGATAACCAGGACAGAATCTCGTATAAATAATATGAGGGAGGAATGGTTGGGCAATTTGACTCGCACGGCGCATATCGAAGGCAAAAGCGAGAAAACTGATCCAACTGACGAGCTTTAGCGAACGGCTGGTTGAACTGGGAGTGAAAAGGATGGCAAAAAGACAAAGGGATAGGAAGCCGTAGAGCCATGAGCCATGGTCGTTCATTTACAGAAGCGACACGGCACGGAGAAGAAGAAGAAACTGATGGGAAGCATATCTGTGTCATTACTCCTACGTAGAGATCGCAGTTCATAGATATGGCTAATTTGTGTACACGACACTTAATTATATCGATCCCCCATATATATATATATATATATATATATATATATAGGGCGACCTGATTTCTGTTACTCCTGGAAATGCTAGCGTGGATTAATTAAAGCTATCTTCGTTTTTCTCACGAATTCATACGACGAAGCGGTACTGAAATTATCGCGTGAAGCAGAAGTTCAATATGGCGTCACCCATTAGTTACAAATAAAAAGAAAAAGAAAATAACAGAAGAAGAAGAAGAAGAAGAAGAAGAAGAAGAAGAAGAAGAAGAAGAAGAAGAAGAAGAAGAAAAGGAAGAGGAAGAGGAAAAGGCGCGATTTAGTAGAATTTCGGCGAATAAGAAAAAATATAGAGTAGAAGAAGAAAGGGAAGAAGTAGGAGAAAAACAAGAAGAGTAAGAAGATAGAGAAAGAAGAAGAAGAAGATGAAGAAGGAGAAGAAGAAGAAGAAGAAGAAGAAAGGGAAGAAGTAGGAGAAAGACAAGTAGAGTAAGAAGAAGAAGAAGAAGAAGAAGAAGAAGAAGAAGAAGAAGAAGAAGAAGAAAAGACGTAGTACGATTTCTTAGAATAAAAAGAAAGAACGGTAGAATGGACGTCTTTGAGGGAAAAGAAGAAGAAACATGTTAGTGGGTTTTCTTATTAGTATTAAAAAAATACTCCTATGTCGTTCTTTCTTCTGTAGAAGAAGTAGAAGAAAAAAAGAAAAAGAAGGAGAAGAAGAAGAAGAAGAAGAAGAAGAAGAGAATAATAATAATAAGAAGAAGGAGAAGGAGTTCTTCGAACAAAAATTTTAAAAAAATCGAAAACAGCTTAGGATTTCCTTTGAAGAAGAAGAAGAAAGATGAGAAGGAAGAACAAAAAGGGTTAGAAGGTTTTCGCTGAAGCAGAGCAAGAAGAAGAAGAAGAAGAAGGAAAATAAAATAAAGAAAGAACAATAGAGGGTTATTTCTTTGAAGAAGAAGAAAGAGAAAGAGGAGGAGGAAGATGATGAGGAGGTGGTGGGGTTAGTAAGAGGAGGAGGAGGAAGAGTTTACAAGCATTTCTTTTTTAATAGAAAAATAGAAGAAGAAGGGGCAGCAACAGCAGCAACAAAAGAAGAAGAAGAAGAAGAAGAGGAAGAAGAAGAAGAAGAAGAAGAAGAAGAGGAAGAAAGCGAAGAAGTAGGAGAATGACAAGAAGAAGAAGAACGAGAAGAAGAAGTAGGAGGAGGAGGAGAAGAAAAAGAAGTAGGAGAAAGACAAGAAGAAGAAGAAGAAGTAGGAGAAAGACAAGAAAAGTAAGAAGATAGAAAAAGAAGAAGAAGAAGAAGTAGGAGAAATACAAGAAGAGTAAGAAGATGGAGAAAGAATAAAAATAATAATAATAATAATAATAATAATAATAATAATAATAATAATAATAATAAGAAGAAGAAGAAGAAGAAGTAGAAGATACAAATGAAAAAAAAATATATGCGTGAACAAAAATGGCTTCTGGCGAAAAGATAACATGTCATTTTAAAAGACGTTACACTTGCCTGATGATCAAGAAGGCTTGTTGATAAAGGACTTCTCTCTATAAACAGTATTATAATCAATGGCGGAAAACAACTTACTTTTCGTGTGCCGTATAGACTATATTCTTGAACCAAATTACCTCCGGCAAAAGGCTACTATTGCAAACTGATATATATATATATATATATATATATATATATATATATATATATATATATATATATATATATATA
>OZ038519.1:42736145-42806145 GCA_964036315.1 Acanthosepion esculentum | reverse complement strand
AAAAAAATCATATCTGACTAAATATATATATATTTAAAGGGACTATATGAATTGAAGCAAAAAGAAAACTTATCTTAGCTGACACTTCATCCTCTAGCATACTTTATCAAGGTAAATTAAATGTGAGGATATTTTTTAGTGTTGTGGTAGGATCCACCTAATTTGCATAGTGGAGTACCGACCATATAAATATGGTTGGTACCGGGAAGAGAGGGGAATCGAATCAAGAGATTCAACCAGAGACTCTGCCCGACGGCGACTCAGTCAACACATTCTCCAGGAACGGTCTTCCCAGGAATAAACCGAACATGATGGGTAAATTGTTCTAATGAACGAAAGTAAGTAAATGATGCTGTTGAATATTTTTAAGCGGTTGATATTTAAATGATTTTAGAATTGGGTAACTTTATGTATTATTATTGTAACCTAACAATGGTTACTGAATAGAATAATCACACAAAGGTAGGTAATGAACGATAATACTTAGGACAAGAACAACACATATAAGATTCGCCAGCGGCGCGTAGAAAAAGTAGTCAACTGCTAGAAGTGAGACAAGTGAATTCCACAATGAATCTCCAACTGCAAGATATCTACCAACCGCCTCACGCGGTCAGATGTGACACAAGGCCAAATATGATATGATATATATATATATATATATATAGAGAGAGAGAGAGAGAGAGAAATGCAGGCGAGAAAGAGGATGAAAGAGAAAATAAATAGATTGTCTGACATTCAGTCGTAGGAACCTTGAGTGACCGTGGGAGAAAAAGAGAAACTTTTGGCTTATTATGTATTGTCTAGCAAATAACAGCGGCAAATATCATTTATGACATCAAAATATTTCCCCACTTTCGCTATTCTCAAAGAACACAAATAGCAAATAGCCTCCTGCTTATTGTTTCTCGCCACTGAAAATGCAGACGACATTTTTTCCCGCCCGAAACAACCTATAATTATTTTGCGCGTATGATTTGCTTGACGCAAAACCAATAACAGTGACCAGAAATACACTTGAAGCTGAAGCTATATATTTTATTAATTGGTTCTGCTTTTACAAAAGAATGATTGGGAAAATAATGACTGACGAAAGAAACGAAGAAACAGACAAATCTGACAAAATATTTAGCGTGGCTAAGGAAACGATTATTCAATACTTACACTAGAAACAAAATGTTTGGGGTCACCCACCATTTCTCACCTTGAAATGAGATATTTCTGTATTTTTTTAAGTAAAAGATAAAATTTGAGAAACCAGAGTGTATTAGGTTTTATTTGGAAAAATTAAGTATTAAGAATTATGATACAAAAGAATTATATTTTGTTTTCGTCAAAAAAACCACCACGTGTCTAAATTACGACTTTACAAATCATTGGCATTCATGGTGAGTGGAAATAAATCATTCAGGCCTTAAGTAGTGGTAACAACATACATAGTCTGGATTTCAAGAGGAGGAGGAGAAGGAGGAGGAGGAGGAGAAGAAGGAGGAGGAGGAGAAGAAGAAGAAGAAGAAGAAGAAGAAGAAGAAGAAGAAGAAGAAGAAGAAGAAGAAGAAGAAGGAGAAGAAGAAGAAGAAGAAACAGAAGAAACAGAAGAAACAGAAGAAGAAGAAGAAGAAGAAGAAGAAACAGAAGAAACAGAAGAAGAAGACAATCTGGAGCGCTTATTCCATAATGATATGAAAAAAAATTAAATATGTCGTCGCAGTGTCTTTTTTACAATTTATTTCTTTTCAAGCGTGACGCACAACTTACGTTGGGAGGTATGTAAACACACACACACACACACACACACACATATATATATATATATATATATATATATATATATATATGTATACAATTAAAGTACAGGGTTGGCATACGTAGAAAAGAATTCATAGAGCCAAAAACTATTCTTAAAAGAGTGCTCAATAGAGAGTAGAGCTAATAATATTTATTAAAAAATTATCACATAAACATGTTATAACATCACTACAAAAATAGCCATTTTGTTACAACATTTCTAGTGTCTTGTCAAGTGATGGTGCTAAGGCAAATAGGGCATCAATTGACAAAATACTATAATTTTTGAATATATATATATATATATATATATATATATATATATATATATATATATATATTACGCTGGCCAGAAAGTCCTGACCCACTTAGTGTTATAGTGAAAGACACCTTGTCTAGGTAATAGACTCTCCCATCTATTATAAGTAGGAGTCAGTAGTAGTCGAGAGGAGAGAAGTAGTGAGCGACCACAACTCGATTACTCTGCGTAACACTTTATTACAAGTTCCTAACGTTTCTGTACGTTTAACATCTTTAGGGCGCATTTATTCCGAATACAGTTTCAACTAAGGAAATAACTCCACAACAACTTTTGGCGACGAGGATTCGCACTCATACGGAGGAAAAAAAATTTTTAAAAAATTCGTTCGCCAATATAAATTTTGGTGGCGAAGATTTGCACTCACAGTGAGAAAGAAAAAATTCGTTCGCCACAGTGGTTTTGACGACAAAATTCGCACTCATAGGGGGGAAGAAAATTTTGTTCGTCACAAATAACGTGGGCGATAAAGTCTCGGATTTACACTTTGAAAAAAAAAAAAAATGAAGGAATGCAAAAGTCTATTCCAGGATTTTTTAAAGTTCCAGTTGGTACAACAAATGAAAATATTAGAAAAACAAAAAGCATTCCAGAAGCAGTTACAGGAGGAAACTTTCAATAGAAAGATGCAATTCCAACAAAAAATGGAACAGATGCATGGGGAGTTTCAAAGCAAAATTCTGGAAATAACTGAGAACAGGAAAGAGAAAAGTCTACAACATGATCCCTTCCCAGAGAATGCAATATGGAATTCAATTGAAATAGTCATGTACAGTCCAGATGAAGAGACAACTTTTGAAGAATATTATAAAAAATATACGGACGTATATAACGAGGACTGCCACTTGTGGTCTGAAGGAAAGAAGGTTAGGCTTCTTTTAAGCAAATTAGGAACTGCTGAGCATAACAAATTGGCAAACTACATTTTACCGAAAAAAAACTAACGAGTTGACATTTACCGAGGCGGTAAATATATTAAGTGAGTTATTTAGTCAAAAGACATCTTTGTTCCACAAGAGGTGGAAATATTTGAATTTGATGAAAGATGACAAACATGAGTATATAACGTACGCAGCCAATGTGAATAAGCATTGTGAAGAATTCAAGCTAGCAGAGCTAGACAAGTGCAGACAATTTTAAGTGCTTAGTGTTATTATTCAAGGTCTGGTAGCTGAAAAAGACGCAGAGTTAAGAAAATTAGTACTGGCAAAATTGGAAAGCAATCCAAGTATTACGGTACAGAAATTGGCAGAAGACTGCACAAGATATGTTAGCGTAAAAAAAGACGCAAAAATGATAGAACAGTCTGGCGTTTTCGCATGTAAGGAAAATTCGCTACAAAGAAGAAAGTCAGTCTAACAAAAAGAATTATAAAATTGCAGATTATCAAGCAATAAGTAAAATACCAGAGAAAAACAAACAAAAACGCCCGAAGGCATGTTTTGATTGCGGTGACCTACACTGGTACAGATATTGCAATTTTAGGAATAAAAATTGTTTCACCTGTGGTAGAGTTGGGCACAGAAGCACACATTGCCGTTCAAAAAATAAAGGCAATAAAATAAGAAAACTAACGTCCAACGAGGTAAACGATGGAATAACTAGAAAATTCGTTACCGTCGAAATAAAAAAAAAAAAAAAATTGCAACTTGACACTGGTTAGAATCTCTCTATCATAAATTTGCATACGTGGAAAAAATCGCGAAAAGTTAAACTATTTGTCATGGAAAATACCACGAACTTACTTGGTACGAATTGGATAACAGAATTTCAATTATGGGATCTACCGATAAATTCTTTCTATTACAAGGTAGAAAGTTTTAACTCCGAAGCCGAAAAATTAATAAAGAAACTTAAGGAAACATTTCCTACTGTTTTTCTCCGGGGTTGAGAACGTGTACCAAGATGGAGGCAAAATTCTTTTTAAAAGAAAACGCTCAGGCGGTATTCAAAAAGAAAAGGAATGTTCCGTTTGCCTCAATGGAACAGATTGATAAAGAATTGGACAGATTAGAGAAATCCGGTATACTCAAAATGTTGACTATAGTGATTGGGCTGCTCCGACGGTATACGTGAAAAAAAGTCTAAAGACATTCGTGTTTGTGCGGATTTTTCGACGGGGTTAAACGCGGCACTCAAAGACTATAACTATCCTCTACCAACAGCGGAAGAAATATTTGCGAAGCTTAATGGAGGCACAATATTTTCGAAGATAGACCTCAGCGATGCATATCTGCAAATACCGGTAGAGGAAGAAACGTCTAAACTTTTGTACATCGGGGTCTGTATAAATTTAACAGACTACCTTTTGGGATTAAGGTTGCCCCCGCCATTTCCCAACAAGTAATGGATTCGATGTTGGGTGGTTTGGATTTCGCAGTAGCGTATCTGGACGACATCCTCATGAGAAGTACAAGTATAGCAGAACACGCGAAACGTGTAAATGCAGTAGTTTCTAGAATACAGGATTTGGGATTTAAACTCAAGGAAAGCAAATGCGAGTTTTTATGGAAAAAGCGAAATATCTGGGACAGATCATCGATAAGAATGGTAGAAGGCCAGACCCGGCTGAGAAGAATTACTCTCAGATAGAGAAAGAGGAGTTAGGAATAATATTTGCGGTAGCGAAATTTCACCGTTTTCTCCACGGTCGACATTTTAAGCTACAAACCGATCATAAGTCTCTAATTTCGATTTTTGGATCGACTACAAAGATGGGCTACAATATTGCTAAATTATAACTTCAGCATGGAGTACATACCATCGAACAAATTTGGCTATGCTGATGGGCTGTCCAGGTTAATTCCTAAAAGGAGCGAACCATTAGAAAACACAGTAATTGCCTCACTGAAGTCAGAAGAAGAGCTGAAATTTATTGTGTGTAATGCAGTTCGGGAACTTCCGGTTACTCTAGAAAAAATAAAAGAAGAAGCCACCAGGGACGAGTATATTTTGAAAGTAAAAGAAAAAATATCCAAGAGGGACCAGTACACAACAAATGTGTTTTTATTGAGAACGCAGTGGCAAAATGTAAAGGCTGTGCTTTGGCTGCAAAGGCAACCCCCAGTAAAATTTAATCCCTGGCCAAAAACAGACCTACCATGATCTAGGTTGCATGTGGATTTTGCAGGTTCACTGAATGGATACCATTACATCATAGTAGTAGATAATTTCTCAAAATGGCCTGAGATACAAAGGATAAGAAAACCGACGACGCAAAGTACGAACAACTTCCTGCTGGAATTGTTCGCAAGGTTTGGTGTAGTAGACACAATTGTGACGGAAAACGGAAGTCAATTTACGTCGAAACAGTTTAAAGATTTCTGCAAGGAATACAAATTCGAACATGTTACCACAGCTCCATATCACCCAAGATCAAACGGGTTAGCTGAAAAATTTGTGGACACCCTTAAAAGAGCTTTAAAGAAAGCTAGAGAAATACCTGCAGATGAAGCCCTACAGAAGTTTCTACAGGTATACAGACTTACCCCAAATAACGCAACACCAGCCTCACAATCGCCAGACGAGGTGATGTTTGTACGTCGGGTTACATCTGTCTTCGACAAATTATTACCAAAAAAAACAAAGCCAGGTACAGAAAAATTTATTCAAGTAAAGAAATACAATCCTGGTGAAAAAGTATACTTTAAGGTATATAAACAGAATAAATCATTCTGGGAGATTGGAAAAATAGAAAAGCGGATTGGCAACATGATGTACTTCGTGAAAGGTGAAAAATTTACTTGCAGACGGCACATTAACCAGATCAGACGACGTTCTTCAGACGTGGTTGACAGAGCTCCAGTTGAAGAGACACCTAGGGAGGTGATTTTTGATACATTTGATCTACCAACGCCAGCAACGATGTTACCTGAGGAACGACGATCCAAGAGAAAAAGAAAGGCAACTGATCATTTAAAAATGGGTCTAATACGTAGGAGATACGCTACGATGTATATAAAAAAATGAAGTTTTTTTGTATTTTTTTTCTCCTTTTTCTGTAAAAAATAAAATAAAATAAAATAAAAAATTAAGAAAAACATTTCCTCCTACGGAGTAAAGTTTTAGGAGGTGGGTGTTATAGTGAAAGACACCTTGTCTAGGTAATAGACTCTCCCATCTATTATAAGTAGGAGTCGGTAGTAGTCGAGGGGGAAAAAGTAGTCAGCGACCACAACTCGATTACTCTGCGTAACACTTTATTTCAAGTTCCTAACGTTTCTGTACGTTTAACCTCTTTAGGACGCATTTAGTCCGAATACAGTTTCCACTAAGGAAATAACTCCACAACACTTAGGCAATTAAATATAAAGACTTATCATACAACAGAATTATATTTTGTTTCGTTAATAAAAACACCACCTGTCTTCATTATTACTTTACAAATTCTTGGCATCCATTTCAGTAGATTTTGAAAAGATTTATAAATGGCAAGATGGTGGTGAAAATTTTCGGCTTGGTCCACAATCTAAAATATAATCAAAAGAGTGAATGACTTTTAAATCCGGCACATATATATATATATATATATATATATATATATATATATATATATATATTCAGGAAAAAGACAATAAAAAATTTGTAGTTTCAACCGATGTGTTTCGTCCCATGTGGTCTTTTTCAGGGCAATAAAAAACGAAATGAATTTAAATGAAACAAAGTATCTGTTGTGGACCCGATAGCGGTGCAGATCTGGCTTACGAAAATAAGGCCTTGTGCCAGACACTACACACTACTACCGAATCCACAAACAAAGTAAAAAAAAAAGAAAAATATAAAGACGTGCTCTTTCCACCGGACAAACGTACAAAGGGAAAAGAAGTAGACAGGCAAAACAACGAAAGGTTAAGAACAAACATACATTTTATAATATTAGAGTTTAACAAGTAGTTTGTCTTCAATGAAGACCTTCAGTAAATGTACTGGAAATATAGTTGAAGAAGAGGCCAAGTAGATTAGTAAATTGTCTTCAGTGAGATTACTGGAAATGTTGTAGAGAATGAAATTTAATTGTCTTGAGTGAAGACCTTCAGTAAGATACTGGAAATATGGTAGTTGACAAGATAAAATTCCGCGCCAAAATTTAAATCCAAGATGGCTATGGCGGGAAAAAGTTCTTCTGGAAGAAGGTCAGAAAGTCAGTTGTAATGCATAATGACATACGGCAAGGAAAAAAATACTCACTGCGAGAGTTTATAATTGTGAGTGTATGTAATTCTTTTTTTTGGTAACAGGTTCAGAAAGTACAGAGTTCGAAGAATGTGAAAAAAATGATTGCTCTTCAAGTTGAAAGTTTTCGAAAGTTCCTGGAAGTTGGCAGCTCGATAAAGATGTTAGCCTCGGGACGAAAATCTGTCATAGCAAAGTGACAACCGTGTCGTATGTGCTAAGATACCGAGACGAGCCATGAGGTCTAGGCAAGGGTTTACCGTATAAAATGTCACTGTCTGTATATATGGGGTTACTGGCGAGAGACAAGTGAGCCAGCCCAGCCGATGGTCAGACGACCACGGGGGCGACTGATTTTTGAAAAGCCAATTTGCCGTGACGTCACCGCAGAAGCGCGCGAAAAAAAAAATGAATTCTTCCTCATCTTCGGCTAAGACAACGGTTTACTACTATAACCGGCCGAAAGTGAGAGGAAGGGGTGAAAATGTCGCGTGTGCATCAAATTGAAAGTGGGGACAGCGATGTATCCCACATATCTATAAACAACAAACAAAATGTTGTTAGAAAAACTATTGTATATTCCTTTGGTCAACTGAATGATTACGTCAATGACTTTATGTTGAAGAGAATTGTTTTACAAAAAATATTTCTATAAGTGAAAATATTGTCTTTTTGCCTTGAAAAAGTCCACATTGCACGACAATTGTTGGCTACAAACACACAGTTTTTCTATTGTCATTTTCTACAGGGTAATTCTGAGAGATTTTCACACACACACACACACACACACACACACACACACATATATATATATATATATATATATATATATATATATATATATATATATATATATATATACAGGGTTTAATAGCAAAATTGTCCATATCGTGTAAACGCCATTAGATAAATGTCCATCCCACGAAATCTAAAAGAAACGCTAACTTATTGGAGTTTTTTTCCCAGGTTTTCAGATAAGACGTTTAGACATTTTGATACCATGTGGCGTAAGAAAAACCATTTGAGTCATTCAGCCAGAAAGAGAACTGGTTAACATCGTTTTGTGTCAGTCCCAATATGCATTCCCAACAATGGTTAGAGGATAAAGATCATTCAGACCGTCAATACTGGTACCGACATTCATACTCTGGCTTCTATCAAAAAAGTCCGATTTAGAACCGTCATGAGAACGGTGAATAATTTTAAAAAAGAGGGAACAGTAAAGAGGAAAACTGGATGAGGAGGTCACAATAGGAAGAGGGATCATCATTTCAACTTAGAGCTAAATACATTCTTATTGTTTATTCAAGAAGCATCAAGAGAATGGTGAATAAGTTTAAAAAAGAGGGAACAGTAAAGAGGAAAAGTGGATCAGGAGGTCACAACAGGAAGAGGGATAATCATTTCAACTTAGAGCTAAATACATTCTTATTGTTTATTCAAGAAGCATCAAGAGAACGGTGAATAATTTTAAAAAAGAGGGAACAGTAAAGAGGAAAAGTGGATCAGGAGGTCACAACAGGAAGAGGGATAATCATTTCAACTTAGAGCTAAATACATTCTTATTGTTTATTCAAGAAGGATCAAGAGAATGGTGAATAAGTTTAAAAAAGAGGGAACAGTAAAGAGGAAAACTGGATCAGGAGGTCACAACAGGAAGAGGGATCATCATTTCAACTTAGAGCTAAATACATTCTTATTGTTTATTCAAGAAGCATCAAGAGAAAGGTGAATAAGTTTAAAAAAGAGGGAACAGTAAAGAGGAAAACTGGATGAGGAGGTCACAATAGGAAGAGGGATCATCATTTCAACTTAGAGCTAAATACATTCTTATTGTTTATTCAAGAAGCATCAAGAGAATGGTGAATAAGTTTAAAAAAGAGGGAACAGTAAAGAGGAAAACTGGATCAGGAGGACACAACAGGAAGAGGGATCATCATTTCAATTTAGAGCTAAATACATTCTTATTGTTTATTCAAGAAGCATCAAGAGAATGGTGAATAAATTTAAAAAAGAGGGAACAGTAAAGAGGAAAAGTGGATCAGGAGGTCACAACAGGAAGAGGGATCATCATTTCAACTTAGAGCTAAATACATTCTTATTGTTTATTCAAGAAGCATCAAGAGAATGGTGAATAAGTTTAAAAAAGAGGGAACAGTAAAGAGGAAAAGTGGATCAGGAAGTCACAACAGGAAGAGGGATCATCATTTCAACTTAGAGCTAAATACATTCTTATTGTTTATTCAAGAAGCATCAAGAGAATGGTGAATAAGTTTAAAAAAGAGGGAACAGTAAAGAGGAAAAGTGGATCAGGAAGTCACAACAGGAAGAGGGATCATCATTTCAACTTAGAGCTAAATACATTCTTATTGTTTATTCAAGAAGCATCAAGAGAATGGTGAATAAGTTTAAAAAAGAGGGAACAGTAAAGAGGAAAAGTGGATCAGGAAGTCACAACAGGAAGAGGGATCATCATTTCAACTTAGAGCTAAATACATTCTTATTGTTTATTCAAGAAGCATCAAGAGAATGGTGTATAAGTTTAAAAAAGAGGGAACAGTAAAGAGGAAAACTGGATCAGGAGGTCAAAACAGGAAGAGGGATCATCATTTCAATTTAGAGCTAAATACATTCTTATTGTTTATTCAAGAAGCATCAAGAGAATGGTGAATAAGTTTAAAAAAGAGGGAACAGTAAAGAGGAAAAGTGGATCAGGAAGTCACAACAGGAAGAGGGATCATCATTTCAACTTAGAGCTAAATACATTCTTATTGTTTATTCAAGAAGCATCAAGAGAATGGTGTATAAGTTTAAAAAAGAGGGAACAGTAAAGAGGAAAACTGGATCAGGAGGTCAAAACAGGAAGAGGGATCATCATTTCAATTTAGAGCTAAATACATTCTTATTGTTTATTCAAGAAGCATCAAGAGAATGGTGAATAAGTTTAAAAAAGAGGGAACAGTAAAGAGGAAAAGTGGATCAGGAGGTCACAACAGGAAGAGGGATGATCATTTCAACTTAGAGCTAAATACATTCTTATTGTTTATTCAAGAAGCATCAAGAGAATGGTGAATAAATTTAAAAAAGAGGGAACAGTAAAGAGGAAAAGTGGATCAGGAGGTCACAACAGGAAGAGGGATCATCATTTCAACTTAGAGCTAAATACATTCTTATTGTTTATTCAAGATGCATCAAGAGAATGGTGAATAAGTTTAAAAAAGAGGGAACAGTAAAGAGGAAAAGTGGATCAGGAAGTCACAACAGGAAGAGGGATCATCATTTCAACTTAGAGCTAAATACATTCTTATTGTTTATTCAAGAAGCATCAAGAGAATGGTGAATAAGTTTAAAAAAGAGGGAACAGTAAAGAGGAAAAGTGGATCAGGAAGTCACAACAGGAAGAGGGATCATCATTTCAACTTAGAGCTAAATACATTCTTATTGTTTATTCAAGAAGCATCAAGAGAATGGTGTATAAGTTTAAAAAAGAGGGAACAGTAAAGAGGAAAACTGGATCAGGAGGTCAAAACAGGAAGAGGGATCATCATTTCAATTTAGAGCTAAATACATTCTTATTGTTTATTCAAGAAGCATCAAGAGAATGGTGAATAAGTTTAAAAAAGAGGGAACAGTAAAGAGGAAAAGTGGATCAGGAGGTCACAACAGGAAGAGGGATGATCATTTCAACTTAGAGCTAAATACATTCTTATTGTTTATTCAAGAAGCATCAAGAGAATGGTGAATAAATTTAAAAAAGAGGGAACAGTAAAGAGGAAAAGTGGATCAGGAGGTCACAACAGGAAGAGGGATCATCATTTCAACTTAGAGCTAAATACATTCTTATTGTTTATTCAAGATGCATCAAGAGAATGGTGAATAAGTTTAAAAAAGAGGGAACAGTAAAGAGGAAAAGTGGATCAGGAAGTCACAACAGGAAGAGGGATCATCATTTCAACTTAGAGCTAAATACATTCTTATTGTTTATTCAAGAAGCATCAAGAGAATGGTGAATAAGTTTAAAAAAGAGGGAACAGTAAAGAGGAAAAGTGGATCAGGAAGTCACAACAGGAAGAGGGATCATCATTTCAACTTAGAGCTAAATACATTCTTATTGTTTATTCAAGAAGCATCAAGAGAATGGTGAATAAGTTTAAAAAAGAGGGAACAGTAAAGAGGAAAAGTGGATCAGGAAGTCACAACAGGAAGAGGGATCATCATTTCAACTTAGAGCTAAATACATTCTTATTGTTTATTCAAGAAGCATCAAGAGAATGGTGAATAAGTTTAAAAAAGAGGGAACAGTAAAGAGGAAAACTGGATCAGGAGGTCAAAACAGGAAGAGGGATCATCATTTCAATTTAGAGCTAAATACATTCTTATTGTTTATTCAAGAAGCATCAAGAGAATGGTGAATAAGTTTAAAAAAGAGGGAACAGTAAAGAGGAAAACTGGATCAGGAGGTCAAAACAGGAAGAGGGATCATCATTTCAATTTAGAGCTAAATACATTCTTATTGTTTATTCAAGAAGCATCAAGAGAATCGTGAATAAGTTTAAAAAAGAGGGAACAGTAAATAAAATTGGATCAGGAGGTCACAACAGGAAGAGGGATCATCATTTCAACTTAGAGCTAAATACATTCTTATTGTTTATTCAAGAAGCATCAAGAGAATGGTGAATAAGTTTAAAAAAGAGGGAACAGTAAAGAGGAAAACTGGATCAGGAGGTCAAAACAGGAAGAGGGATCATCATTTCAATTTAGAGCTAAATACATTCTTATTGTTTATTCAAGAAGCATCAAGAGAATGGTGAATAAGTTTAAAAAAGAGGGAACAGTAAAGAGGAAAACTGGATCAGGAGGTCAAAACAGGAAGAGGGATCATCATTTCAATTTAGAGCTAAATACATTCTTATTGTTTATTCAAGAAGCATCAAGAGAATCGTGAATAAGTTTAAAAAAGAGGGAACAGTAAATAAAATTGGATCAGGAGGTCACAACAGGAAGAGGGATCATCATTTCAACTTAGAGCTAAATACATTCTTATTGTTTATTCAAGAAGCATCAAGAGAATGGTGTATAAATTTAAAAAAGAGGGAACAGTAAAGAGGAAAACTGGATCAGGAGGTCAAAACAGGAAGAGGGATCATCATTTCAATTTAGAGCTAAATACATTCTTATTGCTCAAAGTAGAATACAGTAGTGTCATAATATCCTGGAGAATTCTATTAACATATCTGTAATCATGTCTAAGATAAACTTATTCACTGTTTTCTGGATGGTTTCGGTTGGATCCTGATTGGATCTTCCAACAAGAAAATGATCCTAAAGACACTGCAAATTCTACGACGAAATCGTTTGCTGAAAATAATCTAAATATCCTGAAATGATCAATCAGTCCCCAGATTTAAACACAATCCCGAATCTGTGGCGTTATTTTAAAATTCAAATCCAGGTGAGTGCTCCAAACAACATCCCGGATCGGAAGACCATATGCAGATTAGAATGGGACAAAATAGCAACTAAAATTTACAAATAATTAATTGAGAACTACAAGAGGAGGTTGGTTGCTGTAGAAGTGAATAATGGCGATTCTACAAAGTATTAAATGAAGATTATGTATTCTTTTTTGTATTATATGAATACTTTTTTCAGCCATTAAAATGGATAAATGGGATTTATTTCACTTAAATCATTTTTCATTTTCTATGCATATTTAGTTAGTATGCATCTGTGTCAGTTAATTATAAGAAAAATATATTTATTCATTAGTTGGAAAGACAATAAATTTTTTAAAATCACAACCATCATTTGATAAGAAACCAGAAGTGTTGAAATAAAATGGCTATATTTGTGGTGATGTTATAAAAAGATTATGTTATAACTTTTGAATATATATATATATATATATATATAAGCAAATATGTGGATGTAGATCCGACGGTATGATGAAAATGTGGAAAAGACAAAGCAAAATTCGAATATGTGAGCTTACTGTTTTTTATTTTGTTTTCTGTTTTTTTCTGTCAACGTCAGATGTTTCGGTCTAATAGACCATCTTCAGGACATGGTTATTGGAGACATATTTATATTAAATTTTTAGTTAAATGAAGAGACGATATATACAGGACTAGTCAGAAAAAGAAAAACTGAAATTCTAAAGTCAGTGTTCTCTTTCTTGGATTCGGTTACTCTGGCGCCGCGTGGGCGGCGCTGCGAAAACGCGCTCCCAGGAAAGAGATTTTATCTTAAGTGAAAAGGGGGAATTCTATTTAAATATTTTAATATATATATATATATATATTGAAAAGACATGTGAATGCGGAATGTTATAACTATTTTTAAAATTTTAATTTATCCGTTGTAACTATGGATGTTTTTGCAAAATAATAAGTATGTCTTTGTAATTCACGCCCCCCCCAACCACGAGGATGATCTTAACACGAAGAAACTGATCAGAAAACTGAGGATTATTATGAAAATAAATAGGCACACGTTTTTTTATTCGATGAAGCACGTTTGAATTAAGATATGCTGCACAACACACACACATATACATATATATAAAAAATATATAAGCGTGTAAATTAAATTAATATAACGAATGGAAGGGAAAAAGTATGAATTTCAAGAAAAACTAGAGTCCAATAACTTTCAGACCCAGTAAGCATTCCCTCTGTTTTCAAAGGGAAGGCCCATGGCATCGGATATAAAAAGACTCTAGAACCTTGAGGTGATATGAGGAGTGGGACCAAGATAAAATCGAAAAACGGTCCACACTAAAATCAAACACACAATTGCTGCTATTTATTTGATGCTCTGCAATAATATAGCATATATATATATATATATATATATATATATATATATATATATATATATATATATATATACATTATGAAATGGACAAAGTCCGACAATTATTTTGAAAACATTTTTATGTTTATACATTCTTTTTATAGATACAAATATTTAAGTAAATGCTTTGTTTATAATAAACAGTATTGATAACATTTACCGGCCTGAATGTCCGAGAAATTTTCATAGAGAATATTCGTCCTCCGACAGGAATCGAACCTGTATCCTATACAGAACGGTCATTTTATATATATATATATATATATATATATATATATATATATATATATATATATATATATATATATATATATATATATATATATATATATATATATATGAAGTTTTCAGTTTTTGTTCTTCATATTGTAATTGTTGCTGCAGGGTGTTTTATCACTATGATTATCCCATCGTTTTTCAATTTTTGGGAGCCTTTGAAACAACAATTTTCTCTCTTTGTTTCACACTCTCTTTTCATTAGCATATTCATTTTTTTGGGACCGTCATATTTACCGCTATTCGTCAGTCTTGCCCCTTATTTCATTCTTATTATTCAAAGCACGTGTAATGCATTCCCATGGACCCCCCATTTCTTTGCCGACACTCGACCATTCGTCTCCAAGTTTCCGTGCCACTCTCTGCCGCCATTTTGAATCGTTGCCATTCTTAATAGCGCAAATTCCGCGCCATATTTCTCAGCTTTTCGCGCCGATGGATCGTCAGCTGACAATATCAGATTTTTTTTTTTTTTTACATGCTTCGCCTCAGGTAAACTATCCGCAAAATTTGCTTTTATATTTTTCTTTTTTCTCTCTGTTTCCAAACGTTAATCTTTCCATTTATCCTATCCAGTACCTTCTCTTTCTCGCTTTTTCTTTCTCGCTTCCTTCATTTCATCGCATTCGTTTTTTTCCCCGCCTCCCCTCTTGGTTTTCGGAGTTTTCTTTTAAAAAGTTTCTGTTTTTCTGTCATAAATTTTCGCATGGCTATTACTGGATTTCTGTTTATTTCATTGTTTTTTTCTTTCTATTTCTTTCTTTCATTTCCTACTCTTCCTTTCTTACGTTATAAACATTTTTCTCCGTTTTAAACAATTTACCTACATACCTACCTTTCTTTATTTCTTTCTTTCTTTCTTTCTTTTTCAGGATCCTCTTTCATTTATTATTTTACAGATTTGCTTCTTTCTTTCTTCCTTTTCCCTATTTTTTTCTTTCGCTCTGAACATTTATCTACATTTAATCATTTACCTTTCTTTCTTAGCATTTATCATTACATTTCCAACCTTTCTTTCATTTTTACCTTTCTTTCTTTTTTCTCTTTTCTTCCTTCCATTCTTTCTTATTCTTTCTTTCTTTCTTAACTTTCATTCTTTCGCTCTTTCTTTCTTTCTTTTTTTCTTTCCTTCTTTTTTTTCATTTTATCTTTCTTTCTTTCTGTTTTCTTTATTTCTGTTTTCTTTCTTTCTGTTTTTTCTTTCATGTTACCTTTCTTTCTTTCTTTCTTTCTGTTTTCTTTCTTTCTTAGCATTTATCTTTATCTTTTCCACCATCATTCATTCATTTTACCTTTCTTTCATTCTTTCTTTCTTTCTTTCTTTCTTTCTTTCTTTTCCAGGATCCTCTTTCATCCATTGATTATTTTACAGATTTGCTTCTTTCTTTCTTTCTTTTCCTTATTTTTTTCTTTCGCTCTGAACATTTATCTACGTTTAATCATTTACCTTTCTTTCTTAGCATTTATCATTACATTTCCAACCTTTCTTTTATTTTTACCTTTTTTTTCTTTTTTCTGTTTTCTTCCTTCCATTCTTTCTTATTCTTTCTTTCTTTCTTTTCAATCTTTCGTTCTTTCTTTCATTTTTCTTTCTTTCTTTTTTTCATGTTACCTTTCTTTCTTTCTTTCTTTCTTTCTTTCTTTCTTTCTTTGTCCTTCCCTCTTGCCACATCACTGCATAACCCAGGTGACACTAGGAGTGATCAACTGAAATCATTACCTTGAGAATAATCAACGGTATACACCGTGATCGGTATACAAGTTTGCCTTGATCCTGTTACATATCGGCCCTGTCCCTACCATTTTGCCTTCAGCTATAACCGAATCGATCCCTATATTTTGAGTGCCATTTAAACCAATCGTATATCAATGTATCTATCAATTATTTGAGATGTTTGTTCTCAAAGATTTAGATTTAAACTTAAAGACATCTTGGCTGTGACGATAAATTACATCCGGGAGCAAGGCCACTGATCAGAAGGTTTAGAGAAGCAGTTCCCAGGGCCGCCATAAATCGTTGTGGAGGCACCTGTTAGGGTCCCAACTATAGGCAAATAGTTAACCCTCAAATTGGGGTCAAAACTCTATGAAAGTATAAAAATTGATTTTTTTTCCTCGGAAAAATACTATCAATACAATTTTTAAAAGCTTTTTTGATTCACATGTTTTTTTTTACGTTTTCACATTTTTTTATTTAAATTTCGTGTGTTTGTTTTCCTTCATCTGTTTTCTTTTCTTTTTCATTCCTTCATCACTTTTCTTCCTTTGATATTCCTTTATTTTTTTTTTGTTTTTCTTTCCCTCATCTCTTTTATTATTTTGTTTTCCTTCATTCACCTCTTTTGTGTCTCCTTCCTTCATCTCTTTTCTTCTTTTGTTTTTCCTCCCATCATTCCTTTTCTTCTTTTGTTTTTCATTTCTTCATCTCTTTTCTTCGTTTATTTTTCCTTCTTTCATCTCTTTTGTTTTTCCTTCCTTCATCTCGTTTCCTCATTTGTTTTTCCTTCCTTTATCTCTTTTCTTCTTTCGTTTTTCACCCCTAAATCACTTTTTTTTGTTCTTCCTTCCTTCATCTCTTTTCTTCTTTTGTTTTTCTTTCATTCATCTCATTTCTTCTTTCGTTTTTCCTCGTTCATCTCTGTTTTTTGTGTTCTTCCTTCCTTCATCTCTTTTCTTCTTTCGTTTTTCTTTCATTCATCTCTTTTCTTCTTTCGTTTTTCTTTCATTCATCTCTTTTCTTCTTTTGTTTTTCTTTCATTCATCTCTTTTCTTCTTTTGTTTTTCTTTCATTCATCTCATTTCTTCTTTCGTTTTTCCTCGTTCATCTCTGTTCTTTTGTGTTCTTCCTTCCATCATCTCTTTTCTTCTTTCGTTTTTCTTTCATTCATCTCTTTTCTTCTTTCGTTTTTCTTTCATTCATCTCTTTTCTTCTTTTGTTTTTCTTTCATTCATCTATTTTCATCTTTCGTTTTTTCTCCCTTCATCTGTGTTCTTTATTGTTCTTCCTTCCTTCATCTCTTTTCTTATTTTGTTTTTCATTCCTTCATCACATTTCTTCTTTCGTTTTTTCTTTTTTCGTTTTTCTTTCATTCATCTCATTTCTTATTTTGTTTTTCCTTTCTTCATGTCTTTCGTTTTTCCTCCCTTCATCTCTGTTCTCTTTTGTTCTTCCTTCCTTCATCTCTTTTCTTTTTTTCTTCTTCCTTCCTTCATCTCTTTTCTTTTTTTGTTTTTCCTTCTTTCAACTCTTTTCTTCTTTCGTTTTTCTTTGATCCATCTCTTTTCTTCTTTCGTTTTTCTTTGATTCATCTCTTTTCTTCTTTCATTTTTCTTTCATTCATCTCTTTTATTCTTTCGTTTTTCTTTGATTCATCTCTTTTCTTCTTTCGTTTTTCTTTGATTCATCTCTTTTCTTCTTTCGTTTTTCTTTGATTCATCACTTTTCTTCTTTCGTTTTTCTTTGATTCATCTCTTTTCTTCTTTCGTTTTTCCTCCCTTGATCTCTGTTTTTTTGTGTTCTTCCTTCCTTCATCTCTGTTCTTTTTTGTTCTTCCTTCCTTCATGTCTTTTCTTCTTTCGTTTTTCTTTGATTCATCTCTTTTCTTCTTTCGTTTTTCTTTCATTCATCTCTTTTCTTCTTTCGTTTTTTCTCGTTCATCTCTGTTCTTTTTTGTTCTTCCTTCCTTCATCTCTTTTCTTCTTTCGTTTTTCTTTGATTCATCTCTTTTCTTCTTTCGTTTTTCTTTGATTCATCTCTTTTCTACTTTCGTTTTTCCTCCCTTCATCTCTTTTCTTCTTTTGTTCTTCCTTCCTTCATCTCCTTTCTTCTTTCGTTTATTCTTCCTTCATCTCTTTTCTTCTTTCGTTTTTCTTTCATTCATCTCTGTTCTCTTTTGTTCTTCCTTCCTTCATCTCTCTTCTTTTTTGTTCTTCCTTCCTTCATCTCTTTTCTTCTTTCGTTTTTCTTTGATTCATCTCTTTTCTTCTTTCGTTTTTCTTTCATTCATCTCTTTTCTTCTTTCGTTTTTCTTTCATTCATCTCTTTTCTTCTGTCGTTTTTCCTCCCTTCATCTCTTTTCTTCTTTTGTTTTTCCTTCCTTCATCTCTTTTCTTTTTTCGTTTTTCCTCCCTTCATCTCTTTTCTTCTTTCGTTTTTCCTCCTTTCATCTCTTTTCTTCTTTCGTTTTTCCTCTCTTCATCTCTTTTCTTCTTTTGTTTTTCCTCTCTTCATCTCATTTCTTCTTTCGTTTTTCTTTCATTCATCTCTCATCTTCTTTCGTTTTTCTTTGATTCATCTCTTTTCTTCTTTCGTTTTTCTTTCATTCATCTCTTTTCTTCTTTCGTTTTTCTTTGATTCATCTCTTTTCTTCTTTCGTTTTTCTTTCATTCATCTCTTTTCTTCTTTCGTTTTTCTTTGATTCATCTCTTTTCTTCTTTCGTTTTTCTTTCATTCATCTCTTTTCTTCTTTCGTTTTTCTTTGATTCATCTCTTTTCTTCTTTCGTTTTTCCTCCCTTGATCTTTTTTTTTTGTGTTCTTCCTTCCTTCATCTCTGTTCTTTTTTGTTCTTCCTTCCTTCATGTCTTTTCTTCTTTCGTTTTTCCTTCCTTTATCTCTTTTCTTCTTTCGTTTTTCACCCCTAAATCACTTTTTTTTTGTTCTTCCTTCCTTCATCTCTTTTCTTCTTTTGTTTTTCTTTCATTCATCTCATTTCTTCTTTCGTTTTTCCTCGTTCATCTCTGTTTTTTGTGTTCTTCCTTCCTTCATCTCTTTTCTTCTTTCGTTTTTCTTTCATTCATCTCTTTTCTTCTTTTGTTTTTCTTTCATTCATCTCTTTTCTTCTTTTGTTTTTCTTTCATTCATCTCATTTCTTCTTTCGTTTTTCCTCGTTCATCTCTGTTCTTTTGTGTTCTTCCTTCCATCATCTCTTTTCTTCTTTCGTTTTGCTTTCATTCATCTCTTTTCTTCTTTCGTTTTTCTTTCATTCATCTCTTTTCTTCTTTTGTTTTTCTTTCATTCATCTATTTTCATCTTTCGTTTTTTCTCCCTTCATCTGTGTTCTTTATTGTTCTTCCTTCCTTCATCTCTTTTCTTCTTTTGTTTTTCCTTCCTTCATCACATTTCTTCTTTCGTTTTTTCTTCTTTCGTTTTTCTTTCATTCATCTCATTTCTTATTTTGTTTTTCCTTTCTTCATGTCTTTCGTTTTTCCTCCCTTCATCTCTGTTCTCTTTTGTTCTTCCTTCCTTCATCTCTTTTCTTTTTTTGTTTTTCCTTCTTTCATCTCTTTTCTTCTTTCGTTTTTCTTTGATTCATCTCTTTTCTTCTTTCGTTTTTCTTTGATTCATCTCTTTTCTTCTTTCGTTTTTCTTTCATTCATCTCTTTTCTTCTTTCGTTTTTCTTTGATTCATCTCTTTTCTTCTTTCGTTTTTCTTTGATTCATCTCTTTTCTTCTTTCGTTTTTCTTTGATTCATCACTTTTCTTCTTTCGTTTTTCTTTGATTCATCTCTTTTCTTCTTTCGTTTTTCCTCCCTTGATCTCTGTTTTTTTGTGTTCTTCCTTCCTTCATCTCTGTTCTTTTTTGTTCTTCCTTCCTTCATGTCTTTTCTTCTTTCGTTTTTCTTTCATTCATCTCTTTTCTTCTTTCGTTTTTTCTCGTTCATCACTGTTCTTTTTTGTTCTTCCTTCCTTCATCTCTTTTCTTCTTTCGTTTTTCTTTGATTCATCTCTTTTCTTCTTTCGTTTTTCTTTCATTCATCTCTTTTCTTCTTTCGTTTTTCTTTGATTCATCTCTTTTCTTCTTTCGTTTTTCTTCCCTTGATCTTTGTTTTTTTGTGTTCTTCCTTCCTTCATCTCTGTTCTTTTTTGTTCTTCCTTCCTTCATGTCTTTTCTTCTTTCGTTTTTCTTTGATTCATCTCTTTTCTTCTTTCGTTTTTCTTTCATTCATCTCTTTTCTTCTTTCGTTTTTCCTCGTTCATCTCTGTTCTTTTTTTTTCTTCCTTCCTTCATCTCTTTTCTTCTTTCGTTTTTCTTTGCTTCATCTCTTTTCTTCTTTCGTTTTTCTTTGATTCATCTCTTTTCTTCTTTCGTTTTTCTTTCATTCATCTCTTTTCTTCTGTCGTTTTTCCTCCCTTCATCTCTTTTCTTCTTTTGTTTTTCCTTCCTTCATCTCTTTTCTTCTTTCGTTTTTCCTCCCTTCATCTCTTTTCTTCTTTCGTTTTTCCTCCTTTCATCTCTTTTCTTCTTTCGTTTTTCCTCTCTTCATCTCTTTTCTTCTTTTGTTTTTCCTCTCTTCATCTCATTTCTTCTTTCGTTTTTCTTTCATTCATCTCTCATCTTCTTTCGTTTTTCTTTGATTCATCTCTTTTCTTCTTTCGTTTTTCTTTCATTCATCTCTTTTCTTCTTTCGTTTTTCTTTCATTCATCTCTTTTCTTCTCTCGTTTTTCTTTGATTCATCTCTTTTCTTCTTTCGTTTTTCCTCGTTCATCTCTGTTCTTTTTTGTTCTTCCTTCCTTCATCTCTTTTCTTCTTTCGTTTTTCTTTGATTCATCTCTTTTCTTCTATCGTTTTTCTTTCATTCATCTCTTTTCTTCTTTCGTTTTTCCTCCCTTCATATCTTTTCTTCTTTTGTTCTTCCTTCCTTCATCTCATTTCTTCTTTCGTTTATTCTTCGTTCATCTCTTTTCTTCTTTCGTTTTTCTTTCATTCATCTCTTTTATTCTTTCGTTTTTCCTCCATTGATCTCTTTTCTTCTTTTGTTATTCCTTCCTTCATCTTTTTCTTCTTTCGTTTTTCCACCTTTCATCTCTTTTCTTCTTTCGTTTTTCCTCCCTTCATCTCTTTTCTTCTTTTGTTACTCCTCCCTTCATCTCTTTTCTTCTTTTGTTTTTCCTCCATTCAGCTCATTTCTTCTTTCGTTTTTCTTTCATTCATCTCTCATCTTCTTTCGTTTTTCTTTCATTCATCTCGTTTCTTCTTTCGTTTTCTCCTAGTTCATCTCTGTTCGTTTTTGTTCTTCCTTCCTTCATCTCTTTTCTTCTTTCGTTTTTCTTTGATTCATCTCTTTTCTTCTTTCGTTTTTCTTTGATTCATCTCTTTTCTTCTCTCGTTTTTCCCCCCTTCATCTCTTTTCTTCTTTTGTTCTTCCTTCCTTCATCTCATTTCTTCTTTCGTTTATTCTTCCTTCATCTCTTTTCTTCTTTCGTTTTTCTTTCTCATCTCTGTTCTCTTTTGTTCTTCCTTCCTTCCTCTCTCTTCTTTTTTGTTCTTCCTTCCTTCATCTCTTTTCTTCTTTCGTTTTTCTTTGATTCATCTCTTTTCTTCTTTCGTTTTTCTTTCATTCATCTCTTTTCTTCTTTCGTTTTTCCTCCCTTCATCTCTTTTCTTCTTTTGTTCTTCCTTCCTTCATCTCTTTTCTTCTTTCGTTTTTCTTTCATTCATCTCTTTTCTTCTTTCGTTTTTTCTCGTTCATCACTGTTCTTTTTTGTTCTTCCTTCCTTCATCTCTTTTCTTCTTTCGTTTTTCTTTGATTCATCTCTTTTCTTCTTTCGTTTTTCTTTCATTCATCTCTTTTCTTCTTTCGTTTTTCTTTGATTCATCTCTTTTCTTCTTTTGTTTTTCTTCCCTTGATCTTTGTTTTTTTGTGTTGTTCCTTCCTTCATCTCTGTTCTTTTTTGTTCTTCCTTCCTTCATGTCTTTTCTTCTTTCGTTTTTCTTTGATTCATCTCTTTTCTTCTTTCGTTTTTCCTCGTTCATCTCTGTCCTTTTTTGTTCTTCCTTCCTTCATCTCTTTTCTTCTTTCGTTTTTCTTTGATTCATCTCTTTTCTTCTTTCGTTTTTCTTTCATTCATCTCTTTTCTTCTTTCGTTTTTCTTTCATTCATCACATTTCTTCTTTCGTTTTTCCTCCCTTCATCTCTTTTCTTCTTTTGTTTTTCCTTCCTTCATCTCTTTTCTTCTTTCGTTTTTCCTCCCTTCATCTCTTTTCTTCTTTCGTTTTTCCTCCTTTCATCTCTTTTCTTCTTTCGTTTTTCCTCTCTTCATCTCTTTTCTTCTTTTGTTTTTCCTCTCTTCATCTCATTTCTTCTTTCGTTTTTCTTTCATTCATCTCTCATCTTCTTTCGTTTTTCTTTGATTCATCTCTTTTCTTCTTTCGTTTTTTTTCATTCATCTCTTTTCTTCTTTCGTTTTTCTTTCATTCATCTCTTTTCTTCTCTCGTTTTTCTTTGATTCATCTCTTTTCTTCTTTCGTTTTTGCTCGTTCATCTCTGTTCTTTTTTGTTCTTCCTTCCTTCATCTCTTTTCTTCTTTCGTTTTTCTTTGATTCATCTCTTTTCTTCTATCGTTTTTCTTTCATTCATCTCTTTTCTTCTTTCGTTTTTCCTCCCTTCATATCTTTTCTTCTTTTGTTCTTCCTTCCTTCATCTCATTTCTTCTTTCGTTTATTCTTCGTTCATCTCTTTTCTTCGTTCGTTTTTCTTTCATTCATCTCTTTTATTCTTTCGTTTTTCCTCCCTTGATCTCTTTTCTTCTTTTGTTATTCCTTCCTTCATCTTTTTCTTCTTTCGTTTTTCCACCTTTCATCTCTTTTCTTCTTTCGTTTTTCCTCCCTTCATCTCTTTTCTTCTTTTGTTCTTCCTTCCTTCATCTCATTTCTTCTTTCGTTTATTCTTCCTTCATCTCTTTTCTTCTTTCGTTTTTCTTTCACATCTCTGTTCTCTTTTGTTCTTCCTTCCTTCATCTCTCTTCTTTTTTGTTCTTCCTTCCTTCATCTCTTTTCTTCTTTCGTTTTTCTTTGATTCATCTCTTTTCTTCTTTCGTTTTTCTTTCATTCATCTCTTTTCTTCTTTCGTTTTTCCTCCCTTCATCTCTTTTCTTCTTTTGTTCTTCCTTCCTTCATCTCTTTTCTTCTTTCGTTTTTCCTTCCTTCATCTCTGTTCTTCTTTTGTTCTTCCTTCCTTCATCTCATTTCTTCTTTCGTTTATTCTTCCTTCATCTCTTTTCTTCTTTCGTTTTTCTTTCATTCATCTCTGTTCTCCTTTGTTCTTCCTTCCTTCATCTCTATTCTTTTTTGTTCTTCCTTCCTTCATCTCTTTTCTTCTTTCGTTTTTCTTTGATTCATCTCTTTTCTTCTTTCGTTTTTCCTCCCTTGATCTCTGTTTTTTTGTGTTCTTCCTTCCTTCATCTCTTTTCTTTTTTGTTCTTCCTTCCTTCATGTCTTTTCTTCTTTCGTTTTTCTTTCATTCATCTCTTTTCTTCCTTCGTTTTTCTTTCATTCATCTCTTTTCTTCTTTCGTTTTTTCTCGTTCATCTCTGTTCTTTTTTGTTCTTCCTTCCTTCATATCTTTTCTTCTTTCGTTTTTCTTTGATTCATCTCTTTTCTTCTTTCGTTTTTCTTTGATTCATCTCTTTTCTTCTTTCGTTTTTCTTTCATTCATCTCTTTTCTTCTGTCGTTTTTCCTCCCTTCATCTCTTTTCTTCTTTTGTTTTTCCTTCCTTCATCTCTTTTCTTTTTTCGTTTTTCCTCCCTTCATCTCTTTTCTTCTTTCGTTTTTCCTCCTTTCATCTCTTTTCTTCTTTCGTTTTTCCTCTCTTCATCTCTTTTCTTCTTTTGTTTTTCCTCTCTTCATCTCATTTCTTCTTTCGTTTTTCTTTCATTCATCTCTCATCTTCTTTCGTTTTTCTTTGATTCATCTCTTTTCTTCTTTCGTTTTTCTTTCATTCATCTCTTTTCTTCTTTCGTTTTTTTTTTTGATTCATCTCTTTTCTTCTTTCGTTTTTCTTTCATTCATCTCTTTTCTTCTTTCGTTTTTCTTTGATTCATCTCTTTTCTTCTTTCGTTTTTCCTCCCTTGATCTTTGTTTTTTTGTGTTCTTCCTTCCTTCATCTCTGTTCTTTTTTGTTCTTCCTTCCTTCATGTCTTTTCTTCTTTCGTTTTTCCTTCCTTTATCTCTTTTCTTCTTTCGTTTTTCACCCCTAAATCACTTTTTTTTGTTCTTCCTTCCTTCATCTCTTTTCTTCTTTCGTTTTTCCTCCCTTCATTTCTTTTCTTCTTTTGTTACTCCTCCCTTCATATCTTTTCTTCTTTTGTTTTTCCTCCCTTCAGCTCATTTCTTCTTTCGTTTTTCTTTCATTCATCTCTCATCTTCTTTCGTTTTTCCTCGTTCATCTCTGTTCTTTTTTGTTCTTCCTTCCTTCATCTCTTTTCTTCTTTCGTTTTTCTTTGATTCATCTCTTTTCTTCTTTCGTTTTTCTTTGATTCATCTCTTTTCTACTTTCGTTTTTCCTCCCTTCATCTCTTTTCTTCTTTTGTTCTTCCTTCCTTCATCTCCTTTCTTCTTTCGTTTATTCTTCCTTCATCTTTTTTCTTCTTTCGTTTTTCTTTCATTCATCTCTGTTCTCTTTTGTTCTTCCTTCCTTCATCTCTCTTCTTTTTTGTTCTTCCTTCCTTCATCTCTTTTCTTCTTTCGTTTTTCTTTCATTCATCTCTTTTCTTCTTTCGTTTTTCTTTGATTCATCTCTTTTCTTCTTTCGTTTTTCTTTCATTCATCTCTTTTCCTTCTTTCGTTTTTCCTCCCTTCATCTCTTTTCTTCTTTTGTTCTTCCTTCCTTAATCTCATTTCTTCTTTCGTTTATTCTTCCTTCATCTCTATTCTTCTTTCGTTTTTCTTTCATTCATCTCTTTTCTTCTTTCGTTTTTCTTTCATTCATCTCTTTTCTTCTTTCGTTTTTCTTTGATTCATCTCTTTTCTTCTTTCGTTTTTCCTCGTTCATCTCTGTTCTTTTTTGTTCTTCCTTCCTTCATCTCTTTTCTTCTTTCGTTTTTCTATGATTCATCTTTTTTCTTCTTTCGTTTTTCTTTCATTCATCTCTTTTCTTCTTTCGTTTTTCCTCACTTCATCTCTGTTCTCTTTTGTTCTTCCTTCCTTCATCTCTGTTCTTTTTTGTTCTTCCTTCCTTCATCTCTTTTCTTCTTTCGTTTTTCTTTCATTCATCTCTGTTCTCCTTTGTTCTTCCTTCCTTCATCTCTGTTCTTTTTTGTTTTTCCTCCCTTCAGCTCATTTCTTCTTTCGTTTTTCTTTCATTCATCTCTCATCTTCTTTCGTTTTTCTTTCATTCATCTCGTTTCTTCTTTCGTTTTTCCTCGTTCATCTCTGTTCGTTTTTGTTCTTCCTTCCTTCATCTCTTTTCTTCTTTCGTTTTTCTTTGATTCACCTCTTTTCTTCTCTCGTTTTTCCTTCCTTCATCTCTTTTCTTCTTTCGTTTTTCTTTCACATCTCTGTTCTCTTTTGTTCTTCCTTCCTTCATCTCTCTTCTTTTTTGTTCTTCCTTCCTTCATCTCTTTTCTTCTTTCGTTTTTCTTTGATTCATCTCTTTTCTTCTTTCGTTTTTCTTTCATTCATCTCTTTTCTTCTTTCGTTTTTCCTCCCTTCATCTCTGTTCTTCTTTTGTTCTTCCTTCCTTCATCTCATTTCTTCTTTCGTTTATTTTTTCTTCATCTCTTTTCTTCTTTCGTTTTTCTTTCATTCATCTCTGTTCTCCTTTGTTCTTCCTTCCTTCATCTCTGTTCTTTTTTGTTCTTCCTTCCTTCATCTCTTTTCTTCTTTCGTTTTTCTTTGATTCATCTCTTTTCTTCTTTCGTTTTTCTTTCATTCATCTCTTTTCTTCTTTCGTTTTTCCTCCCTTCATCTCTTTTCTTCTTTTGTTCTTCCTTCCTTCATCTCTTTTCTTCTTTCGTTTTTCCTCCCTTCATCTCTGTTCTTCTTTTGTTCTTCCTTCCTTCATCTCATTTCTTCTTTCGTTTATTCTTCCTTCATCACTTTTCTTCTTTCGTTTTTCGTTCATTCATCTCTGTTCTCCTTTGTTCTTCCTTCCTTCATCTCTGTTCCTTTTTGTTTTTCCTCCCTTCAGCTCATTTCTTCTTTCGTTTTTCTTTCATTCATCTCTCATCTTCTTTCGTTTTTCTTTCATTCATCTCGTTTCTTCTTTCGTTTTTCCTCGTTCATCTCTGTTCGTTTTTGTTCTTCCTTCCTTCATCTCTTTTCTTCTTTCGTTTTTCTTTGATTCATCTCTTTTCTTTCGTTTTTCTTTGATTCATCTCTTTTCTTCTCTCGTTTTTCCTCCCTTCATCTCTTTTCTTCTTTTGTTCTTCCTTCCTTCATCTCATTTCTTCTTTCGTTTATTCTTCCTTCATCTCTTTTCTTCTTTCGTTTTTCTTTCACATCTCTGTTCTCTTTTGTTCTTCCTTCCTTCATCTCTCTTCTTTTTTGTTCTTCCTTCCTTCATCTCTTTTCTTCTTTCGTTTTTCTTTGATTCATCTCTTTTCTTCTTTCGTTTTTCTTTCATTCATCTCTTTTCTTCTTTCGTTTTTCCACCCTTCATCTCTTTTCTTCTTTTGTTCTTCCTTCCTTCATCTCTTTTCTTCTTTCGTTTTTCCTCCCTTCATCTCTGTTCTTCTTTTGTTCTTCCTTCCTTCATCTCATTTCTTCTTTCGTTTATTCTTCCTTCATCTCTTTTCTTCTTTCGTTTTTCTTTCATTCATCTCTTTTCTTCTTTCGTTTTTCTTTGATTCATCTCTTTTCTTCTTTCGTTTTTCCTCGTTCATCTCTGTTCTTTTTTGTTCTTCCTTCCTTCATCTCTTTTCTTCTTTCGTTTTTCTATGATTCATCTTTTTTCTTCTTTCGTTTTTCTTTCATTCATCTCTTTTCTTCTTTCGTTTTTCCTCACTTCATCTCTGTTCTCTTTTGTTCTTCCTTCCTTCATCTCTGTTCTTTTTTGTTCTTCCTTCCTTCATCTCTTTTCTTCTTTCGTTTTTCTTTCATTCATCTCTGTTCTCCTTTGTTCTTCCTTCCTTCATCTCTGTTCTTTTTTGTTTTTCCTCCCTTCAGCTCATTTCTTCTTTCGTTTTTCTTTCATTCATCTCTCATCTTCTTTCGTTTTTCTTTCATTCATCTCGTTTCTTCTTTCGTTTTTCCTCGTTCATCTCTGTTCGTTTTTGTTCTTCCTTCCTTCATCTCTTTTCTTCTTTCGTTTTTCTTTGATTCACCTCTTTTCTTCTCTCGTTTTTCCTTCCTTCATCTCTTTTCTTCTTTCGTTTTTCTTTCACATCTCTGTTCTCTTTTGTTCTTCCTTCCTTCATCTCTCTTCTTTTTTGTTCTTCCTTCCTTCAACTCTTTTCTTCTTTCGTTTTTCTTTGATTCATCTCTTTTCTTCTTTCGTTTTTCTTTCATTCATCTCTTTTCTTCTTTCGTTTTTCCTCCCTTCATCTCTGTTCTTCTTTTGTTCTTCCTTCCTTCATCTCATTTCTTCTTTCGTTTATTTTTTCTTCATCTCTTTTCTTCTTTCGTTTTTCTTTCATTCATCTCTGTTCTCCTTTGTTCTTCCTTCCTTCATCTCTGTTCTTTTTTGTTCTTCCTTCCTTCATCTCTTTTCTTCTTTCGTTTTTCTTTGATTCATCTCTTTTCTTCTTTCGTTTTTCTTTCATTCATCTCTTTTCTTCTTTCGTTTTTCCTCCCTTCATCTCTTTTCTTCTTTTGTTCTTCCTTCCTTCATCTCTTTTCTTCTTTCGTTTTTCCTCCCTTCATCTCTGTTCTTCTTTTGTTCTTCCTTCCATCATCTCATTTCTTCTTTCGTTTATTCTTCCTTCATCTCTTTTCTTCTTTCGTTTTTCTTTCATTCATCTCTGTTCTCCTTTGTTCTTCCTTCCTTCATCTCTGTTCTTTTTTGTTTTTCCTCCCTTCAGCTCATTTCTTCTTTCGTTTTTCTTTCATTCATCTCTTTTCTTCTTTCGTTTTTCTTTCATTCATCTCTGTTCTCCTTTGTTCTTCCTTCCTTCATCTCTGTTCTTTTTTGTTCTTCCTTCCTTCATCTCTTTTCTTCTTTGGTTTTTCTTTGATTCATCTCTTTTCTTCTTTCGTTTTTCTTTCATTCATCTCTTTTCTTCTTTCGTTTTTCCTCCCTTCATCTCTTTTCTTCTTTTGTTCTTCCTTCCTTCATCTCTTTTCTTCTTTCGTTTTTCCTCCCTTCATCTCTGTTCTTCTTTTGTTCTTCCTTCCTTCATCTCATTTCTTCTTTCGTTTATTCTTCCTTCATCACTTTTCTTCTTTCGTTTTTCGTTCATTCATCTCTGTTCTCCTTTGTTCTTCCTTCCTTCATCTCTGTTCTTTTTTGTTTTTCCTCCCTTCAGCTCATTTCTTCTTTCGTTTTTCTTTCATTCATCTCTCATCTTCTTTCGTTTTTCTTTCATTCATCTCGTTTCTTCTTTCGTTTTTCCTCGTTCATCTCTGTTCGTTTTTGTTCTTACTTCCTTCATCTCTTTTCTTCTTTCGTTTTTCTTTGATTCATCTCTTTTCTTCTTTCGTTTTTCTTTGATTCATCTCTTTTCTTCTTTCGTTTTTCCTCCCTTCATCTCTTTTCTTCTTTTGTTCTTCCTTCCTTCATCTCTTTTCTTCTTTCGTTTTTCCTCCCTTCATCTCTGTTCTTCTTTTGTTCTTCCTTCCTTCATCTCATTTCTTCTTTCGTTTATTCTTCCTTCATCACTTTTCTTCTTTCGTTTTTCGTTCATTCATCTCTGTTCTCCTTTGTTCTTCCTTCCTTCATCTCTGTTCTTTTTTGTTTTTCCTCCCTTCAGCTCATTTCTTCTTTCGTTTTTCTTTCATTCATCTCTCATCTTCTTTCGTTTTTCTTTCATTCATCTCGTTTCTTCTTTCGTTTTTCCTCGTTCATCTCTGTTCGTTTTTGTTCTTACTTCCTTCATCTCTTTTCTTCTTTCGTTTTTCTTTGATTCATCTCTTTTCTTCTTTCGTTTTTCTTTGATTCATCTCTTTTCTTCTCTCGTTTTTCCCCCCTTCATCTCTTTTCTTCTTTTGTTCTTCCTTCCTTCATCTCATTTCTTCTTTCGTTTATTCTTCCTTCATCTCTTTTCTTCTTTCGTTTTTCTTTCACATCTCTGTTCTCTTTTGTTCTTCCTTCCTTCATCTCTCTTCTTTTTTGTTCTTCCTTCCTTCATCTCTTTTCTTCTTTCGTTTTTCTTTGATTCATCTCTTTTCTTCTTTCGTTTTTCTTTCATTCATCTCTTTTCTTCTTTCGTTTTTCCTCCCTTCATCTCTTTTCTTCTTTTGTTCTTCCTTCCTTCATCTCTTTTCTTCTTTCGTTTTTCCTCCCTTCATCTCTGTTCTTCTTTTGTTCTTCCTTCCTTCATCTCATTTCTTCTTTCGTTTATTCTTCCTTCATCTCTTTTCTTCTTTCGTTTTTCTTTCATTCATCTCTGTTCTCCTTTGTTCTTCCTTCCTTCATCTCTGTTCTTTTTTGTTCTTCCTTCCTTCATCTCTTTTCTTCTTTCGTTTTTCTTTGATTCATCTCTTTTCTTCTTTCGTTTTTCTTTCATTCATCTCTTTTCTTCTTTCGTTTTTCCTCCCTTCATCTCTTTTCTTCTTTTGTTCTTCCTTCCTTCATCTCTTTTCTTCTTTCGTTTTTCCTCCCTTCATCTCTGTTCTTCTTTTGTTCTTCCTTCCTTCATCTCATTTCTTCTTTCGTTTATTCTTCCTTCATCTCTTTTCTTCTTTCGTTTTTCTTTCATTCATCTCTGTTCTCCTTTGTTCTTCCTTCCTTCATCTCTGTTCTTTTTTGTTTTTCCTCCCTTCAGCTCATTTCTTCTTTCGTTTTTCTATCATTCATCTCTTTTCTTCTTTCGTTTTTCTTTCATTCATCTCTGTTCTCCTTTGTTCTTCCTTCCTTCATCTCTGTTCTTTTTTGTTCTTCCTTCCTTCATCTCTTTTCTTCTTTCGTTTTTCTTTGATTCATCTCTTTTCTTCTTTCGTTTTTCTTTCATTCATCTCTTTTCTTCTTTCGTTTTTCCTCCCTTCATCTCTGTTCTTCTTTTGTTCTTCCTTCCTTCATCTCATTTCTTCTTTCGTTTATTCTTCCTTCATCACTTTTCTTCTTTCGTTTTTCTTTCATTCATCTCTGTTCTCCTTTGTTCTTCCTTCCTTCATCTCTGTTCTTTTTTGTTTTTCCTCCCTTCAGCTCATTTCTTCTTTCGTTTTTCTTTCATTCATCTCTCATCTTCTTTCGTTTTTCTTTCATTCATCTCGTTTCTTCTTTCGTTTTTCCTCGTTCATCTCTGTTCGTTTTTGTTCTTCCTTCCTTCATCTCTTTTCTTCTTTCGTTTTTCTTTGATTCATCTCTTTTCTTCTTTCGTTTTTCTTTGATTCATCTCTTTTCTTCTTTCGTTTTTCCTCCCTTCATCTCTTTTCTCCTTTTGTTCTTCCTTCCTTCATCTCATTTCTTCTTTCGTTTATTCTTCCTTCATCTCTTTTCTTCTTTCGTTTTTCTTTCATTCATCTCTGTTCTCTTTTGTTCTTCCTTCCTTCATCTCTCTTCTTTTTTTGTTCTTCCTTCCTTCATCTCTTTTCTTCTTTCGTTTTTCTTTGATTCATCTCTTTTCTTCTTTCGTTTTTCTTTCATTCATCTCTTTTCTTCTTTCGTTTTTCCTCCCTTCATCTCTTTTCTTCTTTTGTTCTACCTTCCTTCATCTCTTTTCTTCTTTCGTTTTTCCTCCCTTCATCTCTTTTCTTCTTTTGTTCTTCCTTCCTTCATCTCTTTTCTTCTTTCGTTTTTCCTCCCTTCATCTCTGTTCTTCTTTTGTTCTTCCTTCCTTCATCTCATTTCTTCTTTCGTTTATTCTTCCTTCATCTCTTTTCTTCTTTCGTTTTTCTTACATTCATCTCTGTTCTCCTTTGTTCTTCCTTCCTTCATCTCTGTTCTTTTTTGTTCTTCCTTCCTTCATCTCTTTTCTTCTTTCGTTTTTCTTTGATTCATCTCGTTTCTTCTTTCGTTTTTCTTTCATTCATCACTTTTCTTCTTTCGTTTTTCCTCCCTTCATCTCTTTTCTTCTTTTGTTCTTCCTTCCTTCATCTCATTTCTTCTTTCGTTTATTCTTCTTTCATCTCTTTTCTTCTTTCGTTTTTCTTTCATTCATCTCTTTTCTTCTTTCGTTTTTCTTTCATTCATCTCTTTTCTTTTTTCGTTTTTCTTTGATTCATCTCTTTTCTTCTTTCGTTTTTCCTCCCTTCATCTCTTTTCTTCTTTTGTTCTTCCTTCCTTCATCTCATTTCTTCTTTCGTTTATTCTTCGTTCTTCTCTTTTCTTCTTTCGTTTTTCTTTCATTCATCTCGTTTCTTCTTTCATTTTTCCTCCCTTCATCTCTTTTCTTCTTTTGTTCTTACTTCCTTCATCTTTTTTCTTCTTTCGTTTTTCCACCTTTCATCTCTTTTCTTCTTTCGTTTTTCCTCCCTTCATTTCTTTTCTTCTTTTGTTTTTCCTCCCTTCAGCTCATTTCTTCTTTCGTTTTTCTTTCATTCATCTCTCATCTTCTTTCGTTTTTCCTCGTTCATCTCTGTTATTTTTTGTTCTTCCTTCCTTCATCTGTTTTCTTCTTTCGTTTTTCTTTGATTCATCTCTTTTCTTCTTTCGTTTTTCTTTGATTCATCTCTTTTCTACTTTCGTTTTTCCTCCCTTCATCTCTTTTCTTCTTTTGTTCTTCCTTCCTTCATCTCCTTTCTTCTTTCGTTTATTCTTCCTTCATCTCTTTTCTTCTTTCGTTTTTCTTTCATTCATCTCTGTTCTCTTTTGTTCTTCCTTCCTTCATCTCTCTTCTTTTTTGTTCTTCCTTCCTTCATCTCTTTTCTTCTTTCGTTTTTCTTTGATTCATCTCTTTTCTTCTTTCGTTTTTCTTTCATTCATCTCTTTTCTTCTTTCGTTTTTCCTCCCTTCATCTCTGTTCTCTTTTGTTCTTCCTTCCTTCATCTCTGTTCTTTTTTGTTCTTCCTACCTTCATCTCTTTTCTTCTTTCGTTTTTCTTTGATTCATCTCTTTTCTTCTTTCGTTTTTCTTTCATTCATCTCTTTTCCTTCTTTCGTTTTTCCTCCCTTCATCTCTTTTCTTCTTTTGTTCTTCCTTCCTTAATCTCATTTCTTCTTTCGTTTATTCTTCCTTCATCTCTATTCTTCTTTCGTTTTTCTTTCATTCATCTCTTTTCTTCTTTCGTTTTTCTTTCATTCATCTCTTTTCTTCTTTCGTTTTTCTTTGATTCATCTCTTTTCTTCTTTCGTTTTTCCTCGTTCATCTCTGTTCTTTTTTGTTCTTCCTTCCTTCATCTCTTTTCTTCTTTCGTTTTTCTATGATTCATCTTTTTCTTCTTTCGTTTTTCTTTCATTCATCTCTTTTCTTCTTTCGTTTTTCCTCACTTCATCTCTGTTCTCTTTTGTTCTTCCTTCCTTCATCTCTGTTTTTTTTTGTTCTTCCTTCCTTCATCTCTTTTCTTCTTTCGTTTTTCTTTCATTTATCTCTGTTCTCTTTTGTTCTTCCTTCCTTCATCTCTCTTCTTTTTTGTTCTTCCTTCCTTCATCTCTTTTCTTCTTTCGTTTTTCTTTGATTCATTTCTTTTCTTCTTTCGTTTTTCTTTCATTCATCTCTTTTCTTCTTTCGTTTTTCCTCCCTTCATCTCTGTTCTCTTTTGTTCTTCCTTCCTTCATCTCTGTTCTTTTTTGTTCTTCCTTCCTTCATCTCTTTTCTTCTTTCGTTTTTCTTTGATTCATCTCTTTTCTTCTTTCGTTTTTCTTTCATTCATCTCTTTTCCTTCTTTCGTTTTTCCTCCCTTCATCTCTTTTCTTCTTTTGTTCTTCCTTCCTTAATCTCATTTCTTCTTTCGTTTATTCTTCCTTCATCTCTATTCTTCTTTCGTTTTTCTTTCATTCATCTCTTTTCTTCTTTCGTTTTTCTTTCATTCATCTCTTTTCTTCTTTCGTTTTTCTTTGATTCATCTCTTTTCTTCTTTCGTTTTTCCTCGTTCATCTCTGTTCTTTTTTGTTCTTCCTTCCTTCATCTCTTTTCTTCTTTCGTTTTTCTATGATTCATCTTTTTTCTTCTTTCGTTTTTCTTTCATTCATCTCTTTTCTTCTTTCGTTTTTCCTCACTTCATCTCTGTTCTCTTTTGTTCTTCCTTCCTTCATCTCTGTTCTTTTTTGTTCTTCCTTCCTTCATCTCTTTTCTTCTTTCGTTTTTCTTTGATTCATCTCTTTTCTTCTTTCGTTTTTCTTTCATTCATCTCTTTTCTTCTTTCGTTTTTCCTCCCTTCATCTCTTTTCTTCTTTTGTTCTTCCTTCCTTCATCTCATTTCTTCTTTCGTTTATTCTTCGTTCATCTCTTTTCTTCTTTCGTTTTTCTTTCATTCATCTCGTTTCTTCTTTCGTTTTTCCTCCCTTCATCTCTTTTCTTCTTTTGTTCTTACTTCCTTCATCTTTTTTCTTCTTTCGTTTTTCCACATTTCATCTCTTTTCTTCTTTCGTTTTTCCTCCCTTCATTTCTTTTCTTCTTTTGTTACTCCTCCCTTCATCTCTTTTCTTCTTTTGTTTTTCCTCCCTTCAGCTCATTTCTTCTTTCGTTTTTCTTTCATTCATCTCTCATCTTCTTTCGTTTTTCCTCGTTCATCTCTGTTCTTTTTTGTTCTTCCTTCCTTCATCTGTTTTCTTCTTTCGTTTTTCTTTGATTCATCTCTTTTCTTCTTTCGTTTTTCTTTCATTCATCTCTTTTCTTCTTTCGTTTTTCCTCCCTTCATCTCTGTTCTCTTTTGTTCTTCCTTCCTTCATCTCTGTTCTTTTTTGTTCTTCCTTCCTTCATCTCTTTTCTTCTTTCGTTTTTCTTTGATTCATCTCTTTTCTTCTTTCGTTTTTCTTTCATTCATCTCTTTTCCTTCTTTCGTTTTTCCTCCCTTCATCTCTTTTCTTCTTTTGTTCTTCCTTCCTTAATCTCATTTCTTCTTTCGTTTATTCTTCCTTCATCTCTATTCTTCTTTCGTTTTTCTTTCATTCATCTCTTTTCTTCTTTCGTTTTTCTTTCATTCATCTCTTTTCTTCTTTCGTTTTTCTTTGATTCAACTCTTTTCTTCTTTCGTTTTTCCTCGTTCATCTCTGTTCTTTTTTGTTCTTCCTTCCTTCATCTCTTTTCTTCTTTCGTTTTTCTATGATTCATCTTTTTTCTTCTTTCGTTTTTCTTTCATTCATCTCTTTTCTTCTTTCGTTTTTCCTCACTTCATCTCTGTTCTCTTTTGTTCTTCCTTCCTTCATCTCTGTTCTTTTTTGTTCTTCCTCCCTTCATCTCTTTTCTTCTTTCGTTTTACTTTCATTCATCTCTGTTCTCCTTTGTTCTTCCTTCCTTCATCTCTGTTCTTTTTTGTTTTTCCTCCCTTCAGCTCATTTCTTCTTTCGTTTTTCTTTCATTCATCTCTCATCTTCTTTCGTTTTTCTTTCATTCATCTCGTTTCTTCTTTCGTTTTTCCTTGTTCATCTCTGTTCGTTTTTGTTCTTCCTTCCTTCATCTCTTTTCTTCTTTCGTTTTTCTTTGATTCATCTCTTTTCTTCTTTCATTTTTCTTTGATTCATCTCTTTTCTTCTCTCGTTTTTCCTCCCTTCATCTCTTTTCTTCTTTTGTTCTTCCTTCCTTCATCTCATTTCTTCTTTCGTTTATTCTTCCTTCATCTCTTTTCTTCTTTCGTTTTTCTTGCACATCTCTGTTCTCTTTTGTTCTTCCTTCCTTCATCTCTCTTCTTTTTTGTTCTTCCTTTCTTCATCTCTTTTCTTCTTTCGTTTTTCTTTGATTCATCTCTTTTCTTCTTTCGTTTTTCTTTCATTCATCTCTTTTCTTCTTTCGTTTTTCCTCCCTTCATCTCTTTTCTTCTTTTGTTCTTCCTTCCTTCATCTCTTTTCTTCTTTCGTTTTTCCTCCCTTCATCTCTGTTCTTCTTTTGTTCTTCCTTCCTTCATCTCATTTATTCTTTCGTTTATTCTTCCTTCATCTCTTTTCTTCTTTCGTTTTTCTTTCATTCATCTCTGTTCTCCTTTGTTCTTCCTTCCTTCATCTCTGTTCTTTTTTGTTCTTCCTTCCTTCATCTCTTTTCTTCTTTCGTTTTTCTTTGATTCATCTCTTTTCTTCTTTCGTTTTTCTTTCATTCATCTCTTTTCTTCTTTCGTTTTTCCTCCCTTCATCTCTTTTCTTCTTTTGTTCTTCCTTCCTTCATCTCTTTTCTTCTTTCGTTTTTCCTCCCTTCATCTCTGTTCTTCTTTTGTTCTTTCTTCCTTCATCTCATTTCTTCTTTCGTTTATTCTTCCTTCATCTCTTTTCTTCTTTCGTTTTTCTTTCATTCATCTCTGTTCTCCTTTGTTCTTTTTTCCTTCATCTCTGTTCTTTTTTGTTTTTCCTCCCTTCAGCTCATTTCTTCTTTCGTTTTTCTTTCATTCATCTCTTTTCTTCTTTCGTTTTTCTTTCATTCATCTCTTTTCTTCTTTCGTTTTTCCTCCCTTCATCTCTTTTCTTCTTTTGTTCTTCCTTCCTTCATCTCTTTTCTTCTTTCGTTTTTCCTCCCTTCATCTCTGTTCTTCTTTTGTTCTTCCTTCCTTCATCTCATTTCTTCTTTCGTTTAGTCTTCCTTCATCACTTTTCTTCTTTCGTTCTTCTTTCATTCATCTCTGTTCTCCTTTGTTCTTCCTTCCTTCATCTCTGTTCTTTTTTGTTTTTCCTCCCTTCAGCTCATTTCTTCTTTCGTTTTTCTTTCATTCATCTCTCATCTTCTTTCGTTTTTCTTTCATTCGTTTTTCTTTCATTCATCTCTGTTCTCTTTTGTTCTTCCTTCCTTCATCTCTCTTCTTTTTGTTCTTCCTTCCTTCATCTCTTTTCTTCTTTCGTTTTTCTTTGATTCATCTCTTTTCTTCTTTCGTTTTTCTTTCATTCATCTCTTTTCTTCTTTCGTTTTTCTTTGATTCATCTCTTTTCTTCTTTCGTTTTTCTTTCATTCATCTCTGTTCTCCTTTGTTCTTCCTTCCTTCATCTCTGTTCTTTTTTGTTCTTCCTTCCTTCATCTCATTTCTTCTTTCGTTTATTCTTCGTTCATCTCTTTTCTTCTTTCGTTTTTCTTTCATTCATCTCGTTTCTTCTTTCGTTTTTCCTCCCTTCATCTCTTTTCTTCTTTTGTTCTTACTTCCTTCATCTTTTTTCTTCTTTCGTTTTTCCACCTTTCATCTCTTTTCTTCTTTCGTTTTTCCTCCCTTCATTTCTTTTCTTCTTTTGTTACTCCTCCCTTCATCTCTTTTCTTCTTTTGTTTTTCCTCCCTTCAGCTCATTTCTTCTTTCGTTTTTCTTTCATTCATCTCTCATCTTCTTTCGTTTTTCCTCGTTCATCTCTGTTCTTTTTTGTTCTTCCTTCCTTCATCTGTTTTCTTCTTTCGTTTTTCTTTGATTCATCTCTTTTCTTCTTTCGTTTTTCTTTGATTCATCTCTTTTCTACTTTCGTTTTTCCTCCCTTCATCTCTTTTCTTCTTTTGTTCTTCCTTCCTTCATCTCCTTTCTTCTTTCGTTTATTCTTCCTTCATCTCTTTTCTTCTTTCGTTTTTCTTTCATTCATCTCTGTTCTCTTTTGTTCTTCCTTCCTTCATCTCTCTTCTTTTTTGTTCTTCCTTCCTTCATCTCTTTTCTTCTTTCGTTTTTCTTTGATTCATCTCTTTTCTTCTTTCGTTTTTCTTTCATTCATCTCTTTTCTTGTTTCGTTTTTCCTCCCTTCATCTCTGTTCTCTTTTGTTCTTCCTTCCTTCATCTCTGTTCTTTTTTGTTCTTCCTTCCTTCATCTCTTTTCTTCTTTCGTTTTTCTTTGATTCATCTCTTTTCTTCTTTCGTTTTTCTTTCATTCATCTCTTTTCCTTCTTTCGTTTTTCCTCCCTTCATCTCTTTTCTTCTTTTGTTCTTCCTTCCTTAATCTCATTTCTTCTTTCGTTTATTCTTCCTTCATCTCTATTCTTCTTTCGTTTTTCTTTCATTCATCTCTTTTCTTCTTTCGTTTTTCTTTCATTCATCTCTTTTCTTCTTTCGTTTTTCTTTGATTCATCTCTTTTCTTCTTTCGTTTTTCCTCATTCATCTCTGTTCTTTTTTGTTCTTCCTTCCTTCATCTCTTTTCTTCTTTCGTTTTTCTATGATTCATCTTTTTTCTTCTTTCGTTTTTCTTTCATTCATCTCTTTTCTTCTTTCGTTTTTCCTCACTTCATCTCTGTTCTCTTTTGTTCTTCCTTCCTTCATCTCTGTTCTTTTTTGTTCTTCCTCCCTTCATCTCTTTTCTTCTTTCGTTTTTCTTTCATTCATCTCTGTTCTCCTTTGTTCTTCCTTCCTTCATCTCTGTTATTTTTTGTTTTTCCTCCCTTCAGCTCATTTCTTCTTTCGTTTTTCTTTCATTCATCTCTCATCATCTTTCGTTTTTTTTTCATTCATCTCGTTTCTTCTTTCGTTTTTCCTCGTTCATCTCTGTTCGTTTTTGTTCTTCCTTCCTTCATCTCTTTTCTTCTTTCGTTTTTCTTTGATTCATCTCTTTTCTTCTTTCGTTTTTCTTTGATTCATCTCTTTTCTTCTTTCGTTTTTCCTCCCTTCATCTCTTTTCTCCTTTTGTTCTTCCTTCCTTCATCTCATTTCTTCTTTCGTTTATTCTTCCTTCATCTCTTTTCTTCTTTCGTTTTTCTTTCATTCATCTCTGTTCTCTTTTGTTCTTCCTTCCTTCATCTCTCTTCTTTTTGTTCTTCCTTCCTTCATCTCTTTTCTTCTTTCGTTTTTCCTCCCTTCATCTCTGTTCTTCTTTTGTTCTTCCTTCCTTCATCTCATTTCTTCTTTCGTTTATTCTTCCTTCATCTCTTTTCTTCTTTCGTTTTTCTTTCATTCATCTCTGTTCTCCTTTGTTCTTCCTTCCTTCATCTCTGTTCTTTTTTGTTCTTCCTTCCTTCATCTCTTTTCTTCTTTCGTTTTTCTTTGATTCATCTCGTTTCTTCTTTCGTTTTTCTTTCATTCATCTCTTTTCTTCTTTCGTTTTTCCTCCCTTCATCTCTTTTCTTCTTTTGTTCTTCCTTCCTTCATCTCATTTCTTCTTTCGTTTATTCTTCTTTCATCTCTTTTCTTCTTTCGTTTTTCTTTCATTCATCTCTTTTCTTCTCTCGTTTTTCTTTCATTCATCTCTTTTCTTCTTTCGTTTTTCTTTGATTCATCTCTTTTCTTCTTTCGTTTTGACTCGTTCATCTCTGTTCTTTTTTGTTCTTCCTTCCTTCATCTCTTTTCTTCTTTCGTTTTTCTATGATTCATCTTTTTTCTTCTTTCGTTTTTCTTTCATTCATCTCTTTTCTTCTTTCGTTTTTTTTCACTTCATCTCTGTTCTCTTTTGTTCTTCCTTCCTTCATCACATTTCTTCTTTCGTTTATTCCTCGTTCATCTCTTTTCTTCTTTCGTTTTTCTTTCATTCATCTCGTTTCTTCTTTCGTTTTTCCTCCCTTCAACTCTTTTCTTCTTTTGTTCTTACTTCCTTCATCTTTTTTCTTCTTTCGTTTTTCCACCTTTCATCTCTTTTCTTCTTTCGTTTTTCCTCCCTTCATTTCTTTTCTTCTTTTGTTACTCCTCCCTTCATCTCTTTTCTTCTTTTGTTTTTCCTCCCTTCAGCTCATTTCTTCTTTCTTTTTTCTTTCATTCATCTCTCATCTTCTTTCGTTTTTCTTTCATTCATCTCTTTTCTTCTTTCGTTTTTCTTTGATTCATCTCTTTTCTTCTTTCGTTTTTCCTCATTCATCTCTGTTCTTTTTTGTTCTTCCTTCCTTCATCTCTTTTCTTCTTTCGTTTTTCTATGATTCATCTTTTTTCTTCTTTCGTTTTTCTTTCATTCATCTCTTTTCTTCTTTCGTTTTTCCTCACTTCATCTCTGTTCTCTTTTGTTCTTCCTTCCTTCATCTCTGTTCTTTTTTGTTCTTCCTCCCTTCATCTCTTTTCTTCTTTCGTTTTTCTTTCATTCATCTCTGTTCTCCTTTGTTCTTCCTTCCTTCATCTCTGTTATTTTTTGTTTTTCCTCCCTTCAGCTCATTTCTTCTTTCGTTTTTCTTTCATTCATCTCTCATCATCTTTCGTTTTTTTTTCATTCATCTCGTTTCTTCTTTCGTTTTTCCTCGTTCATCTCTGTTCGTTTTTGTTCTTCCTTCCTTCATCTCTTTTCTTCTTTCGTTTTTCTTTGATTCATCTCTTTTCTTCTTTCGTTTTTCTTTGATTCATCTCTTTTCTTCTTTCGTTTTTCCTCCCTTCATCTCTTTTCTCCTTTTGTTCTTCCTTCCTTCATCTCATTTCTTCTTTCGTTTATTCTTCCTTCATCTCTTTTCTTCTTTCGTTTTTCTTTCATTCATCTCTGTTCTCTTTTGTTCTTCCTTCCTTCATCTCTCTTCTTTTTGTTCTTCCTTCCTTCATCTCTTTTCTTCTTTCGTTTTTCCTCCCTTCATCTCTGTTCTTCTTTTGTTCTTCCTTCCTTCATCTCATTTCTTCTTTCGTTTATTCTTCCTTCATCTCTTTTCTTCTTTCGTTTTTCTTTCATTCATCTCTGTTCTCCTTTGTTCTTCCTTCCTTCATCTCTGTTCTTTTTTGTTCTTCCTTCCTTCATCTCTTTTCTTCTTTCGTTTTTCTTTGATTCATCTCGTTTCTTCTTTCGTTTTTCTTTCATTCATCTCTTTTCTTCTTTCGTTTTTCCTCCCTTCATCTCTTTTCTTCTTTTGTTCTTCCTTCCTTCATCTCATTTCTTCTTTCGTTTATTCTTCTTTCATCTCTTTTCTTCTTTCGTTTTTCTTTCATTCATCTCTTTTCTTCTCTCGTTTTTCTTTCATTCATCTCTTTTCTTCTTTCGTTTTTCTTTGATTCATCTCTTTTCTTCTTTCGTTTTGACTCGTTCATCTCTGTTCTTTTTTGTTCTTCCTTCCTTCATCTCTTTTCTTCTTTCGTTTTTCTATGATTCATCTTTTTTCTTCTTTCGTTTTTCTTTCATTCATCTCTTTTCTTCTTTCGTTTTTTTTCACTTCATCTCTGTTCTCTTTTGTTCTTCCTTCCTTCATCACATTTCTTCTTTCGTTTATTCCTCGTTCATCTCTTTTCTTCTTTCGTTTTTCTTTCATTCATCTCGTTTCTTCTTTCGTTTTTCCTCCCTTCAACTCTTTTCTTCTTTTGTTCTTACTTCCTTCATCTTTTTTCTTCTTTCGTTTTTCCACCTTTCATCTCTTTTCTTCTTTCGTTTTTCCTCCCTTCATTTCTTTTCTTCTTTTGTTACTCCTCCCTTCATCTCTTTTCTTCTTTTGTTTTTCCTCCCTTCAGCTCATTTCTTCTTTCTTTTTTCTTTCATTCATCTCTCATCTTCTTTCGTTTTTCCTCGTTCATCTCAGATCTTTTTTGTTCTTCCTTCCTTCATCTGTTTTCTTCTTTCGTTTTTCTTTGATTCATCTCTTTTCTTCTTTCGTTTTTCTTTGATTCATCTCTTTTCTACTTTCGTTTTTCCTCCCTTCATCTCTTTTCTTCTTTTGTTCTTCCATCCTTCATCTCCTTTCTTCTTTCGTTTATTCTTCCTTCATCTCTTTTCTTCTTTCGTTGTTCTTTCATTCATCTCTGTTCTCTTTTGTTCTTCCTTCCTTCATCTCTCTTCTTTTTGTTCTTCCTTCCTTCATCTCTTTTCTTCTTTCGTTTTTCCTCCCTTCATCTCTGTTCTTCTTTTGTTCTTCCTTCCTTCATCTCATTTCTTCTTTCGTTTATTCTTCCTTCATCTCTTTTCTTCTTTCGTTTTTCTTTCATTCATCTCTGTTCTCTTTTGTTCTTCCTTCCTTCATCTCTCTTCTTTTTTGTTCTTCCTTCCTTCATCTCTTTTCTTCTTTCGTTTTTCTTTGATTCATCTCTTTTCTTCTTTCGTTTTTCTTTCATTCATCTCTTTTCTTCTTTCGTTTTTCCTCCCTTCATCTCTGTTCTCTTTTGTTCTTCTTTCCTTCATCTCTGTTCTTTTTTGTTCTTCCTTCCTTCATCTCTTTCTTCTTTCGTTTTTCTTTGATTCATCTCTTTTCTTCTTTCGTTTTTCTTTCATTCATCTCTTTTCCTTCTTTCGTTTTTCCTCCCTTCATCTCTTTTCTTCTTTTGTTCTTCCTTCCTTAATCTCATTTCTTCTTTCGTTTATTCTTCCTTCATCTCTATTCTTCTTTCGTTTTTCTTTCATTCATCTCTTTTCTTCTTTCGTTTTTCTTTCATTCATCTCTTTTCTTCTTTCGTTTTTCTTTGATTCATCTCTTTTCTTCTTTCGTTTTTCCTCGTTCATCTCTGTTCTTTTTTGTTCTTCCTTCCTTCATCTCTTTTCTTCTTTCGTTTTTCTATGATTCATCTTTTTTCTTCTTTCGTTTTTCTTTCATTCATCTCTTTTCTTCTTTCGTTTTTCCTCACTTCATCTCTGTTCTCTTTTGTTCTTCCTTCCTTCATCTCTGTACTTTTTTGTTCTTCCTCCCTTCATCTCTTTTCTTCTTTCGTTTTTCTTTCATTCATCTCTGTTCTCCTTTGTTCTTCCTTCCTTCATCTCTGTTATTTTTTGTTTTTCCTCCCTTCAGCTCATTTCTTCTTTCGTTTTTCTTTCATTCATCTCTCATCATCTTTCGTTTTTTTTTCATTCATCTCGTTTCTTCTTTCGTTTTTCCTCGTTCATCTCTGTTCGTTTTTGTTCTTCCTTCCTTCATCTCTTTTCTTCTTTCGTTTTTCTTTGATTCATCTCTTTTCTTCTTTCGTTTTTCTTTGATTCATCTCTTTTCTTCTTTCGTTTTTCCTCCCTTCATCTCTTTTCTCCTTTTGTTCTTCCTTCCTTCATCTCATTTCTTCTTTCGTTTATTCTTCCTTCATCTCTTTTCTTCTTTCGTTTTTCTTTCATTCATCTCTGTTCTCTTTTGTTCTTCCTTCCTTCATCTCTCTTCTTTTTGTTCTTCCTTCCTTCATCTCTTTTCTTCTTTCGTTTTTCCTCCCTTCATCTCTGTTCTTCTTTTGTTCTTCTTTCCTTCATCTCATTTCTTCTTTCGTTTATTCTTCCTTCATCTCTTTTCTTCTTTCGTTTTTCTTTCATTCATCTCTGTTCTCCTTTGTTCTTCCTTCCTTCATCTCTGTTCTTTTTTGTTCTTCCTTCCTTCATCTCTTTTCTTCTTTCGTTTTTCTTTGATTCATCTCGTTTCTTCTTTCGTTTTTCTTTCATTCATCTCTTTTCTTCTTTCGTTTTTCCTCCCTTCATCTCTTTTCTTCTTTTGTTCTTCCTTCCTTCATCTCATTTCTTCTTTCGTTTATTCTTCTTTCATCTCTTTTCTTCTTTCGTTTTTCTTTCATTCATCTCTTTTCTTCTCTCGTTTTTCTTTCATTCATCTCTTTTCTTCTTTCGTTTTTCTTTGATTCATCTCTTTTCTTCTTTCGTTTTGACTCGTTCATCTCTGTTCTTTTTTGTTCTTCCTTCCTTCATCTCTTTTCTTCTTTCGTTTTTCTATGATTCATCTTATTTCTTCTTTCGTTTTTCTTTCATTCATCTCTTTTTTTCTTTCGTTTTTTTCACTTCATCTCTGTTCTCTTTTGTTCTTCCTTCCTTCATCTCATTTCTTCTTTCGTTTATTCTTCGTTCATCTCTTTTCTTCTTTCGTTTTTCTTACATTCATCTCGTTTCTTCTTTCGTTTTTCCTCCCTTCAAATCTTTTCTTCTTTTGTTCTTACTTCCTTCATCTTTTTTCTTCTTTCGTTTTTCCACCTTTCATCTCTTTTCTTCTTTCGTTTTTCCTCCCTTCATTTCTTTTCTTCTTTTGTTACTCCTCCCTTCATCTCTTTTCTTCTTTTGTTTTTCCTCCCTTCAGCTCATTTCTTCTTTCTTTTTTCTTTCATTCATCTCTCATCTTCTTTCGTTTTTCCTCGTTCATCTCAGATCTTTTTTGTTCTTCCTTCCTTCATCTGTTTTCTTCTTTCGTTTTTCTTTGATTCATCTCTTTTCTTCTTTCGTTTTTCTTTGATTCATCTCTTTTCTACTTTCGTTTTTCCTCCCTTCATCTCTTTTCTTCTTTTGTTTTTCCTCCCTTCATCTCTTTTCTTCTTTTGTTTTTCCTCCCTTCATCTCATTTCTTCTTTCGTTTTTCTTTCATTCATCTCTTTTCTTCTTTCGTTTTTCTTTGATTCATCTCTTTTCTTCTTTCGTTTTTTCTCGTTCATCTCTGTTCTTTTTTGTTCTTCCTTCCTTCATCTCTTTTCTTCTTTCGTTTTTCTTTGATTCATCTCTTTTCTTCATTACTTTTTCTTTCTTTCATCTCTTTTCTTCTTTCGTTTTTCCTCCCTTCATCTCTGTTCTCTTTTGTTTTTCCTTCCTTCATGTCTGTTCTTTTTTGTTCTTCCTTCCTTCATCTCTTTCCTTCTTTCGTTTTTCTTTCATTCATCTCTTTCCTTCTTTCGTTTTTCTTTGATTCATCTCTTTTCTTCTTTCGTCTTTCCTCCCTTCATCTCTTTTCTTCTTTCGTATTTCCTCCCTTCATCTCTTTTCTTCTTTTGTACTTCCTTCCTTCATCTCTTTTCTTCTTCCGTTTTTACTCCCTTCATCTCTTTTCTTCTTTTGTTCTTCCTTCCTTCATCTCATTTCTTCTTTCGTTTATTCTTCCTTCATCTCTTTTCTTCTTTCGTTTTTCTTTCATTCATCTCTCATCTTCTTTCGTTTTTCTTTCATTCATCTCTTTCCTTCTTTCGTTTTTCCTCCCTTCATCTCTTTTCTTCTTTCGTTTTTCCTCCCTTCATCTCTTTTCTTCTTTTGTTCTTCCTCCCTTTATCTCTTTTCTTCTTTCGTTTTTCCTCCCTTCATCTCTTTTCTTCTTTTGTTTTTCCTCCCTTCATCTCTTTTCTTCTTTCGTTTTTCCTCCCTTCATCTCTTTCCTTCTTTTGTTCTTCCTCCCTTCATCTCTTTTCTTCTTTCGTTTTTCCTCCCTTCATCTCTTTTCTTCTTTTGTTTTTCCTCCCTTCATCTCTTTTCTTCTTTCGTTTTTCCTCCCTTCATCTCTTTTGCTTCTTTTGTTTTTCCTCTCTTCATCTCTTTTATTCTTTTATTTTTCCTCCCTTCATCTCATTTCTTCTTTCGTTTTTCTTTCATTCATCTCTTTTCTTCTTTCGTTTTTCTTTGATTCATCTTTTTTTTTCTTTCGTTTTTCCTCGTTCATCTCTGTTCTTTTTTGTTTTTCCTTCCTTCATCTCTGTTCTTTTGTGTTCTTCCTTCCTTCATCTCTTTTCTTCTTTTGTTCTTCCTCCCTTCATCTCTTTTCTTCTTTTGTTCTTCCTCCCTTCATCTCTTTCCTTCTTTCGTTTTTTTTATTTATCTCTTTTCTTCTTTCGTTTTTCCTCCCTTCATTTCTTTTCTTCTTTCGTTTTTCCTCCCTTCATCTCTTTTCTTCTTTCGTTTTTCATCCCTTCATCTTTTTTTTTCTTTCGTTTTTTCTCGTTCATCTCTGTTCTTTTTTGTTCTTCCTTCCTTCATCTCTTTTCTTCTTTCGTTTTTCTTTGATTCATCTCTTTTCTTCATTCCTTTTTCTATCATTCATCTCTTTTCTTCTTTCGTTTTTCCTCCCTTCATCTCTGTTCTCTTTTGTTTTTCCTTCCTTCATCTCTGTTCTTTTTTGTTCTTCCTTCCTTCATCTCTTTTCTTCTTTTGTTCTTCCTCCCCTCATCTCTTTTCTTCTTTTGTTCTTCCTCCCTTCATCTCTTTCCTTCTTTCGTTTTTCTTTCATTCATCTCTTTCCTTCTTTCGTTTTTCTTTGATTCATCTCTTTTCTTCTTTCGTCTTTCCTCCCTTCATCTCTTTTCTTCTTTCGTATTTCCTCCCTTCATCTCTTTTCTTCTTTTGTACTTTCTCCCTTCATCTCTTTTCTTCTTTCGTTTTTCCTCCCTTCATCTCCTTTCTTCTTTTGTTCTTCCTTCCTTCATCTCATTTCTTCTTTCGTTTATTCTTCCTTCATCTCTTTTCTTCTTTGGTTTTTCTTTCATTCATCTCTCATCTTCTTTCGTTTTTCTTTCATTCATCTCTTTCCTTCTTTCGTTTTTCCTCCCTTCATCTCTTTTCTTCTTTCGTTTTTCCTCCCTTCATCTCTTTTCTTCTTTTGTTCTTCCTCCCTTTATCTCTTTTCTTATTTTGTTTTTCCTCCCTTCATCTCTTTTCTTCTTTTGTTTTTCCTCCCTTCATCTCTTTTCTTCTTTCGTTTTTCCTCCCTTCATCTCTTTCCTTCTTTTGTTCTTCCTCCCTTCATCTCTTTTCTTCTTTCGTTTTTCCTCCCTTCATCTCTTTTCTTCTTTCGTTTTTCCTCCCTTCCTCTCTTTTCTTCTTTCTTTTTTCCTCCCTTCATCTCTTTACTCTTTCGTTTTTCTTTCATTCATCTCTCATCTTCTTTCGTTTTTCTTTCATTCATCTCTTTCCTTCTTTCGTTTTTCTTTGATTCATCTCTTTTCTTCTTTCGTTTTTCCTCCCTTCATCTCTTTTCTTCTTTTGTTCTTCCTCCCTTCATCTCTTTTCTTCTTTTGTTCTTCCTCCCTTCATCTTTTTTCTTCTTTCGTTTTTCCTCCCTTCATCTCTTTTCTTCTTTTGTTCTTCCTTCCTTCATCTCTTTTCTTCTTTCGTTTTTCTTTCAATCATCTATCATCTTCTTTCGTTTTTCTTTCATTCATCTCTTTCCTTCTTTCGTTTTTCCTCCCTTCATCTCTTTTCTTCTTTCGTTTTTCCTCCCTTCATCTCTTTTCTTCTTTTGTTTTTCCTCCCTTCATCTCTTTTCTTCTTTCGTTTTTCCTCCCTTCATCTCTTTTCTTCTTTTGTTCTTCCTCCCTTCATCTCTTTTCTTCTTTTGTTCTTCCTCCCTTCATCTCTTTTTTTCTTTTGTTCTTCCTCCCTTTATCTCTTTTCTTATTTTGTTTTTCCTCCCTTCATCTCTTTTCTTCTTTTGTTTTTCCTCCCTTCATCTCTTTTCTTCTTTCGTTTTTCCTCCCTTCATCTCTTTCCTTCTTTTGTTCTTCCTCCCTTCATCTCTTTTCTTCTTTCGTTTTTCCTCCCTTCATCTCTTTTCTTCTTTCGTTTTTCCTCCCTTCCTCTCTTTTCTTCTTTCTTTTTTCCTCCCTTCATCTCTTTACTCTTTCGTTTTTCTTTCATTCATCTCTCATCTTCTTTCGTTTTTCTTTCATTCATCTCTTTCCTTCTTTCGTTTTTCTTTGATTCATCTCTTTTCTTCTTTCGTTTTTCCTCCCTTCATCTCTTTTCTTCTTTTGTTCTTCCTCCCTTCATCTCTTTTCTTCTTTTGTTCTTCCTCCCTTCATCTTTTTTCTTCTTTCGTTTTTCCTCCCTTCATCTCTTTTCTTCTTTTGTTCTTCCTTCCTTCATCTCTTTTCTTCTTTCGTTTTTCTTTCAATCATCTATCATCTTCTTTCGTTTTTCTTTCATTCATCTCTTTCCTTCTTTCGTTTTTCCTCCCTTCATCTCTTTTCTTCTTTCGTTTTTCCTCCCTTCATCTCTTTTCTTCTTTTGTTTTTCCTCCCTTCATCTCTTTTCTTCTTTCGTTTTTCCTCCCTTCATCTCTTTTCTTCTTTTGTTCTTCCTCCCTTCATCTCTTTTCTTCTTTTGTTCTTCCTCCCTTCATCTCTTTTTTTCTTTTGTTCTTCCTCCCTTCATCTCTTTTCTTCTTTCGTTTTTCCTCCCTTCATCTCTTTTCTTCTTTTGTTTTGCCTCCCTTCATCTCTTTTCTTCTTTCGTTTTTCCTCCCTTCATCTCTTTTCTTCTTTTGTTTTTCCTCCCTTCATCTCTTTTCTTCTTTTATTTTTCTTCCCTTCATCTCATTTCTTCTTTCGTTTTTCTTTCATTCATCTCTTTTCTTCTTTCGTTTTTCTTTGATTCATCTTTTTTTTTCTTTCGTTTTTCCTCGTTCATCTCTGTTCTTTTTTGTTTTTCCTTCCTTCATCTCTGTTCTTTTGTGTTCTTCCTTCCTTCATCTCTTTTCTTCTTTTGTTCTTCCTCCCTTCATCTCTTTTCTTCTTTCGTTTTTCCTCCCTTCATCTCTTTTCTTCTTTTGTTTTGCCTCCCTTCATCTCTTTTCTTCTTTCGTTTTTCCTCCCTTCATTTCTTTTCTTCTTTTGTTTTTCCTCCCTTCATCTCTTTTCTTCTTTCGTTTTTCCTCCCTTCATCTCTTTTCTTCTTTTGTTTTTCCTCCCTTCATCTCTTTTCTTCTTTTATTTTTCCTCCCTTCATCTCATTTCTTCTTTCGTTTTTCTTTCATTCATCTCTTTTCTTCTTTCGTTTTTCTTTGATTCATCTTTTTTTTCCTTTCGTTTTTCCTCGTTCATCTCTGTTCTTTTTTGTTTTTCCTTCCTTCATCTCTGTTCTTTTGTGTTCTTCCTTCCTTCATCTCTTTTCTTCTTTTGTTCTTCCTCCCTTCATCTCTTTTCTTCTTTTGTTCTTCCTCCCTTCATCTCTTTTCTTCTTTTGTTCTTCCTCCCTTCATCTCTTTCCTTCTTTCGTTTTTTTTATTCATCTCTTTTCTTCTTTCGTTTTTCCTCCCTTCATCTCTTTTCTTCTTTCGTTTTTCCTCCCTTCATCTCTTTTCTTCTTTCGTTTTTCATCCCTTCATCTTTTTTCTTCTTTTGTTTTTCCTCCCTTCATCTCTTTTCTTCTTTCGTTTTTCCTCCCTTCATCTCTTTTCTTCTTTTGTTTTTCCTCCCTTCATCTCTTTTCTTCTTTTGTTTTTCCTCCCTTCATCTCATTTCTTCTTTCGTTTTTCTTTCATTCATCTCTTTTCTTCTTTCTTTTTTCTTTGATTCATCTCTTTTCTTCTTTCGTTTTTTCTCGTTCATCTCTGTTCTTTTTTGTTCTTCCTTCCTTCATCTCTTTTCTTCTTTCGTTTTTCTTTGATTCATCTCTTTTCTTCTTTCCTTTTTCTTTCATTCATCTCTTTTCTTCTTTCGTTTTTCCTCCCTTCATCTCTGTTCTCTTTTGTTTTTCCTTCCTTCGTCTCTGTTCTTTTTTGTTCTTCCTTCCTTCATCTCTTTTGTTCTTTTGTTTTTCCTCCCCTCATCTCTTTTCTTCTTTTGTTCTTCCTCCCTTCATCTCTTTCCTTCTTTCGTTTTTCTTTCATTCATCTCTTTCCTTCTTTCGTTTTTCTTTGATTCATCTCTTTTCTTCTTTCGTCTTTCCTCCTTTCATCTCTTTTCTTCTTTCGTATTTCCTCCCTTCATCTCTTTTCTTCTTTTGTACTTCCTCGCTTCATCTCTTTTCTTCTTTCGTTTTTCCTCCCTTCATCTCTTTTCTTCTTTTGTTTTTCCTCCCTTCATCTCTTTTCTTCTTTCGTTTTTCCTCCCTTCATCTCTTTCCTTTTTTTGTTCTTCCTCCCTTCATCTCTTTTCTTCTTTCGTTTTTCCTCCCTTCATCTCTTTTCTTCTTTCGTTTTTCCTCCCTTCATCTCTTTTCTTCTTTCGTTTTTCCTCCCTTCATCTCTTTACTCTTTCGTTTTTCTTTCAGTCATCTCTCATCTTCTTTCGTTTTTCTTTCATTCATCTCTTTCCTTCTTTCGTTTTTCTTTGATTCATCTCTTTTCTTCTTTCGTTTTTCCTCCCTTCATTTCTTTTCTTCTTTCGTTTTTCCTCCCTTCATCTATTTCTTCTTTTGTTCTTCCTCCCTTCATCTCTTTTCTTCTTTTGTTCTTCCTCCCTTCATCTTTTTTCTTCTTTCGTTTTTCCTCCCTTCATCTCTTTTCTTCTTTTGTACTTCCTCCCTTCATCTCTTTTATTCTTTCGTTTTTCCTCCCTTCATCTCTTTTCTTCTTTTGTTCTTCCTTCCTTCATCTCATTTCTTCTTTCGTTTATTCTTCCTTCATCTCTCATCTTCTTTCGTTTTTCTTTCATTCATCTCTTTCCTTCTTTCGTTTCTCTTTGATTCATCTCTTTTCTTCTTTCGTTTTTCTTTCATTCATCTCTCATCTTCTTTCGTTTTTCTTTCATTCATCTCTTTCCTTCTTTTGTTCTTCCTCCCTTCATCTCTTTTCTTCTTTCGTTTTTCCTGCTTTCATCTGTTTTCTTCTTTTGTTCTTCCTCCCTTTATCTCTTTTCTTCTTTCGTTTTTCCTCCCTTCATCTCTTTTCTTCTTTTGTTTTTCCTCCCTTCATCTCTTTTCTTCTTTCGTTTTTCCTCCCTTCATCTCTTTCATTCTTTTGTTCTTCCTCCCTTCATCTCTTTTCTTCTTTCGTTTTTCCTCCCTTCATCTCTTTTCTTCTTTCGTTTTTCCTCCCTTCATCTCTTTTCTTCTTTCGTTTTTCCTCCCTTCATCTCTTTACTCTTTCGTTTTTCTTTCATTCATCTCTCATCTTCTTTCGTTTTTCTTTCATTCATCTCTTTCCTTCTTTCGTTTTTCTTTGATTCATCTCTTTTCTTCTTTCGTTTTTCCTCCCTTCATTTCTTTTCTGCTTTCGTTTTTCCTCCCTTCATCTCTTTTCTTCTTTTGTTCTTCCTCCCTTCATCTCTTTTCTTCTTTTGTTCTTCCTCCCTTCATCTTTTTTCTTCTTTCGTTTTTCCTCCCTTCATCTCTTTTCTTCTTTTGTTCTTCCTTCCTTCATCTCATTTCTTCTTTCGTTTATTCTTCCTTCATCTCTTTTCTTCTTTCGTTTTTCTTTCATTCATCTCTCATCTTCTTTCGTTTTTCTTTCATTCATCTCTTTCCTTCTTTCGTTTTTCCTCCCTTCATCTCTTTTCTTCTTTCGTTTTTCCTCCCTTCATCTCTTTTCTTCTTTTGTTCTTCCTCCCTTTATCTCTTTTCTTCTTTCGTATTTCCTCCCTTCATCTCTTTTCTTCTTTTGTACTTTCTCCCTTCATCTCTTTTCTTCTTTCGTTTTTCCTCCCTTCATCTCTTTTCTTCTTTTGTTCTTCCTTCCTTCATCTCATTTCTTCTTTCGTTTATTCTTCCTTCATCTCTTTTCTTCTTTGGTTTTTCTTTCATTCATCTCTCATCTTCTTTCGTTTTTCTTTCATTCATCTCTTTCCTTCTTTCGTTTTTCCTCCCTTCATCTCTTTTCTTCTTTCGTTTTTCCTCCCTTCATCTCTTTTCTTCTTTTGTTCTTCCTCCCTTTATCTCTTTTCTTATTTTGTTTTTCCTCCCTTCATCTCTTTTCTTCTTTTGTTTTTCCTCCCTTCATCTCTTTTCTTCTTTCGTTTTTCCTCCCTTCATCTCTTTCCTTCTTTTGTTCTTCCTCCCTTCATCTCTTTTCTTCTTTCGTTTTTCCTCCCTTCATCTCTTTTCTTCTTTCGTTTTTCCTCCCTTCCTCTCTTTTCTTCTTTCTTTTTTCCTCCCTTCATCTCTTTACTCTTTCGTTTTTCTTTCATTCATCTCTCATCTTCTTTCGTTTTTCTTTCATTCATCTCTTTCCTTCTTTCGTTTTTCTTTGATTCATCTCTTTTCTTCTTTCGTTTTTCCTCCCTTCATCTCTTTTCTTCTTTTGTTCTTCCTCCCTTCATCTCTTTTCTTCTTTTGTTCTTCCTCCCTTCATCTTTTTTCTTCTTTCGTTTTTCCTCCCTTCATCTCTTTTCTTCTTTTGTTCTTCCTTCCTTCATCTCTTTTCTTCTTTCGTTTTTCTTTCAATCATCTATCATCTTCTTTCGTTTTTCTTTCATTCATCTCTTTCCTTCTTTCGTTTTTCCTCCCTTCATCTCTTTTCTTCTTTCGTTTTTCCTCCCTTCATCTCTTTTCTTCTTTTGTTTTTCCTCCCTTCATCTCTTTTCTTCTTTCGTTTTTCCTCCCTTCATCTCTTTTCTTCTTTTGTTCTTCCTCCCTTCATCTCTTTTCTTCTTTTGTTCTTCCTCCCTTCATCTCTTTTTTTCTTTTGTTCTTCCTCCCTTTATCTCTTTTCTTATTTTGTTTTTCCTCCCTTCATCTCTTTTCTTCTTTTGTTTTTCCTCCCTTCATCTCTTTTCTTCTTTCGTTTTTCCTCCCTTCATCTCTTTCCTTCTTTTGTTCTTCCTCCCTTCATCTCTTTTCTTCTTTCGTTTTTCCTCCCTTCATCTCTTTTCTTCTTTCGTTTTTCCTCCCTTCCTCTCTTTTCTTCTTTCTTTTTTCCTCCCTTCATCTCTTTACTCTTTCGTTTTTCTTTCATTCATCTCTCATCTTCTTTCGTTTTTCTTTCATTCATCTCTTTCCTTCTTTCGTTTTTCTTTGATTCATCTCTTTTCTTCTTTCGTTTTTCCTCCCTTCATCTCTTTTCTTCTTTTGTTCTTCCTCCCTTCATCTCTTTTCTTCTTTTGTTCTTCCTCCCTTCATCTTTTTTCTTCTTTCGTTTTTCCTCCCTTCATCTCTTTTCTTCTTTTGTTCTTCCTTCCTTCATCTCTTTTCTTCTTTCGTTTTTCTTTCAATCATCTATCATCTTCTTTCGTTTTTCTTTCATTCATCTCTTTCCTTCTTTCGTTTTTCCTCCCTTCATCTCTTTTCTTCTTTCGTTTTTCCTCCCTTCATCTCTTTTCTTCTTTTGTTCTTCCTCCCTTCATCTCTTTTCTTCTTTTGTTCTTCCTCCCTTCATCTCTTTTTTTCTTTTGTTCTTCCTCCCTTTATCTCTTTTCTTATTTTGTTTTTCCTCCCTTCATCTCTTTTCTTCTTTTGTTTTTCCTCCCTTCCTCTCTTTTCTTCTTTCTTTTTTCCTCCCTTCATCTCTTTACTCTTTCGTTTTTCTTTCATTCATCTCTCATCTTCTTTCGTTTTTCTTTCATTCATCTCTTTCCTTCTTTCGTTTTTCTTTGATTCATCTCTTTTCTTCTTTCGTTTTTCCTCCCTTCATCTCTTTTCTTCTTTTGTTCTTCCTCCCTTCATCTCTTTTCTTCTTTTGTTCTTCCTCCCTTCATCTTTTTTCTTCTTTCGTTTTTCCTCCCTTCATCTCTTTTCTTCTTTTGTTCTTCCTTCCTTCATCTCTTTTCTTCTTTCGTTTTTCTTTCAATCATCTATCATCTTCTTTCGTTTTTCTTTCATTCATCTCTTTCCTTCTTTCGTTTTTCCTCCCTTCATCTCTTTTCTTCTTTCGTTTTTCCTCCCTTCATTTCTTTTCTTCTTTCGTTTTTCCTCCCTTCATCTCTTTTCTTCTTTCGTTTTTCCTCCCTTCATCTCTTTTCTTCTTTCGTTTTTCCTCCTTTCATCTCTTTTCTTCTTTTGTTCTTCCTTCCTTCATCTCATTTCTTCTTTCGTTTATTCTTCCTTCATCTCTTTTCTTCTTTCGTTTTTCTTTCATTCATCTCTCATCTTCTTTCGTTTTTCTTTCATTCATCTCTTTCCTTCTTTCGTTTCTCTTTGATTCATCTCTTTTCTTCTTTCGTTTTTCTTTCATTCATCTCTCATCTTCTTTCGTTTTTCTTTCATTCATCTCTTTCCTTCTTTCGTTTTTCCTCCCTTCATCTCTTTTCTTCTTTCGTTTTTCCTCCCTTCATCTCTTTTCTTCTTTTGTTTTTCCTCCCTTCATCTCTTTTCTTCTTTTGTTTTTCCTCCCTTCATCTCATTTCTTCTTTCGTTTTTCTTTCATTCATCTCTTTTCTTCTTTCTTTTTTCTTTGATTCATCTCTTTTCTTATTTCGTTTTTTCTCGTTCATCTCTGTTCTTTTTTGTTCTTCCTTCCTTCATCTCTTTTCTTCTTTCGTTTTTCTTTGATTCATCTCTTTTCTTCTTTCCTTTTTCTTTCATTCATATCTTTTCTTCTTTCGTTTTTCCTCCCTTCATCTCTGTTCTCTTTTGTTTTTCCTTCCTTCGTCTCTGTTCTTTTTTGTTCTTCCTTCCTTCATCTCTTTTGTTCTTTTGTTTTTCCTCCCCTCATCTCTTTTCTTCTTTTGTTCTTCCTCCCTTCATCTCTTTCCTTCTTTCGTTTTTCTTTCATTCATCTCTTTCCTTCTTTCGTTTTTCTTTGATTCATCTCTTTTCTTCTTTCGTCTTTCCTCCTTTCATCTCTTTTCTTCTTTCGTATTTCCTCCCTTCATCTCTTTTCTTCTTTTGTACTTCCTCCCTTCATCTCTTTTCTTCTTTCGTTTTTCCTCCCTTCATCTCTTTTCTTCTTTTGTTTTTCCTCCCTTCATCTCTTTTCTTCTTTCGTTTTTCCTCCCTTCATCTCTTTCCTTTTTTTGTTCTTCCTCCCTTCATCTCTTTTCTTCTTTCGTTTTTCCTCCCTTCATCTCTTTTCTTCTTTCGTTTTTCCTCCCTTCATCTCTTTTCTTCTTTCGTTTTTCCTCCCTTCATCTCTTTACTCTTTCGTTTTTCTTTCATTCATCTCTCATCTTCTTTCGTTTTTCTTTCATTCATCTCTTTCCTTCTTTCGTTTTTCTTTGATTCATCTCTTTTCTTCTTTCGTTTTTCCTCCCTTCATTTCTTTTCTTCTTTCGTTTTTCCTCCCTTCATCTCTTTTCTTCTTTTGTTCTTCCTCCCTTCATCTCTTTTCTTCTTTTGTTCTTCCTCCCTTCATCTTTTTTCTTCTTTCGTTTTTCCTCCCTTCATCTCTTTTCTTCTTTTGTACTTCCTCCCTTCATCTCTTTTCTTCTTTCGTTTTTCCTCCCTTCATCTCTTTTCTTCTTTTGTTCTTCCTTCCTTCATCTCATTTCTTCTTTCGTTTATTCTTCCTTCATCTCTCATCTTCTTTCGTTTTTCTTTCATTCATCTCTTTCCTTCTTTCGTTTCTCTTTGATTCATCTCTTTTCTTCTTTCGTTTTTCTTTCATTCATCTCTCATCTTCTTTCGTTTTTCTTTCATTCATCTCTTTCCTTCTTTTGTTCTTCCTCCCTTCATCTCTTTTCTTCTTTCGTTTTTCCTCCCTTCATCTCTTTTCTTCTTTTGTTCTTCCTCCCTTTATCTCTTTTCTTCTTTCGTTTTTCCTCCCTTCATCTCTTTTCTTCTTTTGTTTTTCCTCCCTTCATCTCTTTTCTTCTTTCGTTTTTCCTCCCTTCATCTCTTTCCTTCTTTTGTTCTTCCTCCCTTCATCTCTTTTCTTCTTTCGTTTTTCCTCCCTTCATCTCTTTTCTTCTTTCGTTTTTCCTCCCTTCATCTCTTTTCTTCTTTCGTTTTTCCTCCCTTCATCTCTTTACTCTTTCGTTTTTCTTTCATTCATCTCTTTCCTTCTTTCGTTTTTCCTCCCTTCATCTCTTTCCTTCTTTCGTTTTTCCTCCCTTCATCTCTTTTCTTCTTTTGTTCTTCCTCCGTTCATCTCTTTTCTTCTTTTGTTCTTCCTCCCTTCATCTCTTTTCTTCTTTCGTTTTTCCTCCCTTCATCTCTTTTCTTCTTTTGTTTTGCCTCCCTTCATCTCTTTTCTTCTTTCGTTTTTCCTCCCTTCATCTCTTTTCTTCTTTTGTTCTTCCTTCTTTCATCTCACTTCTTCTTTCGTTTATTCTTCCTTCATCTCTTTTCTTCTTTCGTTTTTCTTTCATTCATCTATCATCTTCTTTCGTTTTTCTTTCATTCATCTCTTTCCTTCTTTCGTTTTTCCTCCCTTCATCTCTTTTCTTCTTTCGTTTTTCCTCCCTTCATCTCTTTTCTTCTTTTGTTCTTCCTCCCTTCATCTCTTTTCTTCTTTTGTTCTTCCTCCCTTCATCTCTTTTCTTCTTTCGTTTTTGCTCCCTTCATCTCTTTTCTTCTTTTGTTTTGCCTCCCTTCATCTCTTTTCTTCTTTCGTTTTTCCTCCCTTCATCTCTTTTCTTCTTTTGTTCTTCCTTCTTTCATCTCACTTCTTCTTTCGTTTATTCTTCCTTCATCTCTTTTCTTCTTTCGTTTTTCTTTCATTCATCTCTCATCTTCTTTCGTTTTTCTTTCATTCATCTCTTTCCTTCTTTCGTTTTTCCTCCCTTCATCTCTTTTCTTCTTTCGTTTTTCCTCCCTTCATCTCTTTTCTTCTTTTGTTCTTCCTCCCTTCATCTCTTTTCTTCTTTTGTTCTTCCTCCCTTCATCTCTTTTCTTCTTTCGTTTTTCCTCCCTTCATCTCTTTTCTTCTTTTGTTTTTCCTCCCTTCATCTCTTTTCTTCTTTCGTTTTTCCTCCCTTCATCTCTTTTCTTCTTTTGTTCTTCCTTCTTTCATCTCACTTCTTCTTTCGTTTATTCTTCCTTCATCTCTTTTCTTCTTTCGTTTTTCTTTCATTCATCTATCATCTTCTTTCGTTTTTCTTTCATTCATCTCTTTCCTTCTTTCGTTTTTCCTCCCTTCATCTCTTTTCTTCTTTCGTTTTTCCTCCCTTCATCTCTTTTCTTCTTTTGTTCTTCCTCCCTTCATCTCTTTTCTTCTTTTGTTCTTCCTCCCTTCATCTCTTTTCTTCTTTCGTTTTTCCTCCCTTCATCTCTTTTCTTCTTTTGTTTTGCCTCCCTTCATCTCTTTTCTTCTTTCGTTTTTCCTCCCTTCATCTCTTTTCTTCTTTTGTTCTTCCTTCTTTCATCTCACTTCTTCTTTCGTTTATTCTTCCTTCATCTCTTTTCTTCTTTCGTTTTTCTTTCATTCATCTATCATCTTCTTTCGTTTTTCTTTCATTCATCTCTTTCCTTCTTTCGTTTTTCCTCCCTTCATCTCTTTTCTTCTTTCGTTTTTCCTCCCTTCATCTCTTTTCTTCTTTTGTTCTTCCTCCCTTCATCTCTTTTCTTCTTTTGTTCTTCCTCCCTTCATCTCTTTTCTTCTTTCGTTTTTTCTTTTTCATCTCTTTTCTTCTTTTGTTTTGCCTCCCTTCATCTCTTTTCTTCTTTCGTTTTTCCTCCCTTCATCTCTTTTCTTCTTTTGTTCTTCCTTCTTTCATCTCACTTCTTCTTTCGTTTATTCTTCCTTCATCTCTTTTCTTCTTTCGTTTTTCATTCATTCATCTCTCATCTTCTTTCGTTTTTTTTTCATTCATCTCTTTCCTTCTTTCGTTTTTCTTTGATTCATCTCTTTTCTTCTTTCGTTTTTCTTTGATTCATCTCTTTTCTTCTTTCGTTTTTCCTCCCTTCATCCCTTTTTCTTATTTTGTTTTTCTTTCATTCATCTCACTTCTTCTTTCGTTTATTCTTCCTTCATCTCTTTTCTTCTTTCGTTTTTCTTTCATTCATCTATCATCTTCTTTCGTTTTTCTTTCATTCATCTCTTTGCTTCTTTCGTTTTTCCTCCCTTCATCTCTTTTCTTCTTTCGTTTTTCCTCCCTTCATCTCTTTTCTTCTTTTGTTCTTCCTCCCTTCATCTCTTTTCTTCTTTTGTTCTTCCTCCCTTCATCTCTTTTCTTCTTTCGTTTTTCCTCCCTTCATCTCTTTTCTTCTTTTGTTTTGCCTCCCTTCATCTCTTTTCTTCTTTCGTTTTTCCTCCCTTCATCTCTTTTCTTCTTTTGTTCTTCCTTCTTTCATCTCACTTCTTCTTTCGTTTATTCTTCCTTCATCTCTTTTCTTCTTTCGTTTTTCTTTCATTCATCTATCATCTTCTTTCGTTTTTCTTTCATTCATCTCTTTCCTTCTTTCGTTTTTCCTCCCTTCATCTCTTTTCTTCTTTTGTTCTTCCTCCCTTCATCTCTTTTCTTCTTTCGTTTTTCCTCCCTTCATCTCTTTTCTTCTTTTGTTCTTCCTTCTTTCATCTCACTTCTTCTTTCGTTTATTCTTCCTTCATCTCTTTTCTTCTTTCGTTTTTCTTTCATTCATTTATCATCTTCTTTCGTTTTTCTTTCATTCATCTCTTTCCTTCTTTCGTTTTTCTTTGATTCATCTCTTTTCTTCTTTCGTTTTTCCTCCCTTCATCTCTTTTCTTCTTTCGTTTTTCTTTCATACATCTATCATCTTCTTTCGTTTTTCTTTCATTCATCTCTTTCCTTCTTTCGTTTTTCCTCCCTTCATCTCTTTTCTTCTTTCGTTTTTCCTCCCTTCATCTCTTTTCTTCTTTTGTTCTTCCTTCCTTCATCTCTTTTCTTCTTTTGTTCTTCCTCCCTTCATCTCTTTTCTTCTTTCGTTTTTCCTCCCTTCATCTCTTTTCTTCTTTTGTTTTGCCTCCCTTCATCTCTTTTCTTCTTTCGTTTTTCCTCCCTTCATCTCTTTTCTTCTTTTGTTCTTCCTTCTTTCATCTCACTTCTTCTTTCGTTTATTCTTCCTTCATCTCTTTTCTTCTTTCGTTTTTCTTTCATTCATCTATCATCTTCTTTCGTTTTTCTTTCATTCATCTCTTTCCTTCTTTCGTTTTTCCTCCCTTCATCTCTTTTCTTCTTTCGTTTTTCCTCCCTTCATCTCTTTTCTTCTTTTGTTCTTCCTTCCTTCATCTCTTTTCTTCTTTTGTTCTTCCTCCCTTCATCTCTTTTCTTCTTTCGTTTTTCCTCCCTTCATCTCTTTTCTTCTTTTGTTTTGCCTCCCTTCATCTCTTTTCTTCTTTCGTTTTTCCTCCCTTCATCTCTTTTCTTCTTTTGTTCTTCCTTCTTTCATCTCACTTCTTCTTTCGTTTATTCTTCCTTCATCTCTTTTCTTCTTTCGTTTTTCTTTCATTCATCTATCATCTTCTTTCGTTTTTCTTTCATTCATCTCTTTCCTTCTTTCGTTTTTCCTCCCTTCATCTCTTTTCTTCTTTCGTTTTTCCTCCCTTCATCTCTTTTCTTCTTTTGTTCTTCCTCCCTTCATCTCTTTTCTTCTTTTGTTCTTCCTCCCTTCATCTCTTTTCTTCTTTCGTTTTTCCTCCCTTCATCTCTTTTCTTCTTTTGTTCTTCCTTCTTTCATCTCACTTCTTCTTTCGTTTATTCTTCCTTCATCTCTTTTCTTCTTTCGTTTTTCTTTCATTCATTTATCATCTTCTTTCGTTTTTCTTTCATTCATCTCTTTCCTTCTTTCGTTTTTCCTCCCTTCATCTCTTTTCTTCTTTCGTTTTTCCTCCCTTCATCTCTCTTCTTCTTTTGTTCTTCCTCCCTTCATCTCTTTTCTTCTTTTGTTCTTCCTCCCTTCATCTCTTTTCTTCTTTCGTTTTTCCTCCCTTCATCTCTTTTCTTCTTTTGTTTTGCCTCCCTTCATCTCTTTTCTTCTTTCGTTTTTCCTCCCTTCATCTCTTTTCTTCTTTTGTTCTTCCTTCTTTCATCTCACTTCTTCTTTCGTTTATTCTTCCTTCATCTCTTTTCTTCTTTCGTTTTTCTTTCATTCATCTCTCATCTTCTTTCGTTTTTTTTTCATTCATCTCTTTCCTTCTTTCGTTTTTCTTTGATTCATCTCTTTTCTTCTTTCGTTTTTCTTTGATTCATCTCTTTTCTTCTTTCGTTTTTCCTCCCTTCATCCCTTTTTCTTATTTTGTTTTTCTTTCATTCATCTCTTTTCTTCTTTCGTTTTTTCTTCCTTCATCTCTTTTCTTCTTTCGTTTTTCTTTCATTCATCTCATTTCTTATTTTGTTTTTCCTTTCTTCATCTCTTTCGTTTTTCCTCCCTTCATCTCTGTTCTTTTTTGTTCTTCCTTCCTTCATCTCTTTTCTTCTTTCGTTTTTCTTTCCTTCATCTCTTTTCTTCTTTCGTTTTTTTCATTCATCTCTTTTCTTCTTTCGTTTTTCCTCCCTTCAACTCTGTTCTTTATTGTTCTTCCTTCCTTCATCTCTCTTGTTCGTTTGTTTTTTCTTTCTTCACCTCCTTTTTCTTCTGTTTTTCCTTCTTTCGTTTTTCTTTTTGCATTGCTTTTTTCTTCGATCATTTGTTTGCCATTTTCATGAAGTTTTTCTTTCTGTATATCATTTTCAAGGATTAATTCTTATTTTCTTTTCTTCGTCCACGTCTTTTTCATTCCTTCTTTCATTTTCTTTCCTTCATTTCCTTCTTTATTTTTCGTTTTTCTTCAATATTTTTCACCCAATTTTAAAAAAAAATTAGGACAGACCAAAAAAAAAATGAATTCTCAATTCTCTTTTATTCTAGGCCATTTAGTCTCTTCTATTCTTTTCGCCTAATTTCCATTCTTTCTTTTTTTTCTACCCCTTCCCCGAAAATCAATCATTCCCATAATTCCTTACCTTGGGGCAGTTCCGCCGTCCATAACAGGATTTCAACATTTCACACACCGTTCTGAAACTAATTTTCTTTATCAATTTTCTACCACTTTGCAGTCTTTCTTGTTTTTCCATATTTGTTTTTCAATTTTGAATTTAGTACGCTTGCTTCTGATTTCCAAATTGTTACCTGTAATATACTGAGACTTACGTCTTCCCAGTAGTATATGTTCGTTGATTTTGTTTAGCGTCATATCAACACCTATAAGAGTTATTTAATGCCGAAATCTAAATATTTTGAACACAATTTTATGGCTTCAACTAAATATATTTTGAACGCAATTGTATGCCTTCAACTCTAAATAAAAAGTATTGTTGGTCATTTTGTTTAGCGGCATATCAACATCTCTATGGGTTATTTAATACCGAAATCTAAATATTTTGAACATAATTTTATGGCTTCAACTAAATATATTTTGAACACAATTGTATGCTTTCAACTACAGATAAAATGTATTGTTGGTCATTTTGTTTAGCGGCATATCAACATCTCTATGGGTTATTTAATACCGAAATCTAAATATTTTGAACATAATTTTATGGCTTCAACTAAATATATTTTGAATGCAATTGTATGCCTTCAACTACAGATAAAAAGTATTGTTGGCCATTTTGTTTAGCGGCATATCAACATCTCTATGGGTTATTTAATGCCGAAATCTAAATATTTTGAACATAATTTTATGGCTTCAACTAAATATATTTTGAATGCAATTGTATGCCTTCAACTACAGATAAAATGTATTGTTGGTAATTTTTTTTATATAAAAATGCAATGCTGGTATTTTTACTATAGAAATGTATTTTTGTACTCTTATAGAGTTTGTTTTTGTTTGGGGGTTGACTGTTTGCCCATAGCTGCCTTAACAGGTGCTTCCACTCCGGGTCAGGGTTAACCTGGGAACAACAGCAATTAAGAGGCGATTCCACGCTCATCTGAAAACCCAGTCTCTTGACCGGGGGCATTTTCTGCCGGGTGTAGTTTATCGTAGTACTGTAGGGGAAGATTAAAGAAGGAAATAACATGAAAGACCTGTTGAAGAAGAAGAAGAAGAAGAAGAAGAAGAAGAAGAAGAAGAAGAAGAAGAAGAAGAAGAAGAAGAAGAAGAAGAAGAAGAAGAAGAAGAAGAAGAAGAAGAAGAAGAAGAAGAAGAAGAAGAAGAAGAAGAAGAAGAAGAAGAAGAAGAAGAAGAAGAAGAAGAAGAAGAAGAAGAAGAAGAAGAAGAAGAAGAAGAAGAAGAAGAAGAAGAAGAAGAAGAAGAAGAAGAAGAAGAAGAAGAAGAAGAAGAAGAAGAAGAAGAAGAAGAAGAAGAAGAAGAAGAAGAAGAAGAAGAAGAAGAAGAAGAAGAAGAAGAAGAAGAAGAAGAAGAAGAAGAAGAAGAAGAAGAAGAAGAAGAAGAAGAAGAAGAAGAAGAAGAAGAAGAAGAAGAAGAAGAAGAAGAAGAAGAAGAAGAAGAAGAAGAAGAAGAAGAAGAAGAAGAAGAAGAAGAAGAAGAAGAAGAAGAAGAAGAAGAAGAAGAAGAAGAAGAAGAAGAAGAAGAAGAAGAAGAAGAAGAAGAAGAAGAAGAAGATTATAATAATAATAATAATTTTTTTTTTTTTTTACGGCATATCAACTTCAATGGGCCATTTAATGGCGACAATGTTTTTCCTGGTAATATTTTTGTTTTGTCAAAAACCTATTTCTTTTACCATTTTTCCCTCAAAACTATATGGCTGGTAATATTATTTTTTTTTTTAAATGTATAGCTGAAAATTGATTTCTGGTAATAATTTTGACAAAGCATTTCTGGTATTAAAACCTATTTTTACACTTTTATAATGCTTTTTAACTCAGTTTCGGGGGTTAACAATTTGCCCACAGCTGGGGCACTAACAGGTGCTACTACCACGGGTCAGGGTGGACCTGGGAACACCAGCAATTAAGAGGAGGTTCCACGCTCCTCAAAACCTCCTGATCAGAGGCCTTGCTATTGGATGCCGATTATCGTCTTACCCAGGACGCGGATGTAGTTTATCGTCATACCCAGGACGCAGGAAGTCGAGATGCAAATCAATAAAGATTTTTTTTTAAAAGTCACCTGGCAACTAATTTGATAAGACTTGCCCACAAGGTACCAATGTTTCTGGCTTATGGCCATTTCATGTTGAAACACCGGTTACCATAAGATTCACTAATGTTGAACGTGTCCAGTACCCGGATGTGTGACTGCTTGGATGTGCGGGTGGTGTAATGGATAATGTCTCGGAATTGTTAATCGGATAGCTGAGTTCTGTTATATTCATTTACGCGCAAATTACATTGAGTAAGGTATGCATCCACCTCTTCTCCCCCCAGCTATTGGTTAATTAATAAACTTTATATTACTAAAACTATTATCTCAAAAACAGATAATATTTTCTGGCTTTAAATAACCTGCAAAACCGTCGAAAACGAATCAATCAATCAAATATCGATCAGTTCCACAGACGTGCCTTTTGGGTTTCTTTGCATTCTCTGAAATATAAATATATAGAAATTACCGTGGCCACAAAGTGAGGGGTCAGTTTATGTAGAGACTTTTGTATAAAATTGACCACCGACTTTAGAGCCATATTATGATATCTTGTTTATCAAATTCGGATTAGGTATGAATCCATCTATTCTCTCCCTAGCTACGGGTTAATTAGTATGTTCAAAAAAAAAAAAAAATTCTTGCAACCAATAAAGTTTTTTTATGAAAGAAAAAAAAAATGCAGGAAATATATTAATAGCATCAGGAAGCTAAATATAGAATAAGCTATGAAGTGTGTAGTCCACCCCCGTAAATTGTTAAAAAAAAATCAACCTATTTTGGTAAGAACTCGAATCCTATTTACATTTTTAAGACTATTGTCCTCATCTCTGCCGCCATACTTATTACAACGTTTCAGCCGTTGTACGCTCCGGCCTTCTTCAGGTGGTTGGAATGTCGAACTGGACACTTTATTTCGCTCACTGGGACAGATTGTTCTAGTTTAATGGATGTCAGTTGTCAGTTATCTCATGTTAATTGCCCCCTCCAAGTTCTCCACTGACTTAACCAGGTATTGAACTCACACTCTTTGGGTACTGTAACAGGATATAAGTAACGCCTTTATCCACTGGGCCATGTGTCCTAGGTACGTAATACCTAGAAATAAGAAATATAGGCAGAACTCCAATCCTGTTTTTAAATAGAGTCCTCAGAAATGGATTCTCATATGGATGCCATGCATTACGTCCATCTTGTTAAAAAATGTCTAAACCGAAACCAGGGCGCTATACAATCGTTTTTCTGTGATTATTAAGTAAAAGTCGAATGAGCCGTGACTGCATTTCTTAGGTAGAGTATAAGAAATGCAGACGTGATTGAGTGACCGAAATCATTCGTTGGGAGTTGCGTCTTCCGCGGCGCATGCCGGGTTAAGGTTATCGTCCTTCAGTTGCGTCTCTGTCTTCGGGCAGAGGTTCGGGCAGAGGGCGGCTCAGTTGAGTCTCCGTCTTCGGTTAGAGTGAGGCTCAGTTGAGTCTCTGTCTTCGGGCAGAGTGCGGATCAGTTGCGTCTCCGTCTTAGGGCAGAGGGCGGCTCAGTTGCGTCTCCGTCTTCGGGCAGAGGGCGGCTCAGTTGAGTCACCGTCTTCGGTTAGAGTGAGGCTCAATTGAGTCTCTATCTTCGGGCAGAGTGCGGATCAATTGCGTCTCCGTCTTAGGGCAGAGCGCGGCTCAGTTGCGTCTCCGTCTTCGAGCAGAGGGCGGCTCAGTTGAGTCTCCGTCTTCGGTTAGAGTGCGACTGAGTTAAGTCTCTGTCTTCGGTCAGAGTGCGACTAAGTTGCGTTTCCGACTTCGGGCAGAGAACGGCTCAGTTGAGTCTCTGTCTTCGGTCAGAGTGCGGCTCACTTGAGTCTCTGTCTTCGGTCAGAGTGCGACTCAGTTGCGTCTCTATCTTAGGGCCGAGTGCACCTCAGTTGAGTCTCTGTCTTTGGTCAGAGTGCGACTCAGTTGAGTCTCTGTCTTCGGGCAAAGTGCGGCTCAATTGAGTCTCTTCCTTCGTGCAGAGTGCGCCTGAGTTAAGTCTCCGTCTTCGGCCAGAGTGCGACTAAGTTGCGTCTCCGTCTTCGGACAGAGGGCAGCTGAGTTGAGTCTCTGTCTTCGGTCAGAGTATAACTCACTTGAGTCTGTGTCTTCGATCAGAGTGCGACTCAGTTGAGTCTCTGTCTTCGTGCAGAATGCGACTGAGTTACGTCTCTGTCTTCGGTCAGAGTGCGACTAAGTTGCGTCTCCGTCTTCGGGCAGAGAGCGGCTCAGTTGAGTCTCTGTCTTCGGTCAGAGTGCGTCTCACTTGAGTCTCTGTCTTCGGTCAGAGTGCGACTCAGTTGCGTCTCTATCTTCGGGCAGAGTGCGACTGAGCTAAGTCTCTGTCTTCGGTCAGAGTGCGACTAAGTTGCGTCTCCGTCTTCGGCCAGAGGGCGGCTCAGTTGAGTCTCTGCCTTCGGTCAGAGTGCAGATTAGTTGCATCTCTGTCTTCGGTCAGAGTGCGACTCAGTTGCGTCTCTATCTTCGGACAGAGTGCGGATTAGTTGCATCTCTGTCTTCGATCAGAGGGCGGCTCAGTTGAGTCTCTGTCTTCGGTCAGAGTGCGACTCAGTTGAGTCTCTGTCTTCGGTCAGAGGGCGGCTCAGTTGCGACTCCGTCTTCGGTCAGAGTGCGACTCAGTTGAGTCTCTGTCTGCGGACTGAGACAAAGCTGGGGAAGTTAAAAAAAAGTACTGTCAGGTGCACGGTCCCGGAGAAGAGCTGCCCGAGTGTGGACGTCCCATTGCACTAAAAAAATGGTGGGGGTCTGTAGTCGCTACAAAGGACAGCGCAATCGACGCTTGCGGGAGCTGGGTAATCTTTTGTCCTTGGCCCGAGTGTACGCGCTCGGGTTCCTCATATTTGTCATTTTCTCGTCTCAGTGGGGAGACATGGGTAAATAAGAGCATCCATCGGAAACTATTTGGGAAATCATCATCAGTTCCCAGAGAAAAGGTATCAGTCTCCGAGTTGGAAATATCTAAGAACTTTTGCGCATTTTTCAATACAAACTAGAGTACAAGAAGCTGCACATTTTATTTAATTGATTGTTTTTTACGGCTTATCAACCGCTTGCAGGTTATTTTTAAAAAAATCAGAAGAAATATTTTTAGATTGTAAGAAAGTACTTTTTGAGATAGTAATTGTTTAGTGATGCAAGTCTTACTAATTAACCCATAGCTGGAGGGAGAAGAGATGGATTCCAAGGGGTATTTGCGCGTAATTGAATATAACGAACCCAAAGGGAATTAGAACTCGGCTCTCAGATTAACAACTCCATTGCACCACCACCACATCCGAGATTATCGCACCTGATATTCCCAAGCGGTCACCTATCTAGATAATGACCAGGCTCGATGTTGCTTAACTTCGGTGATCGTACAGAGTTTCAACGCGATATGATCGTAAGGCGGGCAAGTTGGTGAAAGATAAATTAGAAAGAGAAGGGTTGATACAAAAGTAGAAGAAAACGTAGTCGCACTGAACTTTGAACTTTTGTTAGCAGTAAAAGATCTACTATGAAATTAAAGACTTTTAAGCTTCAAGGCCCCAAATCTCGGAGGGAGGCCTGAAGAAACTTTTTCTTAATGACTAAATGTTTCAACAAAACCGATGATTTTTTTAAAAAAAGTGTTTGTTATTAAAATGAGGCCATTTTTAAAAAAAGTGTTTGTAATTAAAATGACGCCATTTAAAAAAAAAAGTGTTTGTAATTAAAATGAGGTCATTTTAGTGTCAGAATCATAAGCCAATCGGTTGAAAGCGAATGTTGACCCTGAGAATATACGCTGATACCTATCCTATATGGTGTCAAATTTCCCCTATAATTGGACAAGTTTTAAAAATTTTCTTCTAGGCTTACGGCAACCAAACCTCGCTAGCTGTATAATCTTGTCGTGTTCACTAGAATCTGTTCATAGCCGCCATCTTTGGCAGCTGGATCCTCCAAACTATTGTTGCCGGTTAGTTCGATGTCAGACAGAAAAGAGACACGGATCAAGAAAACTGGCATTGGTTGCCCAGTGGAACATTTACTAAAATGGAACGGCAAGAATAATCCGAAATAAGATGAACACTTACAGTCAAAGGAAAACTGCTTAAGAAAAGCTGCTGGCTGTGGCCCGCTATCCAAACATTAATTACCAGATATTAAGATCTCATCTGAGAAAATACTACTACTAAATGCACACATCAGACTTCTATCCGTCATTCCACCGACCAGAGGTGAAAGTTTACGCAATTCGGCCAAAAAGACATCTAACCCGGGTGCAAGCGGCGTGCTACAAATTGCTTCCATGCTGTAACGGAGTCCAGATCAAATGCCGTGTACAAAGCATTTTTGATGCAGGTAAAGTCTTTCTTCTTTTCTTCGCTCAGTTGCTGGTACACTGCATATGCACCACCCGATAGACACATAGGAACCATACATAATGCGCTTTACGCCGCTAAGCTGGCATATCAATTCTGCCTTCTCTATCCACTCAATAACTGACTGTCCAGAATCACTTCCATCAAATAGCGGTATCAGTTTAGGATCAAACGCCATAATCGCCGAAATAGCTTGGAGCCGTCATGCCAAAAAAAGAACCCGCTGGAACAGGGCAGTCGGTTCCCTTTGCCCTCACTACCAAAGCCTTCAGACACACTCATTTTATAGACCATGACGAAGCAGCCAATCGGTTGAGTGGGAGAGTTTTACATATGCGTAGGCGCACTCCGCCAATTGTCCCTTCTTCCAATTGCTCTGTGACACCATACGCATGCAATGCGTATGGCAGGGGCGGGCAAACTACGGCCCGCGGGCCACATGCGGTCCGCCAAACGATTTCGTGCGGCCCGCTTTAAAATGTTATTTATTAAAACTATATTTTTCCTTTAAAAGCCGTTTATATTGCCAATTTTAAATATCAATTATTTTGGTTTATATATACTTTGCGGCCCAGTAAAACTATAAAATTTTTTAGAATGCGACCCTTGTACTAAAAAGTTTGCCCACCCCTGGCGTATGGTGACGTTTTCGGGCATGATGTCGCGTATCTTGCTCACGACAATCACAACCACTACTACTACCAATAATAATGATAGTCTCGGAATACAAATTCTGTCCAGAGTGCAGGCCCTGTGGCATGGAGATGGAAAATGAAAACTCAGTTTTCGATTCCGATCACCTATCGCCTGGTTCAAACTCCACTCCAGTCTTTTGAATAGGATTACAGGATTTGCCCCTTGTTTCCTGTTTATGATTGGGTTTCCGATTCCTTCTAAAGTCTTATCATGCTCTTACACACTCAGTAGTCCCTTGTGTGTTAGTGGCATTATCACCTTGCTTGGCGTAAATTGATAAAAAAAGAAAAAAGAAAGAAATTTAACTACTGCTTCCCGAGCGCTTGCTCAGAAAGAATACAAGCGGCGCCATGATAAAATGGCCTCCCTTCTGCGCTGGTGGCTGTGCAGGAAGAAGTGGACGGGAAATGGTGCCGCCCCAAGCTAGAGAAGATGATCGAAAAAGGCCAAGTCAAGATCTTTTAGGGATTTCAATAACCGCGCCTTCAAGGTTATCAAGGCAGACATCACCATGGTTGAGAAAAAAAGAAAAACAAAAGAAGATGATGCCTCCTCATCGACATGGCTGTTCGTGGTGACGATGAAGTCAGAGTCAAAGAAATTGGCACGCCCAAGAAATACACTGATCTCCGAATCGAACTTATCAGAATATGGGCAGTTCAAGTCAATATTGTCGCAGTTATGTTGCGATCAATACTAACGAAACTAGAGTTCTTGACTGAGAAAATCGGAATAAATCCTACCAATGCCGTCGCTTCAGAAGTCTGCGTTACTTGGCATTGCTAATATTCTGAAAATGCTATTCTTCCTCTCTGAGGATATACGATTGGCAGGAGAACACCAATAATGGGAGAAGCACGGTTGGAAGTAAAACCCGTGAAATAATAATAATAATAATAATAATAATAATAATAATAATAATAATAATAATAACTGGTACGAACACCACCCTGACCCGGTTACGGAGATAGGACCTGTTACAATTCTATGGGACTACACAATACACACTGACAGAACAATCAAAGCCAACCGCCCAGACATTGTTATTAAAGACCACAAACAAAATAAGTGCCTCCTTATTGATATGGCAGTCCCTGCAGACTGCAATGTATCTTTGAAGATATTCGAAAAACTGTCAAAATACAAGGACCTTGAAATAGAAATCTCAAAAATGTGGTACATGGGAACATCAACAATTCCTGTTGTAGTTGGAGCCCTTGGACTGGTTGGAAAAGATTCCAGTAGGCTGATTGAAGGGATTCCTGGAAGTCCATGCCTCAAAAAGATACAAAAAATTGTTCTCACAACTACAGCCCACACTTTACGAAGGGCTTCATCTATGTAATTTTTTTTTTTGCAGTGGAAAGTGTCATGATACCATTTCTAACCTTAGGTTCCTGGGCGGGACCCGGAAAGAAATGTGTAAACGGCAGATATCAAAGGAAATAATAATAATAATAATAATAATAATAATAATAATAATAATAATAATAATAATGAAACGGTATGGAATTGGTGTGAATATCGCCCTACCCCGATTACAGACAGAGGAACTATAACAATTTTAGAGGAATTTACAAATTACACACAGACAGAACAATCAAAGCTAGTATTTCAGAAATAATGATCAAAGACCACAAAAAGAGAATGTGTTTTCTTATTGTCATCGCAGTTGCTGTAAATAGTAATGTATCCTTGAAGATCTTCAAAAAACTATATAAGGATCCTAATAAATGGTAATGAATGCTGGACAATCACCTCACAGATGTAGAAGAGACTTGAATCTAGAGAAACAAAGAAAAGAGTACTGAACTGTTATGTAATATCACTTCTCCTATATGACAGTGAATGTTGGTCAATCTCCTCACAGATGAAGAAGTGACTTGAAGCAAGAGAAACAAAGAAAAGAGTACTGAACTGTTATGTAACATCAGTTCTCCTATATGACAGTGAATGCTGGTCAATCTCCTCACAGATGAAGAACAGACTTGAAGCAACAGAAACAAAGAAAAGAGTACTGAACTGTTATGTAACATCAGTTCTCCTATATGACAGTGAATGCTGGACAATCTCCTCACAGATACAGAAGAGACATGAAGCAACAGAAACAAAGAAGAGAGTACTGAACTGTTTCGTAATAACAAAAGATAATAAAAGAAACAAAGAAAGGAAAGAGGGAAGCAAGCAAGCAAGGAAGCAAAGAATAAATGCTGATATGATAAAAGAATGATTAATGATCAGGAAGGAAGGAATTAAATAATAAAGGCCGAGATGATAAAAGAAATGAAGATAAAAAGAAATGAAGTAAGAATGAAAGAAAGGGAGAAAGAAAAATAATCAAAGGAAGATAGTGGTTAGAAAGAAAGAAAGAAAGAAAGAAAGAAATAAAGAAAGAAATAAAGAAAGAAATATTATTCCAGCCTTCATTCTGAACACTGAAATAATAAAAAAAACGATGTGGTAGAAAGAAAGAAAGAAAGAAATAAAGAAAGTCGAAAAATAAAGTAATAAATGAATAAATGAAAATACCAAGAAGAAGAAGAAAAAGAAGAAGAAGAAGAAAAAGATGAAGAAGAAGAAAAAGAAGAAAAAAAGAAGAAGAAAAAGAAAAAGAAGAAGAAAAGAAGGAGAAGAAGAAAAAGATGAAGAAGAAGAAAAAGAAGAAAAAAAGAAGAAGAAAAAGAAAAAGAAGAAGAAGAAAAAGAAGAAGAAGAAGAAAAAGATGAAGAAAAAGAAAAAGAAGAAAAAAAAGAAGAAGAAAAAGAAAAAGAAGAAGAAGAAGAAAAAGAAGAAGAAGCAGTTAACATGAAAAGAAAAGAGTAAATTTGTGAAAGAAAAAAATGTGGACGATAAAGATTTCATGAAAAACTTTAAAAAATGGAGAAAAATTATTAAAATGAAGGCGTAAGTTTTATTAAGAGAGAAAGAAAATGAATGAAGAATTGAATAAAAAATGAAAGAGTAGAAAAAGGAGAAAGAAAAAGAAATTGAGAGAAAAAATAAATGAGGAGAAAAATAAATGAGAGGACAAATAAAAATTGAAACTAAACGAGAAACGGAAATGAAAAGCAAAGCGTATGAAATAAAATGTTTAAAAAAAAAAAAGTAACCTGACTGTGACGAGATCAAGACAAAATGTGTCGATGGAATTATTCGATTATTTTCGAGATGCAGGTGTTTGAGTAATTTTTCCCGTGAGCCAACGCTGTTAAGTCAACGATAAAAAAAATATATGAATATCTGTCATGTAAAAGGAAAATATTTAAGGGCATAATACGGGAAAAAGGGAAAGAAAAACAAATGAAAAGTGAGAAACATAGCAACAAACATAGAAAGAAAATGAAAAATAACATATCGGAAAAGAAAGAAAGAATTGAAGAAAAAATGGTGGACAAAGAAAGAAAGAAAGAAAGAAAGAAAGAAAGAAAGAAAAAGGAAGAAAAGAAAAATAGAATAAAACAGAGAAAGACAAAGGAAGGAAGGTAAAGAAAAAGGAAGACAAATAAAATAAATTGAAAAATAAATAAAAAGAAGGAAATAAAGAAAAAGGATAAAATAAAGAAATGTGGTGGGAAAAGAATGAAA